>OX465555.1:4752044-5061704 GCA_950022955.1 Xestia ashworthii | reverse complement strand
AAACTTTTTTGCAAAAAATAAAACCGACTTCAAAAAGAAAAAGTGAAAAATAACTTTAGCTTCTGAAGTCGGTGACGTTTGTATGATTGATTTAATTTTTTTGTCACCGACTTCAGAAGCTAAAGTTATTTTTCACTTTTTCTTTTTGAAGTCGGTTTTATTTTTTGCAAAAAAGTTTTTATTTTTCACTTTTTAGTGGTTCACATGGAAATTGCATACCGTTACAATTACAACAAGCCCAAACACGACTAGGATACATTGTCTCATTATGGAGTTCCGTGACTCTTGGCTTCATCATCAGATCTGATGGTAGAATGGTTCTTATCAAACGCAAATGCTTCACTTGTTGTAGAAAATACCAAAATTGCTGTACGTTATCCTATAAAATTTGAAGAGTTCCCTCGATTTCGCCAAGATTCCATCATCAGATCCCGACTTGGCGACTATGGGACCAACTTGGAAGTATACCCTTTCAAACAAAAAAAGAATTTTTCAAATCGGTTTAGGCGTCTTCGAGTAATCGGTGAACACACATAAAAAAAAAATACATACAGTCGAATAGAGAACCTCCTCCTTTTTGGAAGTCGGTTAAAAAAGCATTGTTTTTGTGCTAATGAACGCATTGAATTGTACGGTCATCAAAGTACAGTTATAACAAGAAAAAATATTTAAATATATCTATACTTAATATTATAAAGCGGAAGAGTTTGTTTGTTTGTTTGGTTGAACGCGCTAATCTCAGGAACTACTGGTTCAAATTGAAAAATTCTTTTTGTGTTGGATAGTACATTTATCGAGGAAGGCTTTAGGCTATATAACATCACGCTACGACAATTAGGAGCAGAGCAGGAATGAAAAATGTTGCAAAAACGGGGTTTTTTTTGCCTTTCGTTTCTCTCTCTTATGTGACGCAGACGAAGTTGCGTTGGTCAGCTATAGGCTATAATTTATGTTGGAAACTTGAACACCTGATGCAGAACCGCAACAGACCAGCTAAACTATGAGAGATACAAATATGACACCATGGCAAAAATTGTTCCACGTGATGAGCATTTTCTGCTGAGAGAATAAATTTAAAGATCTGGAACACCTGATGTGGAACTCCAAGAGCCCAGCTACACCATAACACATATAGGAATGACGTCTTAGCAAAAGTTGTTCAATCTGATAAGCACTCTCTGTTGACTTATAAAAATCGAAGATCTGGGACACCTGATGTGGAACTCCAATAGCCCAGCTACACCATAACACATATAGGAATGACGTCTTAGCAAAAGTTGTTCGGTCTGATGGGCATTTCCTGTTGACTTAGAAAAAATCGAAGGTCAGAAACATCTGATGTGAAAATTATTGCAAAGCTATCACTAATTTCACTGTATAAAATAACATAAGCTGGGAGTACGTCCACGCGGTGAAGGCGCTAACATTTTAGGACTGATTTTCGATGACGTTTGTATATCAATGAAAATTTGACTCGACTGGCCAAAACTCCCATTTATTATTTTATTTTATCGAATAAATATGTCTTCGGGTTTATGTTATTTGAGTGTTGAATTTCCTTTTCCATTTATCTTCGTGACTCGGTAGCCTACCCGGTAACGCAGGGGAGCAGTCAATTAGATTTTTATTGATTAGATATCTTCACAACAAAACTATAACCATGCCTAGAAAGAGGTCAAATCTTTCCCAATGTTTCAAAGGAGCTATAAGATCCCAAGAATCTACCGAAGAGCGTCAGGAGAGACTTGATGCTGTTCGAGAACACCAGGCTGCTTGCTCCGTGGAAACCTCTTCGGATCGCGAAGCACGCCTGCGTTCTTAGCGTATTTACGCATCTACATCCAGATCTCTAGAGACCAGTGAAGAATAGATGCGCGACTGGCCGATCGTGAACGTCATGCATTGTCTCGCGAGTCGGAGACGTTCACGGATAGAGAATTGCACTTGAGTACCAAGCGTATCTACGCATCGACTTGTAGATCTCTAGAGACAAGTGGGGAACGTGATGCGCGACTGTCCGCTGATCGTGAGCGACATGCATTGTCTCGCGAATCGGAAACGTTTACCGATACAGAATCACGCTTGAGTTCTCAGTGTATTCGCACATCTACTAACAGGTCTTTTGAAACGAGTGATGAACGTGATGCGCGACTAACTGCTGCTCGAGATTATCATACTCGTACATTGCCCCGAACACGCACACAACAAAATATTCATAATCAGTTAGAAAGTGAGAGAGAAAGAATTACTGGAGTACGGCATGAAGAGACAGAAGAAGAGCGCAACGAACGTTTGAATTCTGATCGAATTCGACATTGTCTGAACAGAATGTCGATATCATCTGAAGAATCGGATGTGTCTTAAGATATAGCCGTAGGGCATGGCGACCTTCCTTGGGTTGATAAGGAACGGAGTACATTTACGTATAAACTCCTATGATTGAATACGCCACATTTATTATGGTTCAAAATTGTACTTTTTGTGAAGCTGTTAAATGGCGAAAAGAAACAAACGGTATGTGTTGCTCAGATGGGAAAGATCCGCTTTTCCCTTCCCCGGGTTCTTAGAATTCGACATCAGACGTTTCAGATCTTCGATTTTGACGACCCCGTTGTCGCTGGCATAAGCAACATCAGGATCCGCGTACGAAGTCGCGGGCAGAAGCTAGTTTATTCGATAAAATAAAATAATGAATGGGAGTTTTGGCCAGTCGAGTAAAATTTTCATTGATATACAATCGTCATCGAAAATCAGTCCTAAAATGTTAGCGCCTTCACCGCGTGGACGTACTCCCAGCTTATGTTATTTTATACAGTGAAATTAGTGATAGCTTTGCAATAATTTTCACATCAGATGTTTCTGACCTTCGATTTTTTCTAAGTCAACAGGAAATGCCCATCAGACCGAACAACTTTTGCTAAGACGTCATTCCTATATGTGTTATGGTGTAGCTGGGCTATTGGAGTTCCACATCATGTGTCCCAGATCTTCGTTTTTTATAAGTCAACAGAGAGTGCTTATCAGATTGAACAACTTTTGCTAAGACGTCATTCCTATATGTGTTATGGTGTAGCTGGGCTCTTGGAGTTCCACATCAGGTGTTCCAGATCTTTAAATTTATTCTCTCAGCAGAAAATGCTCATCACGTGGAACAATTTTTGCTATGGTGTCATATTTGTATCTCTCATAGTTATCTGGTCTGTTGCGGTTCTGCATCAGGTGTTCAAGTTTCCAACATAAATTATAGCCTATAGCTGACCAACGCAACTTCGTCTGCGTCACATAAGAGAGAGAAACGAAAGGCAAAAAAAACCCCGTTTTTGCAACATTTTGCATTCCTGCTCTGCTCCTAATTGTCGTAGCGTGATGTTATATAGCCTAAAGCCTTCCTCGATAAATGTACTATCCAACACAAAAAGAATTTTTCAATTTGAACCAGTAGTTCCTGAGATTAGCGCGTTCAACCAAACAAACAACCAAACTCTTCCGCTTTATAATATTAGTATAGATGATTGAATACGCCACATTTATTATGGTTCAAAATTGTACTTTTTGTGAAGCTGTTAAATGGCGAAAAGAAACAAACGGTATGTGTTGCTCAGATGGGAAAGATCCGCTTTTCCCTTCCCCGGGTTCTTAGAATTCGACATCAGACGTTTCAGATCTTCGATTTTGACGACCCCGTTGTCGCTGGCATAAGCAACATCAGGATCCGCGTACGAAGTCGCGGGCAGAAGCTAGTTAAGAATAAAAGTGTGCAGTTGGAACTTTGCCCCCAAGATCTCTGAGTAACTAGAAGGTTCCCAGGTATGGTCTAGAACAGCGGCTGGCCACTTTGCCGCACTTGTGATATAAATTTTAATATATATTAGTTTATTTTTTATGCTTATTTATGTATTAGTATGTAGGTACCCATTTATGTGTTTTATTTTAGGCTTACAAGATGGTATGTTTCTTTTTATTTTTACTGTACTCTATCATGCTGTCTATTTGACCCAATGGTTGACTGGTAGAGAATGCCTTGTGGCATTAAGTCCGCCTATGTACCACTATTGTACATGAAGTTTAAATAAATAAATAAATAAAAATAAATCCTAGAAGCCTACCTACGCATAATTGCTCATGTCCCATAGAAAAAATGACTGGATCCGCACTACACGGTCGATCGCGGTTCATTCATCAATTTATTACTTACTAACTGACCCGCGCAACTTCGTCTGCGAGTGAGGGTTAGTTTTTTTTTAATAAAAGTGTCCTATGTTACTTCTAATACCTCCAAGAATATGTGTACAAAGTTTCATGATGATCGGTTGAGCAGTTTTCGCGTGAAAGCGTAACAGACAAACTTACATTCACATTTATAACATTAGTAGGGATTTATAAAACATTCACGGGCCGCAAGTAAGACGACGTAAAAAATCGCATGATGCGTGACGGCGAGAACAAGTGCTTTTCGGATTACTTTTACACCCTTGATAAGAAACAGTGGGTACTACTTCTGTCCCTTAATCCCATGTTAGACTTCTGTCATTAATTTTGTATGTGCCTCCGCCCCCTAAGTGCAACGAGTAATATCACATTACTGCAGACACAAGTTAGTTCCATAAATTAATTAATAGAACGTGCGGTTGCATAATTAAAGTAGATTGTATTTATTTCCATCGTATATTGCATTTATCTTGCAAGAATACACTACGATTAGTGTTGCTGATATTAAAGCACTAATTAGTGTAAATAAACTACGTAATGTGTTTTTAAATACAGCTTTAGTGAATAAAATAACCTAATTATGTTATGAGAATTTTAATACACACACATGTTTTCAAGGTCTAAATAATAGTGAGTGACCCAATATTGCCATCAACCGGGCACAAATCCAGGCTACAGCTACACAGTATGGGCAATTCACTAATTAATTAAAATTATTCCGTGGAACGCTCAAACATATTGCTCAAAGCTCACTGAAGCATAACAGAGTTGTAGCATCACGATACCAAACGTGCTCAACATATTTTACTAACACTGTCATAATTAATAGTGCATGTTTCAGTGCCCTAACTAACAAAACTTAAGTACATGATACAGCTACAAATTCTGCAACAAAAATCGACGTTTTACTATATTAAAGGTCGTGGCTCACTTGACAAGCACCGCACCAGCACAGCTCCTGACCGGCGTTGCCTCGAATATAGGCTACGGCGCGCGGACCGCGCGCCGCAAGCGAGGTGTAAGCACGCGGTCCCCTCGCTTTCGGCGCGCGGGCCGCGCGCGGTCCACTCGCCGTCCGCAAGGCGCAAGCTCGCAGTCCGCACGCTGGTAGTAATAGTCCGGGAGGTAGCATTGTATTTTAGGTATTATCTCTAGTAATTATATTTTGTTAATGTGGATTCGTGGTTTAATTCACCTACCCCGCGAACACCCTTTCCATTACAGTTCTGAGATTTTTTTAAGTTCAGTATATGTAAACTATTTATAAAAAACTTTCAGCTGATGTACTGTAACGATTGATTCAGTTATTGTAACATAAGATCAACCTTCGATTACAACAATATCAGTCGGTTTATTAGGGCTTTTTTATTTGGTTTTTTATTTCTAACCGAACTAGGTTAATAGTGTCGTAGGCTCTCTAACTAAATTTGTAACTGGCCATACATTAAACAAAGAGTACCCACGACGTGGAGAAGCACGACGACGGCGCAATGACGTTGTTTCGCGGGCCACTCGGCGTCCGCGCGCGGTCCCCTCGCTTGCGACATTAAAAAATATGTTATGCGACACACGATTTAATGCTCTAATTTGAATGGCAAGTAAATTGCTGGGTTGGAGCGGTGCTGGTGCGGTGCTTGTCAAGTGAGCCACGACCTTTACTCCATATTTTAGCTTTAACAGAACTTTCCGACCATTTGTTTAAACGAAATGCAAAGTGAATTGGCTAAAAACACTGCGGTACTCGTAGTTGTGTGTAGTTTAAAATTTTGTTTCATTCCGTCCCAGCGGGTCTTGTTCCTTGTTATTTACAAAAATTAGCGTAACTACGAATGTACCTATGAATATGTTTCGTGTGTACTTTTTGTTTGTTTTTATTGGCTGTATGTACCCGCAATATCGCTTACATGTTACGTTGTTTTAATGAACTGGTTTATATAAAATTTATATAAACCAGTTCATTATACATATATTCCATTCCAGTACATATCTATACAATAAAAGAGTAAAAAAGCTGTGTCTGTACATTGAATATATTAAAAAAATAATAATCGAAGCAGTAATAACTAATAGGGTACGAATCCAAAAAAAAAGTATGTCTGTTTGTCTGTTTGTTCGTACACGCTAATCTTTGGAAGTACTGGACGGATTTGAATGATTTTTGTTTTGTTGTATAGATATTATGTCTGGGCAACATATAGGCTATAATTTATCTTGGAAACCTGAACACCTGATGTAGAACCGCAACAGACCAGCTAAACTATAAGAGATACAAAAATGACACCATAGCAAATATTGTTCCACGTGATGAGCATTTTCTGCTGAGAGAATAAATTTGAAGATCTGGAACACCTGATGTGGAACTCCAAGAGCCCAGTTATACCATAACACATATAGGAATGACGTCTTAGCAAAAGTTGTTCAATCTGATAAGCACTCTCTGCCGACTTATAAAAATCGATGATCTGGGACACCTGTCGTGGAACTCCAATAGCCCAGCTACACCATAACACATATAGGAATGACGTCTTAGCAAAAGTTGTTCGATTTGATAAGCACTCTCTGTTGATTTATAAAAATCGAAGATCTGGGACACCTGTTGTGGAACTCCAAGAGCCCAGCTACACCATAACACATATAGGAATGATGACGTCTTAGCAAAAGTTGTTCGGTCTGATGGGCATTTCCTGGTGACTTACAAAAAATCGAAGATCAAAAACATCTGATGTGAAAATTATTGCTTTTTCGTCTTTTTTTTTTACTGTATGATAAAATTATAAAATAACAAAAACTGGGAGTACCTCCACGCTCATTTTATCGAATAAATATGTCTTCGGGATTATGTTATTTGAGTGTTTAATTTCCTTTTCCATTTATCTTCGTGACTCGGTAGCCTACCCGGTAACGCAGGGCACTTAAATTTTAATTGATCAGGTATCTTCACATCAAAACTATAACCATGCCTAAAAAGAGGTCAAACCTTTCCCAATGTTCCAAAGGAGCTAAAAGATTGAGGATCATAAGATCCCAAGAATCTACCGAAGAGCGTCAGGAGAGACTTGATGCTGTTCGAGAACATCAGGCTGCAACTTGCTCCGTGGAAACCTCTTCCGATCGCGAAGCACACCTGCGTTCTCAGCGTATTTACGCATCTACACCCAGGTCTCTAGAGACCAGTTAAGAATAGATGCCTGACTGCGTTCACGGATAGAGAATTTCGCTTGAGTTCTCAGCGTATTCGCACATCTATACTAACAGGTCTTTTGAAACGAGCGATGAACGTGATGCGCGACTAACTGGTGCTCGAGATTATCACACATTGCCAAAAACACGCACACAACAAAATATTCATAATCAGTTAGAATGTGAGAGAGAAAGAATTGCTGGAGTACGGCATGAAGAGACAGAAGAAGAGCGCGAAGATTTCGACATTCTCTGAACAGAATGTCGATAACATCTGTGTCTCAAGATATAGCCGTAGGGCATGACGACCTTCCTTGGGTTGATAAGAAATGGAGTTCATTTACGTATACTCCTATGATTGAATACGCCACACATTCCGGAGGTATGGTTCAAGATTATACTTTTTGTGAAGCTGTTAAATGGCAAAAAGAACCAAACGGTATGTGTTGCTCAGGTGAAAAAGATCCGTTATTTTCCCGTCCCCGGGCTCTTAGAATTAGACGTTTCAGATCTTCGATTTTGACGAACCCGGTGACGCTGGCAAAAGCAACAGGATCCGCGTACGAAGTCGCGGCCAGAAACTAGTATTTAATATATGTCAACTAATCATTTTCTGCCCCAGCAGCAGCAGTGGCCTGCAGTGGCCTAGTGTCGGGCCCCCGACTTACGAATAGTAAGTCGTGGTTTCGAACCCAGGCAGGCACATTACGTGAAGGAAAAACATCGTGAGGAAACCGGCATGTCTTAGAACCAAAAATTCGAAGACATGTGACATCTATCAATCCGCACTGGGTCCGCGTGGTGTAATATAGCCCATTCCCTGGCATAGAGAGGAGACCTGTGTCTCAGCAGTGGGAACATTAAAAGTCTGATGATTATGAACTGCCTATTTGACCTCCTAAACCAATTCATAGGATACTCCTTAGTAACATGTACCACAAATGGAACATACTCTCGAAATGTGGCTATATTAGTAATATTAGGTACATATCTGCCTAACCATCGTGGACAGGAGGCGTGATGTTATGTTAACAACAATACCACAATGAACTAATTTCAGAAACAGTATTGATTCAGCCCTAAAGCAAGCTGAATATTTAGGCGGTTGCCAAATACGAAAACACTATTCATTTAGCCTTAAGTCTATCACATTAATCTTAAAATATACGACCAGTTGACATAATATTTCGTTCTAATCTCCCCTATATATTCTGTTACAATAATCTTACACAACTGTAGCATATAAAGGGTGTAAAAATACCCATAACGAAGTCAAAAGGCACTTGTTCTCCTCGTCCATTGCGATTTTTTTTTGTTCTAGACCATACCTGGGAACCTTCTAGTTACGGAGATATTGGGGGTCAAAGTTCCAACTTTTTTCACAAGTATTTTTAGAAATACGAGTTTTAAATGTTATAACTTTACTTTAAACATCTCCTGACCCTTTTTCTTTGGATGGAATATCATCGAATTACTCCTCCCGTTCCGCCAAGAGCGGAGTGTCAGACTTTTACTGATAAAAATCCATCCATGTTCCTTCCTCGCTCTTTATGTTCCGGGGGCCACGGTATCTCCTCCTTGGAACAGTATCCCCTGTACTAGTTAGGGCATCCATCAGCACAATGTTATTAGTGCGTTACATTGAGTTTTACTCAAAAAAGTGACTTTTCACCCAAAAAAGTCGTTTCTCAGCAATAATTTTTGTCTAGACTTACTTAGTGGTCTAAATCGTCTATTTCCACCCTGTATTAATACACATGATCGTATTATGTACGCCATCGGGTCGTATCGGCACACCCCTCCAACTGCCATGTCCGTACGTCAGAGTAATCTGTATTTAGTGTCGCGATACTAATCCACTCGTATCGAATTATCTCTTATCTCTGTCCTGTAAGCCCGCCATGCGAATAGAAACGTAAGCTCGGGTTAATGTCAGACGCAGTAACTTACGTCCTTACGTCTGAGCGACGTATGTGTGGGAAAGAAATGGCTAGTGTCCCTTCACTGTTATTTTACTTCTAGGTATTAAGTGTTCTGGTATCATTTACTATATTTATTGTTTATCGTTATCTAACTATACCTATATAGAGGGCGGAAAGGGCACCGACCCCCAAACGATTACCTACCACGTACATTTTTTTTTTCAACGGGAAGTTAAAAAAAATAGCTATAAATTTTGACCGTATAGGTATTGCACTTTATAGTAGGAAACATCAGATAAAAAAACTCTTCATTGTCAGTCGAACAAAATAAAACAGAATGATGTACTGAATAATTTTATACATTAAAACATTCAAATAACCTTATGTGACTTACACAACAAACTAAAAACTGGTGTAAAAAAAAACTCCTCACCGTTCTAGAGCACATTAGGTACTAGTTGTCAGCGATACGGATTTTTAGATTTTTTGGTATTAAGTTGGCTAACCTGGGATCTGTACTACCTTATGTGGTTTGAATGATTCTCCCCTAGAATATAATAATAATCAGTTTAGCCAACTTAAAAGCTAGCCGTAAATAAATATGATAAATATGAAAAAACAAACTGGACTGTAGTGTCGGATCAGTGGGTTACGTGATATACTCTTGCTCCTGTGATTTCTTTAACTAAAGGGGTTATTTATGGGGGTTACCAAATAAGAATATAGCCTTGACCCTTGTCGCTTGTTCGGTTATTTTGGGTGCGTAACCCTATTGACCCAATTCCATTGAAGAGGTTCTAGCGGTGACAGGAGTTTACCGAGTCGTAAATGGGTAAGTGATGGCGGGCAATAATGGTGGATTTGGGATTCGATATTTAATTTGACGAACCATTCATAGTGTTGCGTTGTGTGTGTGTGTTCTGTTTTATTTTATTGCCAGTGAGAAAAAAGGTTATAAACTATCTGTGTGCTAACTTTCATAAAAATCCGTTCAGGGGCCGTAGTCTGCTATTTTAATAAATTCCATTCTCATCCCACTGTCATTTTGCTTAAGTTCGTAATCTGTTAAATTCATAATGGTCGAGCATTGGTCTGTCAATGGTCTCGTAATAGAATGGTGTTATATTTACATTATCGTATTACCATTATTATAAAACCCGCCAGATTTAATTTATATACATTTTAATATATAATTTATTAGTGTTATAAGCAATCTGAAGTAGTAAGAAGTTCGTAAATAGCACCATTCATTCATTTGTCATTTTGTACAAGATTACCATTCGATACCATTTCTTTCATTGGAGTGTCAGTGGTTAACCATTGGAAAGTTATACTGACGCCGTTATGTTAGTCGATTACCAAACTTGTCAAAATCAATAATTATGAAGTCAATGATAGACTATTCTGACGCTATTGTTATAGCAGACTTGAGGCCCTGTACTTTTTGCGTGAAAGAGTATCAAATATCCAAAGACGTCCTCATAAACTTTCGCATTTATAGTATTAGACGCTTTCTCTATTTTGGCTTTTCTCTATTAGGTATTGCGCCCTGGGTTCGGTATTACCATGCTTAAACTATTCTTGGTTATTAAATCCTTAATGAAGGCTTAGCATCAGAATAGTTTAAACATAATACCGACCCAAATGCGAAGTACCTAACATTTGCTAGAGTAGCTAAGTGGATACCGGTGTATCTGCCAATTATAACCATCACAATAATTAGCGACCATTACTCGACCGAGACAACGAAATACAGAAAGGTTCGAAATGAATTAAGTAGTTTGATTAATGCTAATTCATAACTTGATCTGTTAGATTTTTTTTTACTTACATGTCTTCATTTTGTAGCTAAAATATCATGTCCCCAGAATAAATAATTAATTTACTAATTTTGCGTCTGTTTGGTTTTAGTACAAATGTAAAAAAAAACCTTTTTAGGGTTCCGTAGTCAACTAGAAACCCTTATAGTTTCGCCATGTCTGTCTGTCCGTCTGTCTGTCCGTCCTAGCTTAATCTCTGTGACCGTTAGCACTAGAAAGCTGAAATTTGGTACCAATATGTGTATCAATCACGCCGACGAAGTGGTAAAAAATAAAAATTGGAAAAAAATGTTTTATTAGGGTAGCCCCCTTATATGTAAAGTGGGAAGTGTTTTTTTTTTTAATTTCATCCCTAACGTGTGATATACACCATTTTTTGATAATGTCAATAATTTCGGAAATAATCGCTCCAAAAGTAAAAAACAATGTGCCCCCCCTCTAACTTTTGAATATGGTTCAAAAAGGTTTAGAAAATATGAAAAAAATCTGAAATCTTATAAGGACTTTCCAGGAAAATCATTTTGAACTTGGATGGAAACAACCGTTTTTGTACAAAAAAGACAAAAAGTTGTACAAAATAATTTCTGGACTAAGTTTGTAGTATAATGGTATATGCAAGCATTTTTTTTAACTTCGTTTACATATTTTGTTATCCTGAACGTATCTTTTTTCAAACAAAAAAAGAATTATTAAAATCGGATTGGATTGAACACTTAAATTGTGACGGACGGGAAACTACGGAACCCTACACTGAGCGTGGCCCGACACGCTCTTGGCCGGTTTTTGATTAATTAAACACATTTTTTGCAAATTTTCAGCTACTCGTGAAGTTATTTATTGTTTAATGATTTTTGTTGTTATCACTTCAAACCCTCAAAAATAGATTAATTTGGTGTATTACGGTAAATTACTTGACATGCTCATACGGAAGGGTCTCAATACATTATTTTAATTTCGCCGAATTCGAGGGTACCTACAACATACGACTATGCCGTCGCAATAAAAGTAAATATGCCGAGTACCGAGGGATAGTATAACGGTGATCGTAAAAGAGAACAGTGTACCGCGTGCTGTGCTGGTATTCCGAATGCGTAAATATAAACGAGCAGTTTTATTGTCGTGAACGTAACGTAAGGCTGTTGAAAAAATTTTGTCTGAGCCTGAGGAAGTTTATAGTCTTAAAACCTTAGGAACTAGACAGTTCGTCAGATTAGTGCCGACTGTTATAATACCAATTCTGGTGAGTTTGAAATTCTTCTTTTGGGATACGAAAAACAGGGCATAAAGTTCTTTATCCCCCATGAAAAAGGGAGAATCCACCGATCAGACGTGTGTCGGGTCGTCTGGGCTACAGTCCGACAGTTGTTGTTTGGTTTTTCTATACAACGTGTAACAAAAAGGGTATAGTCATATCACAGGTCATATGAAAGGGTGTCCTATAGACCATCAAACTGAACAACTTTCTCTATGGGACCACCACCGTAATCGTAAAAAAATAATCAGCTGTTTCATACATTTGGTCGAGTAGGTATTGAAATTTAGTATGGGGCCGTTGACTATACCCTTTCTGTTACACGTTGTATAGTCTTAAGTCACGGATAACTTTAATTGCGCAATTCAGAATTTTGTATAACATGCTCTTGTGCCGTCGTAAGAGCATGTTATACAGGGTGTAAGCAACCTCATCACGAAGCCGTCAACCAAGCATTCTGTACATCAAAGTAACTTTATGCAAAAAATTATTGTTGAGAAACGACTTTTTTTTTGGGTGAAAATGTTTTGTGGTAGAACTCAATGTAACGCTCAAAACATTATGAATTGAATTGTGTGAATTCAATTCACAATGTTACCCCGGCCCCCGTAGGTACTATTAAATTGTGTGAATTGAATAGTACGGGGGCCGGGGAGGTGTTTAAAATAAAAATATTACAATAAAACTACTACATTTCAAAAAAAAAAAAAAAAACTGGTCAAAGTGACTTTGACCCCCAATATCTCCGTAACTAGAAGGTTCCCAGGTATGGTGTGGAACAAAAAAATCATCCCAATGACGGGGCCTTTCGGCTTCGTTAAGAGGTCTTTTACACCCTTTATTTGAAAATTAGTTTTTGTCAAATTATGCATCAGATTCTCTTTTTTTCCAGAATTCACGTCGATTTACAGACCATTCCAGATTCCATTCCGGGACGCTTGATCATCGTCATCATGAACAGCCGACTTCTTCGGCTGGTTGGCATAGGCCTCTCTTTGCTTGTTCCAATCTTTACGTTACTGTGTCAGCTTCATCTATGTTTCGAACTAAGTTTCAATGACGAATTACCGTCTGCCTATGTTGCACGACCAGCACTTCTTTTTCGAGTCTTTGGACGCCACTAGATCACAACTTTACCTGTCGGTAAAGTAAGTAAATTGTGATCTAGTGGTGGTCCAAAGAGTCAGAGAGAAACAAGTGGTGGTGACAACCACCACTTGCTTAATAGAGGTGTTTTGCTCAACTCTATTCACTACTAAATTACTAAAAACTACGAAATTGCGCGAAACGCAATTTCCAATATCGAAGACCTTTGCACGTCTTCAGGTTTCGACGTTTGGAGCTCGATGTACCAACTTCTAACCGTCAATCTGGGAATGCTATATTGGACAAACTTAGCGTTTAAGTTATATTATCACTTCTCTTGAACTAATATGAACCGTACATTCAGCGTGCTAAGTTTAAATGACTCATCGGGGCACGTATTCACTAGTATTGCGTGGTTTACTAAAGTTATAGACTTCAAGATACTCGGCTTGATAGTTGTGCGTGCGAAGAGACACTTGTACTCTAACTGTGCATATTGATGGCATTCTGTAAATCAGTCGCTTCCTGATTATGATAACTTGATGTCTGGGACATTCAGAATAGTTCATCATGACATACATATAGCAAACATGAGATATTTATTAGGCCGGGAACTGCAACGCCCAATAATATAATTGGCTAATAAATTAGCGTTTTGGACGGGGAGTTACTGACTCCAGTCCGACATATGCGATACAATACCTCGGTTGATCGGTTCCACTGCTATTCCTCCTCTAGATGAAAGGGAAAATAATCCGCTACATTGGACCAGTGGAACAGTCAAACAGTCATCGTCATCTTCGAATAGAATAGAATAGAATAGAAATAATTTATTTGCATTGAATGTAGGTACATACATGAGTTGTTACAGTAATGGTTATAGTTCCTGGTACATTCTACCAATTGGCATGCAAAAATTTATACTTAGGATAGTATAGGTACAATACAAAGACACAACCTCAATTTAAAACTTTCACAATCACTCAACAAATTATCGTGTATCAAAAAAAAAAAAAAAACTAATTTGGAATTTTATTCGAATTTTACAAAGCTCAATAAATCTAATATTACGAAAATATACTTGTTTATACAAGTACATAAAAAGCAAACCTCTAATAAAAAGGGGAACATAAGTACATCAGGCATTTATCATCCGACTTCTCATAACCATTATAATCCATCAGCAAATCTTGAACCTTCATCCCAACGCTACAAAACATTTAAAATTTAAATCAAGATACCGTCGCCGAAACATCGCGAAGCTTCCATAAATAATCCCACACTTTGTCGTTAACGGTCCTAGAGTGTAATGCGACGTAATTCCCTTAAAACCTAACGTTCGGTACCGCCGGCACCAGCCGGTACCACTCCGGTACCAGAGACCGGGCGTCAACGTTTACGTCGCTCTGTTTATGCTAATACTCGACTGATTCGAATACTTCCCATGAAATATATACGACATATTAATCGTTGCGTGAGACTTTAAGTTTTTTACATAACAATGTTAACTTGAGTGAAGTAATAAAATCTAGATTTGATTCTTGGGATTGTTTGTTTAATAGAAATTCTAGTTTTCAGAGTTATTCTTAACCTTGAATACTTAGTTTTAGATTTATTGTTACTAGCACTACAGAAAGTGGAAAGGTATTCTAAATCTAATATTTATGGAATTACTGCCTCGTTGGTGTAGTGGTGGCAAGCGCGACTGCTGAGCATGAGGTCTAAGGTCCTGGGTTTGATTCCCAGGTCGGGCAAAGTGTTATTGGGTTTATCCATCAAAAAATTCTCAGTGGCAGCCAGAATTGATGGCTTCAGAAATGAAGACATCCGCAAGAGAACCAAGGTCACCGACGTAGCCCGAAGAATTGCCAAACTTTAGTGGCAGTGGGCAGGGCACATTGCTCGCAGGACGGATGGCCGATGGGGCCGAAAAGTTCTGGAGTGGCGACCGCGAACCGGAAGACGATGCGTTGGAAGACCTCCTACTAGGTGGACCGATGACCTGGTGAAGGTTGCTGGAATCCGTTGGATGCGAGTCGAGGCCTATGTCCAGTAGTGGACGTCTTTCGGCTGAAATGATGATGATGATGAGCCATGGAATCTAGAAGTCCGGTTGATGGCAGTAGGCTCGCCCCCTATAACACGAGACATTACTAGGTATAACTTCTCCCACTTTGGGCGGAGCGGGAGGGAATGTCAGACTTTTACTGACTTAAAACCCATCCATGTTCTTTCCTCGCCCTTTATGTTCCGGGGCCACGGTATCTCTTTCGAACAGTCCCGCAGCCCCGGCAGGCTTCGGCCCTTGCGGCCCCTTCAATATGCTGACATCTCTTTGAGGCGGGCGTGGAACACGAACGCGTCGTCGACACGGCCTTTCGTCATAAGACGGACGGACGGCGAGCTAGCCCATAGCTCACCGTCCACAGGCTCTACTTACTACACCCTCCGGTATGATTTTAATGTCTAACGGCTATTTTCAATAACTTACTAACAGGTAACGGAAGGTTGTGTTATCTCGGTTAGACATTAAGCTAACGGACCGTTAGAAGCAAAACGTCACAGAAAGGCTTTTTTTGGTTTTTCTTTGAAACACAGTCCTCCGAGTGACATGTAGGTGATGCGGATAGGATATTCCAAGCTAAGTTGGTCTATAGAAACACCGATAGCTACGTGACGTAGGCATTTTAACTAACAGTTGTAAGTAAGTTATAGAAAACGGTCGTGGCCTATGTACTTTGATTTTTTTAAAATATTGTTTGACGTTTCGTCGACGTAAAAAAACGGGTCAAGTGCGACTTGGTTTCGCGCATAAAGGTTCCGTTCCATTACAGTAGGGGAGCCCCCTTTAATTTTTAATTTATTGTTTGTTGTTATAGCGGAAACAGAAATACACATTCTGTGAAAATTTCATTTGTCTATCTATTACAGATCATGAGATACAGCCCGCTGAGAGACGGACGGACGGAAACCAGAGGCTTAGTAATATAAGGTCCGTTGGTTACCCTAAAAATGAACGAAGAGAACACATTCAAAGTAATGAAATATTTCAACAAATATAACGCTCCTAACTAGAAGCTGAACAGCCGCACCATTGATCAGGGGTGTCGCGCACACCGGCAGCCGCCGCGGCACCGCCTCACTTGCAGGTGTAGCTGACATGAGCGCGATAAATAACGCACGAACCTAAAAATTACGCCGCCTCAGATCATGATTTAGTGGGTATATAAAATGGGGCGTATGCATTTTTAAAGTGAAAACTGCTTTAAGCGCGTTGAGCACTTTTTGACCGTCACCTAACGCTTCGTAGCACTCGTAGCCGATCCGCTACGGCATAGCACTCGTAGCCGATCCGCTACGGCGTAGCACTACTTAGGCGTGCACAGGGTACAACCCGTAGCAGATATAGATTACTTAGTTTTCACTTCTATCGGTAGTCAAACAAACATTCTGCTTACAATACAACGTAGAATTTTTCGTTAGATTATAATCTATCGAAGTGAAACCGTAATATTGTGAAATGCATGGGACGGAAGTATCTCTGCTCCCATAATCGCGACTTGGGACACCCTGACGTTAGGTTAATTAGGTTCCTTTAAACCCTGCAGACAGAAATAGGAGCCCCGCCCAGCGGGGCTCCGTCCACTATGCTTTTTAGGGGTATATAAAGTGTTTTGTTCTCCACATTGCGCGAGTTGACTTCCGTCGCATACATTTCACAATATTACGGTTTCACTTCGTTACATTATAATCTACCGAAAAATAATGCGTCATATTGTAAGCTGTATGTTCTTTTGACAATATTTCGAGAGTTTATAACGGTTTTTCGATGTGACGCTGACATTATCACTTCTGCCAGATTACTTACTGTACACAATGGTATTTCCATGTGTTTCTGTAAAAACTATGTCCTTGATTTTTTTCCGAGCTGGTAATTTAATTAACCTACAAAGTTGTAAATCTGACATTTTCACACGTATATCATCATTTCAGCCAAAAGACGTCCACTGCTGGACATAGGCTTCCCCTAAGTGTCGCCACATTGACCGGTCCCTTGCGACTCGCATCCAACGGATTCCCGCAACCTTCAGCAGGTCATCGGTCCACCTAGTGGGAGGTCTTACACGTATATACCTATTAATAATTCTGCCCCTGAAAAATATTTGTTCAGGAATCTCAGCAGGCAACAACACAATAATAATATTATTTATGCCTTTCAAAATTTTCCATTATTACCTAAATTTATGGGAAGTGTATCGTGAACTGTCAAATTTGAACATTTTTATTTGCGCTCGAATTTCTCACTGGCATTTGATTTTGAACCTTTGGCGTTTGTTTAAAGGATTGTTGTGTACTTTGTGTGGTGAAAGTGGTTGGATGAAATGAATTCGGTTGTGGAGTAAACTTGAAACAATAGCATCAAGTTTGAGAGTAGCAGATGTAAGAGACTAATGAAATAACGAAAGATTTCATTGACCTTATTGTTGGAAACTGGCCTTTAAATATAATGATAAGATGAATAGATTAAGAATTATTTCATAATCATAATCACCATTTATTGCTTTATTGTAGTTTAAAAGTTGTTACAATGCCGTTGCCGAAGCAGGGTTCATACGTGAACCTTAATTTTAACATTCTAATTTTAACATACTTAATGACAATTTCGCTTCCATTTACATCATTTTGTACTAAAATATAGCATTAAAAATGTTTAGTAGGTGGAAGAAATCAAACTAATGTTATGTCA
Source organism: Xestia ashworthii (assembly GCA_950022955.1). Lineage (NCBI taxonomy): Eukaryota > Metazoa > Arthropoda > Insecta > Lepidoptera > Noctuidae > Xestia > Xestia ashworthii. Next base: position 5,043,488 of record OX465555.1, on the reverse strand, counting down.
AATGTTTTTCATAAGCCCTAATTGTAGTGGAAGTTGTGTTTGAATTTTAAACATTTGTATTCGATATTTTGTACCACGCCTACGTATTGTATGCCGTAATTTGTACCTTCAATGATGTTTCAGTTAACACACTTTTGTAGAAATTGAAATCATTTATTTGCCAATAATGTAGGTGTACAGATATGATGGTAATTTTCATGAGAGTCCCGATACATTTTGTCTACTATTTATGTGTGACCCTGGTCTAAAGCACATCCCACATGAGCATAGTGTGAAAACCATATTTTGTATAAACCAAACAGAAAGATTGTATCTCGAAAAGCCCAAACTTGTTCTGTTGTACCCGCTTGTAAATTCGGGTCGTCTACAGTTAAAACCTAGGTATCTTAGTCGAAAAACATTTGAAAGTAGCCTTTATTACTTGGCAACTAAGGTGGTTGTGAGCAGCATGTTAAATGTTGCACTTATCTAAGCAAACATTCAGTGTAGCCCCAAATTGTTGCGGTTTCCGACGACGCTCCGTTCGTGTGTTTGTTTGTCTATAGTAAACATAACACACAATTGTCGCTGATTTGTTTGTTCCTCGATAGTTGTGGTAATTGTTTTGACCCAACAATACACTGCCAATATGTTATATAATATTATGTTAGTGTTACAACAATACAGTAAGTTTGTAGAGGAATCAATAATAAAATTAATATCGACGATGATAAATTAATAACGTCGTGGTTTATCTAGTGCAATGTGAGCTTCAGATATTAATCTAGCTCTGGACGATTTTATGATAGCATCACCATATGCTGTCATGCTGAAACCACATATTCTTTATTGACGAAGTAATAGAGTCCGTCCAAAAATCTTCTGCTTACATATTGTACCTCCCAAAATCCCCATCATTTCATGTTATGACATGTCCCACTCCTCTCTAAGTATTGGCTCGTTTGATTACCTTCATTGCCCTGTTAATCCCGACCTACGAGTATGTCGTCCGTTAGACCCGCTCCTAACGTGTCAAGTGGTAACCGGGGGAAGTGTTAGATTAGTACCAAGAATACTTGAATCGAGTATCTCAGATTGGCATTCGATAGTGTTTGAATTCCAATACTGAATATTTGGATGGGAATGGTCTTGCCAAATAGTTAATTGTAGGTTCAAGTTCAAAAACCGATTTTGTAAAAAAAAACATCAGGATAGACCACCATTTTAACAGATTTCTGAATAAATCATTGGGACTACCACAAGGAAACACTTTCAGCCTAACACTATTTTAAACGCTTTATATACAAGGTGCTTCCCACAATATTGTAGATAAGAGAGACAAGTTTACCCTCAATGTTATTACCCAATTCATTGTCATATGACTTATCGTTTAGGAAACTTCAATTAATTTTACTACTTTGTTGGTTTTGTCTTGTCCTCCCCTCCTCTTTACCGGAGAGGTGGCCTGTAAAGATAAGTAAACTTCGGCTCAGCACACACTATAAACCTTTAAATCGGTTTACCCTTCATGAATTTTAAATGCGCAAATTGGGACATAATTGACGCGGTTTACCGTTCCGCCATATTAGTAACGGTTAACGCTGCCGGAGACCACAACATTGTCGTGTGTTTGAATCGCCTCAATTCTATATTTAAATATTTTGCCGCTTAAGTCCCTTGTTTTTGTTCAATTCTACGAGTATGGTGTATTTGAGTGTGGTTAAAGGATGATAAATGTAGGTGACTGTCGAATGAGAGTTGGTGGCATTAATGCGAATTTAGGTATAAAGTTTTGGTTTTCAATATGGATTAAAATAAAGGCTCTTTATTTTTTTCGATTTTTGTTAAATATTCACGGAAAAACATCACTTACAAAATAAAAAATAATCCTGAATGCATATCACTTAACTAACTTAATCAAGTTACTAATGTATCGGAGGAAATCCACGTTTCATTTTTAAATAAACTCATTTTTTTATTTATTGTAATACCATTCGCATGAAAATCCAATTAAACTTTCATGTCATGTAGATTAATTAAATACACTTCCTAATCGAGAACGTCTCGATTAAAAGATGGGGTACCTATATCCAGGTGCAGAGAGTCACTAAAGGTAAGTTTATTCAATATTCACCGGCCGTCCCATTGGTCGGATCCCTGATGCCTACTCGACGGCAATTAAACGCTTTTCCTGTGCCCGAGGCTAGTGACAAATCATATTTCAGACACCCCTTAAACGCAATGTTAAACGAGCACAGAGTAGCAAACAGTTCATAAAAAACTTAAACGTAAATCAGTGCGTCAATATTTTCGCTGTAATTTTTTGGTCTGGATTGTCGTTGGTAGGGTGTCCAAACTAGATAAGGCGCAGCCCAGGGTGTAACATCCATAAAATTACATATAGGAGGGGTCGGACACGACGGGCCAGTTATCGAATCACTTCGGAATGCATAGGATATTTTGCGCTTGTATAACGTTTGTTATGGCTAAATCAATTTTACGGAAACTGCTTGAGGTTGTTTAAAAAAACTTTATGTGGCAGCTTAAAACCTTTTCATGTTATCTAAAATTATGAAACTAATCCAGCAGAATTTAAATCATCATCATCATCATCATTTCAGCCGAAAGACGTCCACTGCTGGACATAGGCCTCGCAAGTGTCGCCACATTGACCGGTCCCTGGCGACTCGCAAATAAATAAAATAGAACAGAATTTAAATAAGTAAAATAAAATTCATGAATCCTGCTTCTTGTCTGGCCCGTCTCACCTTTTTATTCCAGACATTATCTGACGTAGATTTACCATAGCTTTTTATCCCCATCAACAATCACTGTTTTGCTAGCACAACCAAAAAACAAACAAGATAGTAGTATGAACAAAACAAAAAGAATATACTCGTAAAGCTTTTAAACCCGTTCGAGTCGTCCATTTGCAGTCTGAGTTTACAAATAAAGTGAAATCAAAATGAATAGTTTATGCAAATCCCATGAGCAGTTCTTGAGTGAACAACAATAAAGACAAACGTGTTTTTGTTGAGAAAACCAATATTCTAGAAACTGCAGGCTTAGCAGACAGGAGCGCAACTTGAAATTAAGCTGAGATTACGAGAAAGGTACCTTGCTAGTTTTTTTATTGTTTTTCTTACGGGCTTTTCCACTTTGTTTAAATGAAATGCTTTTGAATAATTCTTTCTCTAAATTTTTAAAATTTTACAAATTGCGAAGGTGTGACAGAAAAAGTCTGATAAGTCCGTCAGATAGATTTCCAAAAAATATTGGACACATTTTTTTTCTTTTTTCACGTAAACGAAAAATGTAGACTGTGTCGTTTACGTGAAAAAAACTCGCGTGCGTCGAAAACTCGCGTGACGTCACACTTGAGTACAATTTTTACCGGAAAGTGACTCATGATCTTTTACGTGTTATATATCTTCATATTTTTTTATTAATTTGATAAAACAAAGAACACGTTTAATATATTTTATTAAACAGAAGCATTTTTTTGTTAGGATTCATCACTATTCTAATCTACACTCATACGATAAAGACGTTCATTTTGTGAGTTTAGATGTGAGAAGTAATCCGAAACTACTCATCTTATTTTTACAAAAACATCAAAGCGATCCTATTACCAAGTATCACAGGATAAGTATAAATTAAAATTAATAAAATATGTCCATAAGATCAATGATTTCTATATAATGCCATAAACCATAACGAGTACCTATCAGAAATCGCATTTGAAAACGGCAGATAATGGTAAGGTAGAATTAAGGAGGAATTTAGATATGAAATCAGTATCTGTTGTTTTTTTTTTTTAATATTCTTTAAGGCCTCTCGTACCTTACTCTTTGTAAAGTTACCTATCTAGTGAATCGAATCTGATACAATGACTCCAGACAGACAGTGTGGCGGTAAGTCACGTAAAGTTATAACTTCAATTTTTCTAATGGCGCGCGATCCAATCTCTTGGTACAGTCAACACAACAGAATTGCTGTCCACTGAGACGACTCTGATGATATTTGTTTCTTTTTTTACCCGATGACAATGAATATCGTTGTTCTTATTTAGATTTAATTAAGTGATATGTCTGGCTGAATGATTTTGTTCTTTCATAACGAATCATGAAGAGATTGTAAATCAATAAATGAAATATGTTAACGTCATTTTGTTAAAAGATTGGATGTGTGACAAAGATGCTCATTTACGGAGACATTGATTAGCTCAAGGACAACTAAAGCTTCTTTTCCATATCTGGAATCTACCTTTCTACTGTTCTATCATCAGAAGTTTATAGGGCTTTAAAAATAATACCAGTTCTTTATGAATATGCCTCTTATTCTTTTCTCCAGCCTTTAGTCTCTAATCTCTATTATTTTCTCTTTTTCGGAATTTATTTTTCTAGTAGACTACGGTTCTTGCATTTGTCTTTGTCCTGGTACAGGTGTCACCGTTTCGGTTAACTTTTCTTTCTTCATGCTTGGTAACGCAATACAGACCAAGCCGTTTACTATAACAAAAAAAAAAAATTGGAAATCAACGAACATGTCCTATTGTTATTCATAAAATATTCTATTTTCTTTGAAGCCTAATTGTAGTCCTGAAAAACTTACCAACAAGAAGAATTCCAAAAAGATAAAATCCAGCGCCACAATTGACATCCAGGAACCACCCGATCAGATTGGATCCCACCATGGAACCAGTACGTCCCAACATCATTGACAAGCAAATCGCCATTGCCCTGAGCGAAAGAGAAAAAAGCATATTAAATACTTTTATTGCTGGTAAGTGATTAATTTATGTAACAGAAATAGGTGTCACAGTTCTTTCACAGTCATTTTCCATTACTATCTAAATCATAGTGATCTTTATTCTACTTAAAACACAGTTGCTATTGGGTTGCCGCTGTCAGTGATAAAATTAAAAGGAAGGGCTTTAATAAAGGTGGAATCGCCAGGGTATTTCGCAAAATATTATATTTTGTCAGTTTCAGGCTTTATGTTGATTAACATGATTCACGACTGCAACATGTATGTATTTACAAAGGGCTTGGAACTTTTTTGTATGAAGTGTGGCCGGATTTTTATCCGTCATTATGATTTTTTTGTCGAAGAATCGGTCACGCATAAGCACCTATATTAATCGATAGCAGGTGCCAGCTATCGATTGATACACGTTTTATGCGTGTCTGATCAAATCAAAGCTGTGCTGAAGTGACTTTTAACTTTGATAGCTCATATCTCGGAAACGTGACACTTTAGAACATTTTGTTTCAAACAAAATTTGTTTGTATTGATAGCAGCTATCGATTAATATAGGGCTTTAACGTGGCTGCCACTTTGAAAAAAAAAACAAAATGGCGGAAAAAAATCCAGCCAAAAAAGATTTCACAAAAAGTTCATTTAAGGGCTTTAATTAACCACTTACTTAACTCGTAATTATGGACACAATTAAAAAACCTAAGTTTAGTGATCCTATGTAGAATGTGATATCATTCTTCAACAAAAACTTAATGATTAACATTCATATACATACCTATACTTAGTCGGAAACAACTCCACAGCAACGGCATTCGTCAGACCAATACAAGCTCCAGACATTTGGAAGATTGCAAAAAGTACTACTGCAACATGCTGGTTATACGTTAGATTGGCTCCAACAGCACACATCCCAGTGACGCAGAGGGTCACTATGAGGATCAGTTTCTTGCCCACATAGTCCACGAGGACTGCTACAATGATGTACATGGAATAGAAGACCAGGCCAACGTAGATGGAGCGTTCAAAGGTGGAGGTGTAGATTGTGTCGTCGCATATTATCTGCAATGAAAATGGATTTATATCAAAGACTGGTTTATATAAAAGAATTTAATCTTTGCTGAATAAGGGATCGTACGGACTAAATGCGGTCAGGGCTGATATCGGTCACCGACTTGTGTTGTCCTTTTCCAAAGTTTTATCTACAGGTTTTATCGAAAATTAACAGAAGCTCACGCAAAGTATGTATGTCTGGAAAACAAATTCACGTATAGTAGGGAATGTTCGTAATGAATACATGCATACTCGATAGTTGACGAAACGAGACGGATCAAAATAGTTACAAAACCGCACTTTTGTGATAGTGGTTTGTTTAGCCCATGATCCGACAAGCGGACCCATTTTTTGCCTACTAGATCTGTCCGCCAAATGCGCACGCGCATGCTATTTGGCGAATCGAGAAAGTGGGATGTACCCATTGTGTTTACATTATCGTCCTGAAAACTAAGAAAAACTTTTTACATGTAGTTAAGAAACGTTGAAATAAAGGTTTACCAACCGTGGTGTTATTCAAAGCATCAGCAGCTGCTTTACTTCGTGTCAATTCGATGACTTCACAGATTGTCATGTCAATGCCATCCTGGCTAGCTAAGGAATTCAGGATGGTCGGGAACCAGATGTAGAAGCCATTTGTACTGAAACGTCATACATATTATTGTAAGTTCATTGTACTGAATATCTAAAAAGACCAGCCTGATTCGTTGTTCATTCAACCTCATTAGTAGACCGGAAACTGGATTTGAGCTTCAAGGTTGATGGCAAACTGATGGCTCGTCCTTTGACTCACGGGGACTCACATGAACTGATAATGTGGGACACACTAAATGGTGAGAGGTAGGGACACTTCTGCCTCACCTTTCGGGGATTTACAGAGCGTAACATAATGAACGCAGGACGTCTCGTGTAGTATGTCAGACCGTGTAACTGAACAACTTTGGTTTTGCGAGTCCTTGAAATTTGCAAAGACTACGGGTGGAGGTTTTTTTTTAAAAAAAGAAGCGATGTAAAGATCAAGTTATACTTACGCAGCAAATATACCAAATTGTACGAAGCAGGTGAGACAAATCCAGGGAAGTAGAGGCGGTTTGAAGATTGGCAAAGTTTGTTCTTTCATGGAGGCAAAGATAGCGGTTATACCTTTGCCGCTATTCAACTTTGTAATTTGGGTTTCGACAATCAGCGATTTCACCTGTAATGTAAGAGAGACTCGTCGGTTTGTTTGCGAGTGGAGTAAGTTCAAGCAAATAAATGTATTTTTGTAAAGGTGCGGTTAAATCGACCGGCCGGACTCCGGACTTTCTGTGGACATCGGATTTTGAAGTATACAGGGTGTAAACAGACTCATCAGGAAGCCGTCAACCAAGCATTCTGCACATCAAACTAAGTAGTATCCCAACGCAAAAAAAAAATGCTGGGAAAAAACTTTTTTTTTGGGATGAAAAATCACGTTTTTCGGTAGGACTCCATGTATTGACGGATGGATTGAATAGTAAGGGGGTCGTGAAGTAGTTTAAACTAAAAATCTCACATTAAAAAAGTGCAGGTATGGTCTAAAACAAAAAAAAAATATCGAGAACAAGTGCCTTTCGGCTTCGTTAGGAGTCTTTTTATACTCTTTATTTGAGTACATTATCTGTCAAAATCTTGTGTTTGGAATTGCTTCGGGCGGTTTGGCGTACTAACCACCGTAAGGTGTACTAAATTATCTGCAATACTTACTGAAAAGCTGTCTTTCGCCTTAAAAGTGTTTATAGCGTAAATTATTTTCACAACTTCCAAAGACTCCTCGTAGCGACCATTAGCGAACAAGAATTTTGGACTATCTGGTGCAAAGAACAGAAACAATGTTGCCAAGCTAAATGGTATCGTACAAGCTACGATAAGTAGGCGCCAAGGACAGTAGGAAATATCCAAGAAGTCAATGCGGTAGGAGAAATTAAGAGGTAGAATCAACCAGGCGAATGCTGAAACAAATATTAAAATTACCGATTAAAAACTTTTTGGAAAGAAAAATAACCGCTTCCAAAAAAAAAGAACATTAAAAAGTGGAAAATAACTTTATTCAAAGTGGAAACAAGTAAAAGTCACCGACTTCCGAACGATTTTGTGGATGCCCGCAAAAATATTATGCACAAGCACGAAAAACCATCATGCATGCAGCATGCTATACACTCAAACCAACACTACTGGCTATAGGTTTAATAGGTTTAGTATAGGGTTAATATCTAACATTGTTATCTGACCTGGTAACACTACAGTGCCAATTCCAATGAAAGACGATCCGAATGTGACCATCTTGTCTCTATGCCGAACATTGTTGAACTCTCCAAGATATGTGTAGACTACGGCAGAAGGGCCCGTCATGCTGCAAGTAACACAAAATAAAACTAGTTTAGTAACACCCCGGAGCACGCATTAGTGGCAGGTTTTAACAGTAAGTACGGTCCCTATTATAATGGGTGTAAAAAGAGTCTTAAGGAAGCCGAACGGCCAAGTCATTGCGATCATTTTACCTTCCCAGATATGGTCTGAAACAAAAAGAACCTTCTAGTTACGGAGATATTGGGGGTCGAAGTTCCAACTTTTTCACAAGTTTTTTTTTTAATATATATTTTTAATGTTTTTACAACCCCCGTACTATTTATTCCATCCATCAGCACAATGTCATAAGCGTGTTACATTGAGGACTTCGGTAGTGATTTTTCACTCTAAAAGAAAAGTTATTTCCCAGCAAAACTTTTTGCGTAGTTTTATGTACAGAGTGCTTGGTTGACTGCTTCGTGATGAGTCTGCTAACACCCTGTATAACTAACGTAACGTTGGTAAAAGTAAATATGTACTCTAATTTATTTATTTATGAATTACAACGGTAATACACCAGTAACAGTAATTAATTCATTTCTAACATTTAATATAAACTATAGTTTCATTTGGATGTTAAACTTCTCGTTAACACGAACCGTAACTTACAAAATAGCAGAGATGAACTGCAGTACAGCTAACGACGCAAGATTAGGAGCAAAACTTGATGCCGCTGATACTATAATAGATATAAACATAGCAACCAGCATGGCTGGTCTTCGGCCTTTAGTGTCGGCTAACCATCCCCAGAAGTATGACGTCAATATTATAGCTGAAACAAAGAAAAAACAAAAATTAATTAACAATTTGGTTAGCTTTACAGAGTCGATGAGGAAAGGTCAATGTGTGTTGCAGTAGAGAGTTCTATAGAAAGATATTTGTAGCAGTTGCAGTAGACCCTTGCTCGAGCACGCTTGCGAAGCTAGTCTGCTACTTTACATTCTTCCGATCCAGCCTGTCCTTTGCTGTTCTCTTCCAGCGACGCCCTAAGGCGAGGCGTAACCCATAAGGGGTACCCGGTGAACGTGTAGTCGCTCCATGCCCCTAGTTAACAGCCCTTTTACATTTTGGTGTTACGCTAATTGTACAATTTACTTTAAAAGGCATATAACGGAAAATATTCTAATATGAAATTATAGGATGCTTGTGAGATGAAAAAAATTGTTGATTGTCTATATATGAATACATAAGATCTATAAATAATTAGAGGTTCATGGAATCAGGTTTCCATGAGTTTTTGCTTAAACATGCATCGGGAGTTTATCTAAAATTCGTTCTACTTAGTAATATTGAAGTAGAGGAATCGAACTATTTGTAACAAGTAATTGTTATGGAAAACATATAATTTCAATGAGTAAAACTCGCAATTTCGCTTTTCTTTGCCTCAAGCAAAAAGGCAACCTCCTTGGTTGACCTGCGAGATGCGAGTCACAACATAAGCGACTCTTGTGACACCGTACTTATATAAAAATACTTGTGCGTCGAGTACAATTCAATATTAATAAACAACACTGCAGAATAACAAAATAAGAGTACAAAGTTTTATCTTATGGTTCTTATTCATCATCCGCAGCTCCACTTCACCCACTGCTGGCCTCTCTTTATTTGTGCCAAGCTCCACGGTCTTGTGCCAAGCTCATCCAGGATATTCCTGCAATAGCTACAATATCGTCTGCCCATCACGCCGCTGGACGACCAACACTTCTAAATCAAATCAAAGCATTTATTTCAAGCAGGCCAGTTACAGAGTCTCTTTCCATTTCTTAGAACGCCACTCGGTCACAACTCGGGCTCGGTCTTTTGGTTATTCAGAATATTAATATCGAAACCCTTTTTTTTATAGGATGGGAAGTCATCAAATAACTTCTCCCACTCTGAGCGGAGCGTCAGACTTTTACTGACTAAAACCCATCCATGCCCTTAATGTTCCGGGGCCACGGTATCTCTTTCGAACAGTCCCACAACCCCGGCAGGCCCCCTGCGGGCCCCTCTTTATGCTGACATCTCTTTGAGGCGCAAGTGGAACACGAACGCGCCGTCGACACGGCAATATCGACACCCTTCAGTAAACTTATTGATTGATTTAAAGCGATACAAACCTGTAAACGGCAACGCAGACAGCCATCCCTTCTGTTGCGTTGTGAGTTCCAGGTCACATTGTGCCGCAGGTATTACATACCCCAATACTAGCGCCTGCATGATCATGCCCATCAACGTCAGACCAGACATCAGCATGTGAAAGATGTTGTACAATCCAAATCCTGAAAATAATAGAATTTTTGGACTACGTCAATGAAAATTGGGTCTTATACCGACTATTATTTCCTCCGCAGCTTTGCCCGTCTGAATTCAATTAATAAATAAATATAAATATCGCTGGACATTAACACACAGCGCCATCTAGTGCCACACTAAGGCTTGTGTCGTGCGTGGACACCAGATTGTTGATTTACTAATGTATACTTTTTTGTTTGTAAATACATACTTATTATACGTATAAACATCCATGACTCGGAAACAAATGTCCATGCTCATCACACAAACATTTGCTCCTACCGGGATTCGAGCCCAGGACCGTAAGAACGCAAGGCAGCCTCACTACCACTACGCCATTCGAGTCGCCAATTTTATTCACACAATCTTTTTATATTACAGTCTGCGTGTTATTCTGATGTATAAGCAATAATATATTATACTCTTTCTTTATCGTGTGTTTAGTGACTATCCTGGTGTCAGAGTTTTTATGGCACCCATGGGCCTCTGAATTGTCATTACATGCCGTCAAGAAATATCTCTCAGGCATGCTGGTTCCTTTACGATGTTTTCCTTCACCGAAGTAAGTGATAATTAAACAATACGCACATGAATCAGAAAAATCAGAAAAGTGTGCCTTGGGTTCGAACTCGAGACTCGACAGTCCGACGAATACACCACTAGGCTATCACTGTAATAAATTACTGTTATGTTTTATTAAAATCTATTCAGTAGTTTTTTGCGTTTATTAGTAACAAACATACATCCGTCCTCACAATTTTCACATTTATAAGTATTTACTAAGATGGATGAAGACGTTTTGAGGCCAATCTTCTTTGCGCGTAAAGATTTGTAATTAAATAAATAATTACGTAATCTAAACTCTTGAAAATACTTTTATCCTTGTTGTCTCCAACGCTATCGCAATCATACTTAAGCAATTAAGTAATATGATTGTCTTTGTATTAATTTATTGCGACAATTCGCGTGTTGACTTAATACAATCTCATTATCTCTGTTGATAATTTTGTGCATGATTCGGACCTACATTAGTTTCATTTTCAGAAGTGGAAGCAAAGTAAATGTCATGTTTGATCTTTTCCACTAATACAAGTATCGTTTTGCGAAAGGGGGCAATTTTAACCAACAATGCTATCTTATCCTTTAATTGATGTATTTCACAAAATCACTTCACAATTCTTACGAACAGTACCCTCATTTAACGTCAACGTCATTCGGACAGTAAGGCCTGAATTCTTGTCACGCTGGCGGTCGGTCGCGTACGGTCGGTCGTGACGTCAGCGAGAACAAAATACGGCTGTCGGTCGCCGCTGACGTCAGCGTCGCAGTATGGTGCTATATAGAACACAATGTATACTATGTGTACGCGACCGACCGAACGTTAGCGTGACAGTAATTCAGGCTTTAAAGACTTTTGCACCTCTGTAGTGTTTATTGGTGCATTACCTGACAACAACATGGCTTCGTCGAGTGTCGCTGATATTTTTTCTTTCCCGCTACTTTTATCCATTGTACCTGTAGCTCCCATTTCTTGTATCTAGAAACATTGAACTTAAAAATACAACATAGAAAACTTTTGCGGGTAAGTAGTGTCGAAATGTTGAAACAGAAACAAGCAGGGCAATAAGTAGGGACGGCCGATAGAAGTTAAAACTCGTAGCCGATCCGCTACGTGTGGATCGGCTACGAGTGCTACGAAGCGTTTGGTGACGGTCACGTGAGTTCCATGATTTTTGTTCGCTCAAAAAGTGCTCAACGCGCCTACAGAAGTTTTCACTTCAAAAAATCCTTTTAGAAGGTTCGTAAATATCTTCCTGTTTGAATTAGGCTTTTCTATCAACATTTCATCAAGTTTCGTGTCCGTGCTGTTAACTGTTGAGGAGTTTTCTCGTGAGGAGGCGATTCTGGCTGCAGAATAAAGTCATGACTATCATGAAAATGTATTGTCATCGGAACCAAGGGAGTGTGAAAAGTTTCAGCTCAATCGGTTAGAGGGAACTGGCTTGAAATTCAGTTGCAAGATTTGACCAATGCATACTAACTAACTAATAACGAGATTTTTTTTTCCTAGCCTGCTCTGTCCCACTCCTGCCCGGGTAGACTATCATCAAAATCACCGATAAAGACAGATTTCTTTTGTTCATCTGTCATTTAGTCGATTATTTCTTCGGAGAAACCCGTTTCTACGGTGGACAAAGGCCTGCCTCCACTCTTTCCACTTCTTGTAACCCTGCGCCTCCCCACGGTAATTTAAATATTAAAATTAATATTCAATAGACGTTAAAGCTACTGAAAAGCTTATGTCAGACTAGTTTAAACTTGAAAGCCTTTTTCTAAAAACAAAACTGTTTGAAAGCTATTACCTGTGACTTGTTTATTAGGGTCTGTCTCAGTGCCTTTTTAAAACTTTAAGTACTTAATTAATATTTTATTTATTTCTTTCACAAAACAGTACTTATAATATATTACAAATAAAAATGCTTTGAACAGCCTGCTGTACACAAAAGTTTTAGCATCTGTAGCCAAACTAGGCAGAACCTGTACCTATTTCGGCTTACAGCGCCAACCCCCTCGATATAATAAATAGAATAGAATATTCTTTTGCCATAGGTACATTAGTGATGATAATTATATTCAAATGACATACAGCCATCGCATACAGCAAAGTGTTGAGATAAGAGCAGGACGTGATAGAGAATCACGCAACTGGTAGTGTAAACACGTCATTTGGTGACTGTTTTTTATATTTCTTGTGATAGCAATGTTTTATCACTGTCACATATTTAACTAATTATTTATTTAATAAAACTTTATGCACATAATGTACAAAGGCGGACTTAATACCTTGGGCATTTTCTACCAGTCTACCTTAGGGTGATGCAGAGATAAAACAATAGGTGCAATAGTACAAAAAAAAGGCACTAGAAAATTTTATTCTAGACCCAAACATTTTTAGTCTTGTTGCGGGAATCGAACTTGCCACGATATCTAGGAATATAAAACTTTGCATTGACATTACACTTTCAGCTTTTTAGATTGACAGTCCCGAGTTTATTACTTGTGCAATACAGTGCAATGTGCATTAGACCTTTAGTTATTGTGAATGTGTTCATATGTGATGTGCAAAGACCTGGTTTGTCAGCATTCCAGGGTGGGTATTGTGCGTGAACCCAAGTGGAGCCTGTCCTTAGTTTTATTTTTATAAAGTTGATATTTTTACTGTCCTAATTTATAGTCTTAATAGTTTTGAGCTCGATGATCGAGTTCATGGCATTCAGTTCTAGAACGGCCTAAAATTGACTGTGTCAACAACAAGTTCCAATAGAAATGCTGTTGTCTTACTAGTTAGATTGATTGCAATTTCATTTTGTTACGAACATTATATTTTGGAACCCATGTGTTATTATGAAATATTGTCTTACCTCGAAAATAACCAATAAACAAGAATAAACTAAACATTATAAATTTATCATTTAAATGTCTCCGAGAATTTTATTTGGTTTTTAATTTGGGTAGGTAAGTTTTTTACATATTGGTAAAATGTAAAACTTGTAAAAACAGAGATATTTTTAATCTTTCGCATAGTAACCAAAAGTAAATATATTTTTGTTACAATGCAGAGCAAAAACACGATAAGATAGAATATTTATTTAAGATAAATAATGTTCAGTTCAACTGAACAATAGGACAATGAAATATATGATGTGATGAAGTTACTAGCAATGTTTAATCGCTTTTTCATCATCATTTATTATTGTTAGTCGTTTAATTTGAATTGGCTGTTAATAATAGACCAAATAACATTGAATTAATATGTTTACTTATTAATGGCGATTACACCAATGAATCTGAAGTTCTGAACGTCATCAGTATTTCTAAATCGCGTTTAAACGCTTATCATTGTTAAACTCAGATTATTATTTGAAACTGACAATTCTTGAGCGAATGATCATGTTCAATTTCAGTAGGGATATGCTTTCTAAATGAAACAAATATCAAACCTCAAATTCACAAACTTAATTAGTAACTTTATTGACATTAGGGTATACAATAGTAAAATACCTAAATAATATGTAAAACAAATACTTTTAATCAAGTATTTTAACCCTAACCCTTTTTTGCCTAATTCAGTCATACGAGTATACAACATTCTAAAAACGTGTTCTGGTCTTACGCGACCAGTTTGAGTATGATTAAAATACTTGATTGGGGCTAGGCACGCATGAAGACTAAGTTGACTGGCTGATTTCTAGAATTATTTGTGCAAGTAGAAATAATTTGACTGTCACGGACGGACTAAATAGATTTGCAATTTTTTATATTGTTGGCATGCCTATTGTATTACTAAGACAGCATTGCTCAGCATTGGGTGGAGAAAGGTTGAAGAAGAAGAATAAAAATGACTAAATAATGCCGTTGCTTGTTTTAGTAATGTAGTCAATTGCGTATTTATTTTAAAATAAAATAATTATTTTAAATTGAAATTCATTTCGCTCTTCTGTAAAGTTGTAAAGTTTCTATAAAGCTTGCATTTTTAATTCTTGCGTTCGTTGACAGTCAATCGTTATTTGAAGAATTTTAAAAAGCTGTTTTGCGTAGTTCAAAGTTTAAGGACTAATTTCACCAACGTTACTAAAAGCCACCTTACTTGAACTGAGTTTAACAGCTGTCACATAGTGACACTTTTCCATAGTAATTGTCATCATCATTGCTAGGGAACTAGTCTTTTACGAAGTATCTTTGGTGAAACCAGTTCTTAAAATCATGCGTGCCTAATTCAATGTGCAACTGTGCATATTAGTTACTAGTACTATGTCTAAGAATATACAATCACCTCATTGACACTTGCTTGGGCTCAAATATACACCTTGTACCAGCTGCGTCTGATCCCTCACAAGCTCTACGAGTATTACTCATAGACATCATCATTATCTGAGGAAAATAACACTAAAACCATGTTAATATAAGGCATTGGAAGTGTGTTTGCCATGAGCGATAGTGTTGCTTTGAAATTTATGGAGATAGACTGCGAAAAGATAGATAAAATATTTTGCACTCAATTTAAATTTTATTAAACAATTACACACATATTCAGGTCAAATCACTAAATGCGTTTCACATTAAATGTATTTACAACATTATCGTTTGAAGGTGATGACGGTGAAATAATGTTGTTTTAAATAAGTAGAGCGCTAATCGCGTTTAGTGCGTGATGGTGGAAGCGGTCGTTAAGTGCACTATATTTTTTTATGAAACAAAAAAATATATGAAATCTGTTTTATATAACAAGTCGCGTTATCTTTCGATATGTGTAACTATTAGTAGGTACAAAAGCTTAATGTTTATCTCTGTCAAATTTCTTTAAAAACCCAAAACAAAACTATTGCTAATGGCTTCAAAATAAATGCAATTGAATATATAAAATAAATCAATTATTGACTCACATAATATTACTTTAAAGAAAGTTGACGACTGTGCGCAACACACTATCCTCTGCTACTAAGTTCAGACTCGCTGTTGACAACGTTTATATCGACGATGGGATATCAGTCAGTGACGCTGCGCCCGCGTCGCTAGAACATTCAAGTTTGTAAAGAGGTTATCTCTTTATTCTGAGTAATGAAGTGATCTATTTGTTAGTAATGCTGTTACTCGTACTGTGCGGTTTGTGGTAATGAAGTTAGGTACTTACTAGATCTCGTTCAAACCAATTTTCGGTGGGAGTTCCATGTATTTTTTTTTGTTTTATCATTGTCGTATTTTAGAAGTTACAGGGGGGGGGACACATTTTTCCACTTTGGAAAGGTTTCTCGCGCAAACTATTCAGTTTAGAAAAAAAATATATAAGAATAAGAAACCTCAATATCAATTTTAAAGACATCGGGTTTAATTTTTTTTTTTTTTTGAGTTTCAGTTCTAAGTATTGTGTTTTGTATAAAAATCTTAATGCGGTTCACAGAATACATGTCATCTACTTACCAAGTTTCAACAGCATAGTTCTTATAGTTTCGGAAAAAAGTGACTGCAGACATGACGAATCTATAAGGGTTCCGTTTTTGCCATTTGGCTACGGAACCCTAAAAACAGTAGGAGTTTCAATATATTACATGAATGATATTAGTAATTTCAATTTTCGGAAACATGAGTGTTATGAACATCGCACGTAGCACTACAAATAGTATGAATGAAAACTTTAGGATGAAAAATTTTAGTAAGAGTGATCATTCGGAGTACAAATCGTTAGGAAGAACAATTTCGGGTAAAGAACTTTAGGTGAGCCAATATGGACCCAATTAATATGTATGTCACCGTAAAATTGTCAAATACGTTATATTACAATATAACGTGTATCTCTCTAGCGATATTGTAAAGTCTCGAATTATTGTCAACTGAACATACGGAAGTATCTCTTGCCCCCATAAACGGGACTTGGGGCACCCCCCCGTTAGGTTAGTTAGGTTCCTTTAAACCCTGCACTCGGAAATAGGGGCCCCGCGAAGCGGGGCTCCGTCGACTACGCTTTTTCGGGGAATATGAAGTATTTTAAGGTTAGGTTATATTAATCGATATTTCTCAGGAATGGTACAGTATCTTTTCATGAGAGTGGTACCACTGGGCAAGGGGAACCCCTCCTTCTCTCCACACCGCGTGAGTTGACTACCATCGCATGCATTTCACGAAAAATAATGCGTTTTATTGTAAGCAGTATGTTCATTTGACAATAATTCGAGACTTTACAATATCGCTAGAGATATAACAATATAACGTATTTGACAATTTTACGGTGACATGTATATTTATTGTTTTTTTTGTGTGCAATAAAGAATAAGAATAAACTCATTCACTCCTATGGCAGTTGGCAGAAACTAAACGCCACCGTGACCTAGTTGGTTTAGTGGTCTCGCGACTGCTTAGCATGACATCTTGGCTTTGATTCCTGAGTCGGGCCAATTTTGATTTGGTTTTTCATCAGAAATCTCTCAGTAGCCGCCACGAAGACTGGATATGCTCGTCCCATAGTACATTGGCCTATCCCTTCTGGGATTACTGGCGTGATAATACGCTACATTTACCACAAGAAAAAACAAAGATCGCATCTCTATAATGATAAGAGATTACTGCGGTTCTAATTATTGAATAATTTATAGTACCGTTTATGCAGATTAAAATTCTAATCGAAGGTGCCTTGAGAAAACGCCAGTAATCATTCCATCACGGTAACTCATCACATAAATTAGTGCAATATTTTCCTCTTCGGTAATCACGTCTATAGTTGACGCTTCCCGTGACCCAAGGAATGGCTTTTACCTTGCCCAGAGGCTAAATGTTGTCATACAATGTGGTAACGCCGCCAGATTCATGGGCACATTATCAGCTGACTTCGTTGAGGAGGAGTTTCTTGATTCCTTTTATGGTTTATTTATTTCAGTTTATTTCAGTTAGTAAAAATTAACTAGTTCAACTTTTTTATTAAGGCCTATTATTACGGCCTTGTATTAAGGCGCTTAGACGAGCTAAATTAGCAACTCTATTTGTGGTGGTTCAAGCTTCGTTTGAAATGCTGTTAGAATAAAGTTCTAATCAGCTTGCACTACAAAGTGGTTGTTATTTCAGCCACTGCGGGCCAAATAGCGCGAAATTTGTGGTTTCGATCGATTTACAAAAAAACTATTGGTTGGATTAAAAAACTAAAACAGTATCATGCTAATATATTGCTTGTAGAATTATTTGGCAAAAAATCAGAATGCGAATCGCATGCATATTAGTATGTTTTTTATTGTTTGAAAGATATTTTTAGAGGTTAGTTCGTGATTTCTTTTTATCGAGCCAAATTAATTGTATTATGTTTTCAAAACAGTATCATGCTAGCATATATCCTGAAGAATTTCTGGTCTTGTTTATAGCAGTGAATCACATACTTTTAGTAATTATAAAACTCGCGTTTAGCTCGTGTAATCGCCTTAACAAGGCCGTAAACGTCATCACCTCGTCATCTGCCTTTATTGTGAACCAATTATTTGCATGCCCATATGACGGCAAAATGTGGAGAACTTTATTATAAAAAAACATGTATGTACCTTTTACCCATATTTGCAAAGCATATATGATTTGATTTGATTAGACTTTCCCAACTATGTTGGGGTCGACTTTCAGACTTACCGGATGCAGCTGAATACCAGTATTTGACATGGAGCGACTGGCTATCTGACCTGCACAACGCAGTTAGTACTGGGTAATATGATACTCCGTGGTAAGACTGGTTGTCAGGTTTTAGGCCACTGACTACCTGTAACGACTGTCAAAGGTATGTAATGAACGGTCACCCATCCACAGACCAACCTCAGCAAACAAGGTTTAACATAGTATTACAACTTTTGCAGCTAATATAGATAAGTCACGACCACTCTAATAAAGAACGGAAACAAAACTATTAACTTGAGAATTCTGTTTCTAATTAGTCTATAATTATAACTAGTCACTACAAAAGGATGCAACGCCAGAAACAAAAACATGGATGGTGGATTAGGGAAATATACTTTTCGGTAAAAGAAGCGACAGACACAATTACAGTACTTGAAATAGGGACCAACTAGTTCAGCCAGGCTTTAGACTCGCTAAAGTAGATTCATCTTTCATGGGGTACTGTTTGAGATGCTATAATAAAATTCCACAAAGTTTTCTTGAACTGAATGAGACTAAATTTAAAACATTCATTAAACGCACACTATGCAAGCAAGCATATTACAAGTTGAGCGATTATTTCGCTGATAAAAATGCTTGGCTCAATGCTGGTCCTGCTCCACAAGGACAAGGGCGCAAAAATTGATAGCATTAATGGTATTGTTGGAGCTGCTGAAGATTGTACAACTATCTTTGCATTGTATAGATTCAATCTCTTTAGTATTATATAAACGCATAGCCCATATTGTGTGAGTACTATGTACTAGAAAGCTATCATTCACTGGAAATCTACTTTAGTTTTTGACTCGAATGTGCCCTGGCGGTTGAGAGTATGTCATGCTCACTCAAATGTCTCGCTGATGATGGCGCGTTTGTCGGTCCATTTAGTTCCCTTCAAAATGGTTGAGCTGAATGGTGCTGATCCATGCGTCATGTTCGTGAACGGGCGCTGTCAGTTGTGACTGGTCATCTCTTAGTTGCCATGGCTTATTTGAATGAATAATTTTGTTTTTACTATGGACACTTTTAACGTGCACATCTTGCTACATTGTTCTCACATAATTTACCATCTCAACATGAATGATGTAACCAAGATTTTGTAACAATAATTGGATTTAAAAGAGTGTCCATGGAGTTTCTTGCCCGTTCTTCTCCATGGAGGGGGACGTTAGGGAATGGGCAACTACAGTACTTTCACAGTTTTTATGTCTTGTGACTGGGACTGAAGCTCCATTTAATTGTCATCTTTGTTTCGACAATTCAAAAGTGCCTGTATTGGCCTCCTTGAAATAAATGCTTTGATTTTATATCGTCAGAGAAATGTTCATAGAAAATAATTGTTGTCAGCAGCACAAGTACGTAGGATACGATAGGACTCGATTAGATAAATTTGACATTTATTCTCGATAAAATGAGTTTTTGACTCCATAAAAACTGTCAGATATGACTTTTGAAGGCGTAGAAGATACTATTAAAAATTTTACCAGAATGAATTTTGAAACCTTGAAGATCTATGTGTCTGTGGTTTTCATATAACTCAATTAAGTCTACAGATTTATCTTTGTCCATTTTGCCGCATACCGAGCATACACAACGTCTCCACTCAACGCACGGCTCACAATGAGGCGTCTTTTTGAGCATGGCCATATACCGACATAATTTGGCTCGCTGCGCGGCCGTCTCGTTTGGTTCTGTTCGCGGCAAGCCTCGACTCGCGGCATGCTCCCCATTAGATCTGCGTCGGGACGAGGCAGCCGCTCGGCCCGAGGCTGCCTCGAATGGATACGCTTTAGAACAAACAATTCGAAAAACATGTGTCATTCACCAACTTATACTGGTGGATGCGTGGTGTTTGGCCCCAGATAGGAGGCCTTTGAGCCAGCAGTGGGAAGTTTATATGCTGATTATAGTTATGCTATGACGTAAGAAGCTCTTTCAAGCTCTTTCCCACGGTAAGTCAAAGCCCTCCCCTTTGTCGTTACAAAGCTCTCCATCTTATGCGACCTCCGACCGTGTTTGGACAAACTAACATTATATTAAAATATCATCTTACTCCCGGCAGATAAAAGCATTGCACCCGACATATTGCAACAAAACTCCTCACATTTTCCAATATACCTCGTATTGAAATTGTTCCTAACTCTCACGGAAAGGTAACATGTTCATGACAGACGAGATAAAGGCTAGCACACGTGACCGGAACGAAACAAAGCACTACAGTTACCCTATGTTTGGTATTCCGCAAGTGCACACCCGCCGTGTATCGTTGGAATTTCGAGAACTTTGTAATCGCGCGTAATCGATGCATTGGCCATGTTGTTTCGTTCAAAAGAGGTTTTATGCATAGTGTGCAATAGTTTAAAGTCCGTTCCACTGCAGGCGTGGTTTGAATACTTGGGAGCATTCAATCAATAAGAACGTTGGGACGTGGTTTAAGAGTAGAGGAAGACCAAAGAAACGATGAATGGACTGTACAAAGAATGGTATGGCAAGTAAGGAGGCGTCTAATGAGATGATGAGTGATAAAGAACTATGGAAGCAGACATGCTGCGCCGGCGCCGTCTTAATGGAGATAAGGGCAAGAGAATGATGATGACTTGGGACATGGCAAAATCACTATGCCTTTAAAAATGATGACGTATATGCCACATTGGGCACCCACTTTAACGGCACCTAAGGTAATGGCATCTGAGGTATTCCACATACGGCACCTATCAATATTTTTTGCAGGTGACATTAGTGGAATAGTTTATTATTTAAAATTTTATTCCACAAATGGCACCTACGGATCAGTAAGTACCTACTTAGTTCAAACTTTCAAATGTGTAGGAGCATGGTACAAAACAAAGAGCAAACAAATTAAGCATGCTATTTTGAAGTCGGTAGTTTAAAATATAACCGTGTTTCTCCGATGCCGATGGTAACTTATCACAAAAAAACTATTAACCTACAATTAGAAGTCCCACTAACTTAGATTAAATTTCAGCTAGAAACCTTTTGAAAAAACAAAGTAACATCTTGAGTCTCAAACCGAATACTTTAACAGAATCGAAGCAGCTATGAAGACGGTAAACATTGGACTAGATACGATAATACGTGTGCTATCGCTATTTCACAATAATCAAACCTAATTCGGAATTCACGGGCACATCCGAGTGTTGTATGTATTGCTATATTGCTCGGCTATATGTATATATTGCTCAGCTGTATGTATTGCCCGACTGCTCGATATTTCGCGTCACGCTCGCAATATGTGTCGCGGGACTTAAGGTCTGTGCCCACTGGTGGTTGAGGTCGTTGCTGTTTTTGGGGTGGGCAGAATTGTAGGTCATGTTTTTGGCAAGAGCGGGAATGTTTGACAATTATCATATCATTAATTTGACAGACTTCAACGGCAGTTGTCTATAACTTACTTTCGTATAGTTGTTAGTTAATATGCCTACGCGCTTTTTTTTCCTACTCCTCCGCTATACTTTCTGATTAATTTCGTTGCGGGATCCAAGACAGTTAAATTCATTCTCTGGGACTTCGTCGAGCTTCATTGTCTCGGCGCTTTTCTGGTGGTCGCCACTGTTGATTCTGGCTTTCAGGAGTTATAGTGGTTTGGGCGTGTGTGGCGGGCTTGTCCCACAAAAAAAAAAAAAAAAAATGCCTACGCTCGTAGCTATCGTCGACCAGTGTCGGGCACTAGCTGTGCTAGCCTTTTTGGCGCAGCCGTGAGACACACAATATTATCTCTCTTGTTTTCTGTTCAGTTTTAAGTTTCTTTAATTGCTTTTAATTGTTTAGTTTTAAGTTTTTTATTTAATTTAAATTCCTATTTTCGTTATGTTGTGTGCACTTGCGGCATAAGCCAAATATGTGTTTTTTTCTTTCTTTCTTTCTGTCGTGTTTTTATAAACAAAGTTAGCTTGGAAATTTTCTACCTGCGTTACCTACCTGTTACTTGATAGAAAAAAAGCTTTGCTTTGACGTGACGAGATAGCATCCTACAGAAACCTGCTCGTAAGTTATTGAAAATGGCCGTAAGAGGACTAAGCATTCAGTTGACTTGAGCAAAAGTTAAAAGATAATAAAATCGACTTCTAATAAACACCTTTCTTTATTGATTCATTCAATTACTTTCTCATAGACGTGATACCTCTTCAACACGTTCTCCTCTGATCACAAAATTAAATCAACATTCCTGGAACCGAATGTGTTCAGCACTGAAGTGCGTACGTAACCCAAGACAACCTTGATCGAAGATCGTAGGCGACACACGGAACATTGAATATCCGCCACGCGTTTGGGTACCTATTACGTGAAACGCGTACGGCGATAGTCTCCCATCTCTAGATATACGAACTACGGAAAATACTCGTAAATTGTACCTATCTTTGTATGAAAAAATTGTATACATCTCGCGGCGACGCTATTGAGAGCTTGAGGTTTCGAAGATAGGTGCCCCGGGAAATAGGGTGTCGGGTGTTAGGAATATATGATGCGGTTTTTAAAGGGAAGATACGAAAATTGTTTCTAGGCACTCGTTTTTGGCGCCCCAGTTCACTTCGGTTTATTGTGGATTCTGATGAAAATTCGAGAGGTTTTTTGCGAAGAGGTATTTTATTCAACCGTAACAGTGTTCCGGGAAGTTGTGAATTTTAGAAAGTATGTGGTGGAGGCCGCTTCGTGTTTAGTCGTATATAGTAGATAACGAGATTGAAATGTGGGAAAACTAAGAACGTATGTACTCTAATGTTTAGAATCTTTAAGAGTTTCCATCAATGCATTTCCCGAATAGTTACACCCCTCCTAAACTCTGGAGATATCCTAACCACATATCACCACATAGATCCCTTCTGAGACTAAAATATAGACGAAAAATACAAAAACTCACGCGTTTTCCGATGGAGTAGTCTGAACAACAGATCTCCACTTGCAGCTTCGATACTTTTGGCTCGTCCATTGCACGTTCATACATCTGATCATAGACGCACGCCGGTTGCGAGTACTACTCACCTGACCATTCTGAACAACTTCACCAATAAAGTTAGTGCCTTGTAAATAGCTTTTGTTAGTCGCACTCTCTACTTGGTCAATAAACCAGTGAAACATACTCTTTTCAATTTATGTCACTACATCTTCTTAAAGTCTGCAATCTTGTCGCGCTGACGTGACGGTCGGTCGCGCACGGTCAGTCGCGTCCGAGTATACATTGTGTTCTATATAGCATCACGACCGACAGTTGTATTTTGTTCTCGGTGACGTCATGACCGACCGTGCACGACCGACCGCCAGCGTGATAAGTGTTCAGGTCTTAGAAGTCTTAACCAACTCGCACAGTCAGATTTTTACAAGTTGAAACATTTCTACGATAAAAAAAACTTTCTCAACAATTGAACCCAGCAAACAGAACCCTGTCTACTTCGACACAAGTATCACACGAAGTGAAGCAATAAGTCAATTGCTGCAGTATTCGCCTCACGTAGCTAATATTGTTTAGGGGATAATACTTTTACCTGGCCGGCATTATGTTGTGTCCCCCATCGAATTAACGGCCGTCCGTCTGTTGCGAGGTTGCGAGCCTTGGACGCTAATTGGGGTAAGTTTGGGAGCCTGCTGGTTGTATGTGTCAGGTATTGGCGGTGTGTTTTTAAGGTATATTGTCGTTTTCATTTGTTTTTTTTGTTGTTTACATACATCGTGTGTATTTCTTTATATTACAATATGAAGAAAAATTACCTACCGTATCCGTTTAAAGTTTATAAAAAAACATTCATTTATTCTTAGACTTTGGCCCATAGTTAAACATTTCTGGTAAATAAATAAATAAATAAAAATAAGGGGTGTAAAAGGAGTCTTAACGAAGCCGAACGGTACTTGTTCTTCCGTCATTGTGAACATTTTTGTGTTCTACACCATACCTGGGAACCTTCTAGTCACGGAAATATTGGGGGTCTAGGTTCCAACTTGTCTGAAAGTTTTTTTTAAATATAAGTTTTTTTAATGTAATATTTTTACTTTAACCTGTCAGGGGCCCCGCGCGATAATGGTAAATTTCCCCCCGCCCCACATAGTTACGTCATCGCGCACGTCAAGTGGTCGTGCTCACAATAATGCTTGAGATAAGAGTAGAACTCAAGAGTTTCTTATCTCAAACTGTAAACAGTTTCGTGTTCTTGAAGAACGAGGCCTTGTATACAGGGTGGCCAAAAAGTCGTGGATGAAACGAAACAGGGAGATAAAGGAGGTAATTTCCAACAAAGTTCTTTCTCCAGCATGGCCATAACTTCATTGCACGAAAAGATATTAATTATTTTAGATTTTTCAATGAAACTACCGAGTTTTTTTTACTGATTAAATTGTAAATTTTATTTAGTTATGCATATTTTTTATTTTATTTAATAAAAAAAAAATTAGGGGAAACATTATTCTTATACAAACAAAACACATAAATACCTCATATAGTTTATAGTGATTGGCATCATGTGTTACGAAGGAATAAAAAACTCTATTTATTACTTTTACATAGGGCTAAAATATTTGGGTAGACATAATTCTTAAACAAACAAAACACATAAAAAAGTTCAGCACACAAAAAGAAATGACTAATCACAAGCATCAGCCTCAACATCCGCAAGTGTATGTAGGCGGCCGCAGAGCGCGTGACGGGCTCAGCCTATGAAATGAAAGATTTTCGTTATTATAAATAATTATTATGAGTCCAAAACATTAGGGGCTTAGCGGGAGCTCCTCTCCCTCGGCCGTGTACAGTCCGAGGAGAGTCGGTGTCGAGCCGGTTAAAAATTCAAAGCACAACACCTCAAACAAAATGACAACAATATACATAATAAAGCAATCACCCTTCACAGCACAACATGCAGACATACAAACCTAAACTCAACAACGGACACTTCCGTCTTTAACTGTCTAATATTTGGGATAGATGATAGAATGGGTACTCCCTTGCTTGTCCTAAATTTTTTTGTCCGAAAATCATTATGCGTAACACGTTTGCTATAAACTTCAGTAACCATAATGTTCAAAATACCGAAATTTTGTTTTACATATTTAACTAACTTTACTTCTAATACTATTTTGTCATAATATCGAATACTATAATAATTGAATCTCCTAATTTTACATGACATAATGTCGTATGTCCTAAGTATTGTATCACATAATGTGTATGATTCCGAATGGTCATTTATAAATTGTTAGTCGCTAAAAAATTCCCGACCGACGAAACCGATAGAATGATTAGAACTAGCGCTTCCTCAGGGTTCTTTATCGTATTACCTAACTTTTTAATCCATAATCTAAAATGTCATATTTTTTTTTGTCCTAATCATCATTTGTCCGAATGATACTTTACCAGAACTTTGTATCACATAATATCATTTATTTATTTATTTTATAAAGGTAGCTTCACAGCTTACAGCACATTAAATTGAAAAAATAAAACGAACATTACGCCAATTACGAACTACACAGAAAAGCTTATGATTAGCCGAGAGTGGTGCGAATTAATTGGCATTAAAATGTGTAGTGTGTGCCTGTGTGCGTATGGGTAACTGTACGGTGTCTGTGAATGTGTATGGTGATGAGTGTATGATATATTTGTGACTAACTGGCACTAGTGGCGGCACTGAATATCCCGCGTTTGATCCAGGATTAAAATTATGTCTTTTTTAAGGCGGTTCCGTGTGGTATTAAAGGGGTCGAGCGTTGGGAACTTGTCATTGTATAATGCGGGTAAACGCAAAAATGGCGACATCTGCATATAATTAGTAGAGGCCGAAGGAACTGCTAATAGAGAGGTATGTCTGGTACGTCTGGGAGGGACGTTAAATAATATTTTGCTGAGTAACGTTGGACAGTCAAATTTATTATTAAGTAGGTCGTACAATAACACCATGTCATTCATCTGTCGTCTCTCTTCCAGTGTATTTAAGTTATGGTATCGACAGGAGTCCCGGTAATTTACGATGTCAACTTTTGTTCTATAATTTAGGTACTTAATGAATTTACGTTGGGTGGATTCGATTAGGTCAATATATTTCTTGTAAAAAGGTCTCCATACTACACTTGCAGATTCTAGTATGCTTCTTACATAACAGTAATATAACGTTTTTAAGCATAGTGGGCTGTTAAACTGCTGACTGTTACGTATAACGAATCCTAGGGACTTGTACGCTTTACTGGTGATGTGGTCAATGTGTGACTCGAACGTGAATTTTTCATCCAGCATCACACCCAAATCTCTAACCTGTGATGTTCGCGGTATAATGTCGTCACTGATGCTGTAGTTATAAATAATATTGTTGCGTTTCCTGGAAAAGGTTATTATTTGGCATTTCTGAGTATTTACCTTTATATTGTTTAACGCATAGTAGTCACTAAGTCTATCTAAGTCAGATTGGATCAATTGACAGTCATTGGTGTTATGTATTTTCATGAATATTTTTTTGTCATCGGCATAGAGAAGATGTTTAGAGTAACGGAAACATTGCGTTATGTCAAATAAATAAATATTATAAAGTAAAGGGGATACAAGTGAACCCTGGGGCACCCCGGAAGTAACATCCACATAGTCAGATCGGTAACTACCGATAACAACAGCTTGTCGCCGATTTCTTAGGTAAGAGTCTATCCATCTCAGCAAGTTCCCCTTAATACCTACGGCTTTTAGTTTCTCGGTCAGAATGCAGAAATCTACCCGGTCAAATGCTTTCTCAAAATCTGTGTATATTACGTCCACTTGGGCACCGTCGCTCATGCCAGTAACAACATAGTCGGTAAGCTCAAGAAGGTTGGTATTGACTGTACGAGATTTTACGAAGCCGTGTTGGGAAGTGGGTATACAATGTTTGGTCGCAGCGTAGATGTGGTCGTATACTATTTTCTCCAGCATCTTCCCAAAGTTGTTCAGTATTGATACGCCTCGGTAATTAGTTACATCGCGTTTGGAACCCTTTTTGTGGATTGGTACAATTTGAGCCTCGCGCCATTGTCACGGAAACGTACCCTCGTCGAGAGATCGCTGGAAGATGATCATGAGGGGAGTAGTCAAACCTAATTCACATTTTTTTATAAATATTGTAGGAAGCCCATCAGTACCAGCTCGTTTCTTGCTATCTAATAATCCGAAAACGGTTTTTAGTGATTTGGGAGCGATAACAATGGAGTGAGTAACATCTGACAAGGGGGTATCATCGCAACTTAAATTACTATTACTGCTAGTAGGACTAAAAACACTTTGAAAAAAGTTATTAAATGCATTGCAGATGTCCTCACCGTTCGAGTACGTTACCCCTTGATATACCATCTTGCGAGGGTATCCAGTAGATTTCCTTTTATTGTTTACGTACTTCCAAAACTCTTTAGGCGATTTTATTAATTGTTCCTCACATCTAGTTGTATATTTATCGTACGACTCTTCTTGGAGAAGTTTTACTCGAGATCTTAACAAAGCGAATTCGGCATAGTCTGTTTGATATTTGTATTTTTTCCACCTTTTGTGTGCTTTAAAATTTTCCTTGATGGTATTTATTAATGATGGAGGGTACCACATCGGGTATCGGAAACGCCCTGATACTTTTACCGTTGGAACGTGTGAATCTATAATCGAGTTTAGTGTTCCGTAAAGGATATCGACGCACTCTTCTACACTACGCTGTTAAAAACGGTTATTCCAGTCTACGTTAACGAGCTCCGAGTTAATTTTTTCATAATTAGCCTTGAAAAACTTTTTTATTCTTCTAGGTTGAGAGCGAATAGGTTTAATGCAACAATTCTCAATGCAAAGATCCAAAGGGGCGTAAACTAACAAAATAAAATTAACCTATTATTATTAATTAATCATTTCCTGCGAAAGTTATGTCGATTTTGGGAGCGATTGCAGCCTCATAAGCCAAAAGATAGTTGATATGAATTATTTACCCAAGTTTGAGAATGATTTGATTTATTCGAGGCAAATACTCGAAGAAACGGTTCATATACACCATTAGGTAGAACTCGTATTAAATTTTCTCTTGGAGAAATGACTACGGAAATAGATGCATATATAGTAGAATCTTCGATGTTGATTGAACTGTTACTCGTGGGTCAGAACTTTACAGAACTTCCTGATGTGCTAGTTATTAAAACAAATGAAAAACTAGAGATCCTAAAACGTAAGGATCCATTAGAACTAACTTGTTTGCCATCTGAGGTATGTAGTCCGGATAGAGTAGTATTACGAATTTCTATTGATACGTCGATAGGGTTTTTAACTTTATAGATTGTACAAATGATAGTAAAGCCACATGTGATCTCCTTATCAAACATAGTATTAGAAACATCGGTCCTGTAAACTACTGGTTATTAGGAGGGGTCTACAATCTGCGCGATGGGAAATGTAGAATAGAAATCAAAAATTTGTCAAAAGAATGCATTAATTTTTATGAAGGGACTGTGTTGACCAGGGCTAATGTTATATGACAAACTAAGTCAGAATGCTTAGAAAATATCAATACATATAAAAAAATTGTTAACATCTTTAGGTTTTATCATAAATATGGAAAAAAGTAACCTTACTCCCTCCATGTCATGCAAATTTCTTGGCTATATAATAAATTCTAAAAAATTTCAAGTAACATTACCTGATGTAAAAAGGAAAAATATAAAAGTTGAACTCATAAAAGTGATGAATTGCAAAAGATGTAAAATCAGAAAATTTGCTCACCTAATGACCTACTTGTATCCGCATGTCCAGCAATTGAATATGGTGCACTTTACGCTAAAGATTTTGAAAGGTGTAAATTTTTAAATCTTAGAGGCCATGAAGATTACAATAGATACAAGTATATACCAGAATCGTTACAAACTTCTTTTAAATGGTGGATAAAAGAAATTGATACTTCTGTGCGACCAATTAGAATCGACGAATACTGCACAGAAATATACTCTGACGCCTCAACTACGGGGTGGGGAGCTGCGTGCGGTACCGAGAAAGTTAGTGGAGTATGGTCGCAAGAAGAGAGGAAATCTCACATAAATGAGTTAGGGCTTCTTGCAGCTTACATTGGTCTCAGAATATTCGCGAAAGAACTCCACAACTGCCAAATTCTCCTTCGCATTGATAACTCCACAGCCATTGCTTACATAAACCGCATAGGTGGTATTCAATACCCACACCTTGCAAAAATGTCTAAAATGATATGGCAGTGGTGCGAATCCCGCAACATTTTTATGTATGCACCTCCTACATAAAATCTGGGGAAAATGTCATTGCAGATGCAGAGTCTCGCAAAGTACATCCAGACATAGAATAGGAACTTGCAGACACTGCTTTTAAAAAGTTAGTTGAAAAACTTGGTTGCCCAGAAGTTTATCTGTTTGCAAGTAGGATTAATAATAAGTGTGTTCGTTACGTGTCCTGGCATCGCGACCCTGACGCTTTTGCAGTCAATGCATTCACAGTCAGATGGACCAGGCTAAAATTGTATGCATTTCCTCCTTTTGCAATCATATTAAAAACCCTAAGAAAAATTATATCTGACAAAGCATCAGGAATTATGGTTGTTCCTAAGTGGCCAACGCAACCATGGTTTCCGATATTTCACGACACGACTTCTCGTGTCAGAAACCATAGAATTCCAACCTAATGAAAATGTCATAATTTCCCATTCCAGCAAACGGAACATACTAGAGAACGTTACCCTGGTTGCCGGAGTGCGGACAGCGCTACTGCGACGCTGCATACCGCCATCAACAATTAACATCATGATGGCATCGTAGTCCGACAATTCAATTCGGCAATACGACTAAGTCCATAATTCATAATTCATTTATTTATTGTTTGTCTCAGGTGAATAAAGGTTCTTGCGGTTATTATTGTTGTATCACTGTTACATACCCATGGGGTGTACAATATTTATAATTATGTCAATCTTATTGGCTATGTTAAAAATAATATTACAATAATCATTCATTCTTACACTATGTCAAAAGATAATTCAAAATAATAAAAAATAAGTTAAACATTGTCAAGATGTCAACCTCATCAAACTTTCATTAATAGAGATTAGGCATAAATAATTTACCTACATTAAATAAGTGAAAAACAATTTTAGTCAAAAATTCGGTCATTTAGAAATTCATTAATTGAATAATATGTTTTACATATGAGAAATTCTTTGAGCTTTAATTTAAAAACTTTTAACGATGAAATATTCTTAATACAGTTTGGGAGTTTGTTGTAGATTTTAACTCCAATACCAAATACACTCGATTTAAATTTTACTGTTCTACATTGAATGCATTTAAGTTCAGTTTTGTGCCTCGCACTTCTCAACGTTTCATACTTATCAATATCGCCTTTTATCTTCATTGCCGCTTCCAATATGTATAATGAAGGTAGGGTTAAGATTTTCAACCTTTTGAAAACTGGTCTACAGGAATCAGTCTGCCTAAGTCCGCAAATGCTTCTAATGCACTTTTTTTGGGCTTTTAGAGCACACTCTCTGTTCGTAGAATTTCCCCACAATAGAATACCATATTTTAGTATGGAGCCTACATATGCATGGTAAACACTTAATAAAGTACTCTCATTTGCAACTTTTCTTAACATGTAGAGGGCATATGAAAACTGGTTTAGTTTTTTGCAAACATGGTCAATATGGATTTTCCAGTTTAGTGCAGAGTCAATGTGTAAGCCAAGAAATTTAGTGGTCTTTACTTCCTTTACAGTTTCACCTGTGTACTTTATGTTTAGTTTTTTAAGTTTTGTATTTATATTAGCAAAGGAAATGTAACATGTTTTTTCTAAGTTTATTTTAAGGTTGTTGAGGTTTAACCAGTTTATGATGCATTCAAGGGAATTATTTACATTCATTTCATATTTATCTTGATCCTTGTCAGTGAAAATAGCTGTACTGTCATCTGCAAATAATATCATGTCATGGATTATGGCTTTAGGGAGGTCATTAATATATATTATAAACAACAGTGGTCCAAGAATACTTCCTTGAGGGACCCCATACTTTACGGTTTTAGGTTTAGACTGAAACGTTTGTTCACATTTTGTTTTATTTGATACTCTTGTTATTTGAGTTATTTGCACCCTATTTTTGAGGTATGATTTTATGAGATTTAAAGCATTCCCTCTAACTCCGTATTGTTCTAATTTATTTAAGAGGATATTATGGTCTACATAATCAAATGCTTTTGACATGTCCATAAATATTGCAGTTATATGTTGTTTATTGTCCAGTCCTGTCATTACTTTCTTCAGAAAACTAAAAAGTGCGTCACCCGTTGATTTGCCTTTTCGGAACCCAAATTGCTCATGTGTGAATATATTATTGGATTCAAAATAGCCGTATAAGTTTTTATAAATAACTTTTTCAAAAATGTTTGCAATAATTGGTATTAAAGCTATTGGTCTATAAAATTTCATCTCTTTTCTATCTTCCTTTTTAAATATTGGTTTTATGACTGTTGTTTTCAGTTTTGAGGGAAATATTCCATATTCCAGGCACAGATTTATAATGGTGCTAAGTACTGGAGCTATAATATGGGAAACGCGTTTAATTATTTTTGTATTTATATTATCATACCCTGTGCTATTTGTGTTATTTAGTCCTTTTATTATTTGGTCAACTTCATATGGGTTTGTTGGTTTCATGAATATTGAATTGCAATTTTTATATGTCAGTGTTTTTGAATAGGTTTGTCCTTTGTCCATAGTTGTGGGTTTTATGTCATCTATAAAATAATTACTAAAAGATTCAGCTATTTCTTCCGGTGTCGTAATTATTTTATCCTTTACTCTAATTTCCCTGATATCCTCTTTGGGAGTTACAGTTTTATATTTATTCACTATTTGCCATGTTGCTTTGGGTTTGTTGGAAGCTGAACTTATATAATAGTTGTTTTGTGATTTTTGTGTTTTTTTAATTACCGTTTTTAGCCTTTTTGTGTATTCTTGAAAGTATTTTTTATCTTTTGGATTTGCTGTTAACCTATACTTCCAAAGTAGTTGACGTTTTCGTTTAGAGCATACTCGAATACCGTTACTTAGCCATTTAGGTTTCTTGGAAATAGGTCGTAAACGGAAACGGAAACGGTCGGAATTTTTGTATTTCAATTTTTTTATGGTGTACATAATAAAGAGTATTCTATTCTATTCTATTCTATTTTAACTCGTATGGTTGGGAAGCATAAATCATAAAATAGCTTAAAAAGATCGTAAAATGCCTCGTAAGCTTTTTCAGGGTCATTATTTGTGTAACATTCTGTAAAACTAGGGTTTTCAATGCAATCAATAAATTTCCTCACTATGATCACGTTTAAATTTGAACCAGTATGTAATGTGGTAACTTTTCTTTACAGGGAATGTTAAAATTTGTGCTGTATGATCAGATAGCGAGAGTTCTAGAACTTTTGATTTAGAGCCTCTGATATTATGGGCTATATTGTCGATACATGTCATGCTACTCATTCTAGTCGGTTGATTTATTGATAATTTTAAATTATAACTCATTAGTAATTGCTCAAACTGTCGTGATAAGCTACTATCGTCTAACCTGTTAATGTTGAAATCACCACAAATTATAACTCTTTTGCTTGTGAAACATATTTTATTTAATAGGTCCGATAGTCTAGCAAAAAATAGGTCAATATAGTCTTTCCTATTTTTTGGTGGTCGATAAATACATAATATCGACCTACTATGACTATGATCTACAAAAAAAAAGATGTACGAATGTTCCTTAATTTTAGTTTTCTCAGTTATAAGACTTGATAATGTCAAAATGTCAAATTAGTTCAAATAAAACTCCTGATTTACATGACTAGTGTTTTATGCCATTGACATTTCCTCAGGATCTCTCAAGGTCTACATTTATATTACTTACTAATCTCGAGGACGATGCACGAGTATAAAAATAAATATAAAATAAATATCGCTGGACATTCAGACACACAGCGCCGTCTAGTGCCACACTAAGCAAGGCTTGTGTCGTGGTCACCAGACAGTTGATATACTAAATATGATATACTAAATATATACTTTTTGTTTGTAAATGCATACTTATTATACATATAAACATCCATGACTCGGAAACAAATGTCCATGCTCATCACATAAACATTTGCTCCTACCGGGATTCGAACCCGGGACCCTAAGAACGTAAGGCAGCCTCACTACCGCTGCGACATTCGGGTCGTCGTATAATTAATGATTAAACGAACTCACCTGTATGTGAAGTTCTATCATAATTATACGAAGTGCATCGTCCGAAGAGATTAGTAAGTAATATAAATGTAGTAACATACGTTGATGCCCTGAGCAGAAACCTTCAGCCTCATTTATCGGATAATAGCCAAGATATTGTGCCGTCTATACTTAGAATTACACAGGAAGACTGGCTTTTGAGTTTGCAATTAAAATATCCTAATACTCAGCGCATTCGTAAAATTTTAGAAGATGAAGAATACACAGACATAAAAAAATATACGTTAAAAATAATAAGCTATTTAGAGTCGTAAATAATGAACTGAAATGGGTGGTACCGAAATGCGCTTGTTTTCAGCTATATAAGTTGAATCACGACGATATAGGTCATTTTAGTATAGAAAATACACTGAATAAAATAAGTAAAAACTTCTGGTTTCCAAAAATGAAACGGTTCGTCTCTAAATATGTTAGATCTTGTCTGGAATGCGCGTATAGTAAAGAACCAGCTGGTCCAAAAGAAGGATTTCTGCATCCGATACATAAGGTTGACAAGCCATTCGATACAGTGCATATTGATCACTTAGGACCTTTTGTAAAAAGTTCAAAAGGTAATTGCTATCTGCTTGTGTTGGTCGATGGATTTACAAAATTTGGTTTATTAAAGCCCTTGGGGAATTTAAAATCAGGACCAACGATTCGTGCTATGGAGGATATTTTCGGATATCCTAATAGGATAATTTCGGATAGAGGGTCTACATTTACATCTAAAGACTTCGAAAAAATCTGTAAAGAATCAAATATAAATCATACTTTGAATGCTGTGTCTTCTCCTAGATCGAACGAGGTAGAGAGGTATAATAGGACGGTTCTAGACGCCTTAACTGCTTATACAGATAAATTAGGTGAAAGACTCTTGGACACAGTCTTAGGAAAATTGCAATGGGGGTTAAATAACACTCTAACCAAAGGAATTGGAAAAGGACCATCTGAAGCTCTATTTGGAACGCAATAAAAAATAGCAAGGGCGATACCATTTTTTCTGAAATATTAGGTGATATACGTCAACCTGGTTCTATACAAGATATTAGAGATCAAATAAGTCAACATATTGATAAAGATAACAGAATCAGAAAATTAGGTTTGATAAAAAATTATTAAAGCTAAAATATAATATATATAATGTAGGAGATTTAGGTAAAAATATTAAAACCAGTCCCTAGCAATGATGGTAAAAGTAGAAAACTGCTCCCAAAACCATTTTTAACAATAAAAACCAAAACAAAAGTGGAAAAAATAACCTGTCAAACGTTTGAATCGAACATTCTACGAGTCACGATAACGAATTTTTATCAACTCCCTACCAAGAGAAAGACATCCATTATTTCATCGCAATAGACTAGTCGTCAAATGGCCATAGCTACCTATACGGCCATTTGACGACTAGTCTATTCGTTCGGTCGTATTCGTTTCGGCTGCTACTGACTTGGACGCTGCGCTGGTTTGAATGTTTGTGTGATGAGCATGGACATTTGTTTCCGAGTCATGGATGTTTATATGTATAATAAGTATGTATTTACAACCAAAAAAGTATATACATATGGAGTATATCAACTATCTGGTGTCCACGACACAAACCTTGCTTAGTTTGGCACTAGATGGCGCTGTGTGTTAATGTCCAGCGATATTTATTTACAGAACTCACACATAGCCCGATTAAAACACACAAAAAGTCAACTCCAATAGGGAATAATTATGCAAGAAGCACAAAACTTATTTCTGAAACAACAGATTTCCATCAGATTGACGGATTCAAAATCAAATTTCTCTCAGTCCGTACCAATTATAGCAAACAGAAGATGCTCTGATTTAATTATAGAACACCTTTAAATGGATCTCCCCGTTATTTGCCTACCCCGGGAACGAACTACCCAGTACCCTCGGAATTAGTATTCTGCTCGCTCTCTCCTGTTACGGCGGTAAACAATACGACACTCGCCTGTTTGTCCTCAATAATGTTTAATTTATTGGCACTGTTTTGGATTTTAAATTGGCTGGTTATGATTTGGCCGTGACGTTTGTTTGAATAAACTGAGATTGTTTGAAGATCCTTTAATCCAGAAGGGATGTTGAACACTTATGAGTAAGTAATCTGTTTTTTGCTTGAACCAATATGATAACTGATTGTCTAAATATCAGTGTGGGGAAAACATTCGCTTGCGGAACGGCTGGGAGTGAGGGAGGAGGGAGAGGGCGGCGCGTGATATAGTATAGCATGAACTCAGCGTATCGCACCAGTTTATAGCATATAGTAAGCCAATAATATATAGTATTGTACAGTGTGAACGTGTCCATAACAAATGTATGGTGAGCGATATTGTTGTGTTATGAGCTATATTATATTATAGCGTAGTCTGAAAGCCGCTTATAGTTGGTCCAAGGTTTTCACTAATATGGAAACAAGACGACTTCACATTGCTTACTATTCTATTTTTGAAATGTTTAAAATCATTTTTCATCCCTCCATCTCGGAAAGCGTATTTTTGCTCTTCGATATCCGAGTGCAAAAGCCGTTTTTATCCTCTAGGGGAATAAAGTAAATTTGAATTTAGAACATCGTGTGTACTAAGTTTGTAAATTAAAAACATCATTAAACCTATTTACTTCTACCTCCATGGTAACGAATTTATCATACAACCTTTTCAAATTTGTTAAAAACTTAGACTCGGAACCTTCTTGGGGCATTTTTTTTTTAATTTGCTTTGCGCACGCCATTTTCTTTTCACGTCATATTGTTAAAACCTTAGGTTAAAATCTCCATGGTACCAGAAACTTGAAAACAAGTGAAAAACCTAAAATGAGTGGTTCTAGCGACGACGAAGTTTATTTGACGTGCAATTATTTTTTTTGCATTTAGTCATTTCCTCGCTGAGGTGGGATGAAAAGTTACGTGTTGCACTCGAGTGCAAAGATTTTTCACCTCGTGCTCTTTTGATTCCCTCGCTAACGCTTGTTACGTTACATTTTCTTGGATAGGGAAAATGTAAGGTCGCATTATAATAAGTTTAAAAAGAAAAATGGCAAGAGATGAAATTATGGTTTATTAAGGCAAGGGAAGCCGAGGTGACGTGGTGATAAGGGTCCAGGTCCAGGTCCAAAGCTCGCAGCTGGCAGAAACCGCAGTGACAGGCTCGCTCGCAGACGCCAATCTTGCGAGGGTTCGAGGATCGAGGCTCACCCGCTGTCCGTGTCCAGGTTCTCAGTAGTAGGAGTAGTAAGAGTAGTAGGAGTAGCAGCAGCAGCAGTAGTAGCAGCAGTAGTAGTTGAAGCTTTTCGAAAAGGCTAAGGCATGCTAAGCCTCCGCATAAGGGCTATGCAGTTATTCGGAAAGAACATGTGATAATATTTTGGATAACAATAGTTAAAAACGTAAGTACCAAAACACAAACATTACATTCTCAAGGTTTTAAGTTTTGAACTCTTTCGCTTGCTCGGTCGTTAAAAAGCAACTTTGCACTCTTGTTTAACAAATAACTATTAAAACTTAACCAAAAAGGTTCCAATTGAAAAAAAAAACAGTTACAAACTAGTTCATTTGCATTTTAATAAAAATCGAATACCGCTTCAAACAAGCACTGGATCAATCCACCGTATTGTTGTTGATATATTAATTTTATTTTTCACATAAAACGTGCAAGGAGAATAGTGCCAGGATTTTCACAGTATAGATTGCCATTTTAATAAACAAAGGGGATAGCACGTTTTCGATTTCAGAGGTATTATTGCTCGATACAAATATTAGTTGAGATTTTCGGTACTTCAGTTTGATGCAAGGGGACGAATTTTTGGTAGGTAAACATTGTTTTGAGTGTTTTACGTCTAGAGGGCTTTAGTACTTAGTGGAATTTTATGGCTACTTTTTATAGAGAGGTGTACATACATCATTATTATATTTAGATCATTTAATAACGAAATCCTGGTCATAGTAATGACCTTACTTCTCTATGTATGGTATGGCAAATGATCAGGCAGTTTTATAGAGCTAGAGTAGTTGATATGACTTGATAGTGGGACTGAGTCTAGAAAAAATGGGTTGAGTTTGTTGGTTGACAAGATTACTGTTTAGTGACAAAAAATAGTTTATTTTTTTTACTGCCTCTTTAGAATCTAATCATCACACTTGACCTTATGCCCCAATCACACTACACTACAACGTGCGTTTAAGGTTTTATACATACGTTGTAGTTTTTAAACAGTTACATGTTCAGTCAACACAACTTAGAACTCAAGTCATAAGATTATCTGATATCCCTTCTCTCCTCTGCAGCTTTTGGCCACCCAATGCTAAGAGTAGGTATCTTCCCAATCTCTCCAATTTTGACAGTTTTGTGTCATAGCTATGCAGTTTCTTCTGATCACTTTAATGAAATCCTCTGATCACCTAGTCGGTTGACTCCTCACATTCCTCCTTCCCGTCCGTTGACTCCAGTACTTTCTTCCCCAATCTTCCATCTAGTCTACGTCATATTTAGCCCGCCTACTTCCACTTTCTTTGACTGATATCGCTAGAAGTCAAACCGTATAGCATAAAAATCTGTTCCAAAATTCACCTACTGACCCAAAACATACTGAAACCTTGAACATACGCACAAACACATCCCACATTTATATCACGTATTCAATATTTAGCTGAGATGTATTCCAAGATCAAAGGGCCACGCACGACCGTCTGCACTTGTCGGAATGAACGCGTTTTCATATCAATTCTTATTCATACGTACAACGTTTGCCTTCGGAAAGTTAATGTGGAGAAGGTATCTGTACTTGTGTTATGTTCAGGAATTTGATTAGGGATTGCTTTGAAGGTAGATGTTAAGTAATAGCTTGCAAGCTAGACTTGATGTAAATAGCTACATCTCACGTCACGTATTTTAGTCATAGCAATGTTAGCATCTGTCACAAACTATGGTGTTTGTATGTCATCATCTGCCAAGCCTTTTCCCAACTATGTTGGGGTCAGCTTCTAGTCATCGGATGCAGCTGAATATCAGTATTTTACATTGCGACTGCCTATGTGACCTCCACAACCCAGTTAGTACTGAGTAATACGATACTCCTTAGTAAGACTGATTGTCAGACTTTTGCCAGCCACTGACTACTTGTAATGACTACCGAAGATGTCTTCTCTTCTTTGTATGTAATTTAACAGCTATTCCGCAGAGCTTCACGCGTCACGGTACATATTATTTTCATTCTCTACGTTAAGCCTGTAAATTGGAGTTAATACTACCTCTCGAAACGCACCAACTAGCAGAAAATCGCTACAACAACAACCGGAGTTTTACGACATCTGATATCCGATTCAAGGAAACCATTTCATTGTTAACAGACACGGAACCCATCTTCAGTTAACACGGTTAAATGACTTACAACAACACAAATAACAGTTAGTTCTATCGTCAAACAAATAACTGAGGCTTCACAGTAGGCTTCACAGAACACGTTCCAGCGGAGCGTAGTACTAACATTGTTGCAACACGACTCAACACACGTACAACGTACACAGTCGAATGTACTCCGAAATTAATTCGCGTGAACTCGGCAGCCTCCTGAAATCCGTTTATTTGATATGATATATTACTTGTGTTAGTGCTACTATGTGTTTGTTAGTAGGTATATCAGGCGTGCCAAGATTGTGCACGCCTATTGGAACTAATGTTGGACTAGATTTGTTGGCTTGTGCTTCGTGGTGTCAAAATAATGGCAATTCAAGTTTCGAATAGTCATTAAATGACTATTCGAAACTTGAATTGCCATTATTTGCACTTGGAGATCCTTAAATCTTAAGGGCCCCAGGTGCAGAAAAACGTATGATAGGTAGGTTTAGATACTCGTACGATAAGGAATCGGTTGGCGAGTTAACTACATGGTAAGCCTAAACTGTCCCACTTTTGAGTAAAGGGCTCCCCCATGCTTTTCACTTT
Source organism: Xestia ashworthii (assembly GCA_950022955.1). Classification (NCBI taxonomy): domain Eukaryota; kingdom Metazoa; phylum Arthropoda; class Insecta; order Lepidoptera; family Noctuidae; genus Xestia; species Xestia ashworthii. The sequence goes on along the minus strand of OX465555.1, from coordinate 5,003,690 downwards.
TCTCGAAGTTGCGCCTATTCTTGCCAACTAACGAGAAAGTCATCCGATGCGTCCTGCTCTCTTCTCTTCGGTTTGCCGCCAATCCGTCTAGCTGTCTCAGGGCTCCACTTTTGTGATATGTTTGCGGGCCCACAGCTTTGACGGCATCCGGCAGACATGGCCTGCTCAGTACCTTAAATAACACTAAAATTGCCAAACTCTAATCTGGCGGGTGAAAAAAAGGTTTTCACCGGATTTGCGTGTTTACGAAAAGGACCAAACTTTATTCTATCTCTCAGGGAAAAAAATATTGTGCCGATTTATTTTATAACGGAAACTTAATCATATAAAAGTCTTCATAAACATAATAAATATCTTTTCGAACACAGAAATACACAAGAAGAAGGTCCACTGTACGTCAGAGTCAATGACCGCCTTGATATACCTATCTCGTGGGAAATTCATTCCGTCTTCACCATGCCACAACATCAATAAAAACAGAAGGTCAGTTTCACATTCGAACAAGATAGCTGTACAGTTAAACCAAAAAAGGTATAGGTTAATTTTCGCGTTTTCAGAGACAACTCGTTTAACTTTTGTCCTGCCGCATTTCATTTAAATGCACCTGTCATTAGAGGTCATTGTCATTTGTGTCCAATATACTCGCTCTGGGTGAAAATTGTGGTAGGAATAGTAAAATAAATGTAATATGTTGTTAATATATGTTGTGAGTGTGTTTTGTAATTGTTTGTTTTTTATTTTGTTACTCTACTAACATAGTTTATAAGTTCCAATAGGCTAGTTTTCACCATCAATAAATTGCAAAACTAATTAGTCCGTCAGTTAGAGTATTGGAAAATAATGGACACGTATATTTTGTTTTTGTAAATCACTGAGTACTGACAAAGATAAAACGCATCAAAACTCGGGAGTGGGGGCTCGTGACGTCACAACGCACTAAAAACTATAGCACGGCGTGACGTATTGCGAATTTTAAAAGCGTCGTATCTTCGTCAAGTTTGGTTTATGTAACAAAAGAAAAAATACGGGGCAAATATTTTTTTTTTAATCTAACTGACGGACTAATTAGATTTTTTTAGGACACAAGCCTATTGTTACTAACCATTATGGAGCTTTGTAATCTGACATTAAATATAAATTAAATTCAATTAAATTAAATTACGCTTTTGTCTGAAGTTTTCTTTCTTTCATATTAGATGTCAGGTCATCGGTAATTCCAAAACATGAGACACTTATCAATAAAAGGCATGACGACAGTATCAAAAAATTACAAATCTATTAATAATTTAAATTAATAAAAATAATGGACACGTATTTTTTGTTTCGTAAATCAATGAATATTGACAAAGATAAAAAACATCAAAACTCGGGAGTGGGGGCTCGTGACGTCAACTTACGCTCTATAAATTATACCTAGGCGTGACGTATTGAAAATTTTAAAAGCGTCGTATCTTCGGTAATTTTGATTTACTTTACAAAAGAAGAAATACGGGTCAAATATTTTTTGATAATCCAACTGACGGACTCATTAGTTTTTTTGTCGTCGACCCTTTTAATTGTTAATCGTAGAAGAAATTAAGCAAGTAAGTACTTCCATGACTGCAACAACTCTGTACTTGACCTTTTTTTTTTTTTTTTTTTTTTTAGGATGGGAAATCATCAAATGACTTCTCCCACTCTGGGCGGAGCGGGAGGGAGTGTCAGACTCTTACTGAATAAAACCCATCCATGTTCCTTCCTCGCCCTTTACGTTCCGGGGCCGCGGTATCTCTTTCGAACAGTCCCGCAACCCCGGCAGGGACTCTGTACTTGACCTCATTGCCGAACGTTCCGTTTTCCGAAGATAGGCGATGATTCCCGATGTGCATATTTTTCTTTGGATATCTGGTACGCGTCTAAGTGTGCGCCTGTTTTCGCTTATAGTATGGAGTTTACCTTCTGAATTCCTCTTCTTTGAGACCATACTACGGTTTTATACTGTAACTATTGTTGCAGGATCAAGTGTCTCTGATGAATTTCAATTTGTTATTAGTATTAACATTTTGAGAGCTCTTCTAAGTACTGATAAACTTTTGAGTTGTTGTAAGTATCTAGTAGTAAGTTATAATCCCTTGAGGTATAGGTGTCTCATGTTGTTAGTGTTTGTGTACTGATAGCATTAAGTTAATTAGACGACCCCAATGGCGCAGCTGTAATGAGGCTGCCTTACGTTCTTAGGGTACTGGGTTCGAATCCCGGTATGAACAAATGTTTTTAAAAATAATTTTTACAAAATATTTTTTTTTCTGTTAAGGCAGTAAATACTCTTATAAAGAACTCAACAAATCACATTCCTCGTTACATTTTTATCCAACACGTGGATCCATCTCAGTAATCATTAAAATATGCGAATACAAAGATATGTAGTCATATTTCAAAACCTAAAGGTTACGAATATCACACAAAGTCATTTACAAATCCAATAGCAGAAAGGTCTGTCCCAAGATTAACAAAAATATGAAGTCAAAGAAGAGAAAAATAGGTCGTGTAACACAATATGTAAGTACATACAAAGGTGTACATTTTCCTTTGTCTGTTTATTCGTTTAGTTTTTCTTTTCGTTTGACGGGGGCTCAGATAATGGGTCTTTAAAAGACCAAAAAGCGGATTAGGCATTACCGCTCCCGGGGCCGCGTTCCGTATATTCCGCTATTTACGGAGAGATCGCTTTGTTTGTCTGTTCACCTGTTTTGACTTGTATTTACGGTGATTTGGGTGAAGGTTGACTTTTTTTTTTGTTTTATTTCTAGTGTTTAGAGATGGCAGTAGACATTAAATGCTATGAAAAATATTTAGTTTTAATACCGCTAGACAAAAATATCCAGGTCTGAAAGCAGGACACAAATCCCACCGTCATGCATATGCACATGCACATGTGGGCCCACCCTCCCGCCCTCATGCATATGCACACATACAAAACAAGTGAGAAATAATTAATTGTCTAGCGGTATTAAAACTAAATATTTTTCATAGCATTTAATGCCATGGATTTCCGCAAAGTAACGCCTGATTCCATAACTTAGATGGCAGTAGAAACAATTCATGGCGCCGATAGTGTGTTCAGTGCATAACTTCCGTCTAGGACCCCGTTCGAAGCTGTCAGTTTTTATAGAATAGCGAGAAAACAAGTGACACGAGTTATTGCGAGGTACTATTTTTTTGTAATCTAAATAATAACAGCCGCTCTGGTCAATCTTTAAATTAAGCCCTGCTTGCAAGGTTGGTCTGAAGGTGGGTGACCATACATACCGAGTATCCTCCATGCCTCAGAAAGCACGTTAAGCCGTTGGACCCGGCTGTTATTAGTAGATCTTTGACAGTCGTTACCACCTGGTCAGTGGCCCAAAAAGTTTGACAACTAGTCTTACCAAGGGGTATCTTATTAACCAGTACTAACTGGGTTGGTCAGACAGTCAGTCGCTCCATGTAAAATACTGGTTTTCAGCTGCATACGTTTAGACAAGAAGCCGATCCCAACATTGTTGGGAAAAGGCTTGGCTGATGATGGAGCAGGCACATAGGCGTCTCCATGCTCTGTGTGTATGAAATCTGAATACGTAGAATATCTAAAAGAGGACCTCATCATCATTTCAGCCGAAAGACGCCCACTGCTGGACATCGGCCTCCCCCAAGTGTCGCCACATTGACTGGTCCCGTGCGACTCGCATCCAACGGATTCCCGCAACCTTCACCAGGTCATCGGTCCACCTAGTGGGAGGACCAGCGGACCTGCTACATCTTAATATGAAGTTGATAATAATGTATGCTCGTAAATTCTGTTCTGAGGAAATGGTTCCAAAAAGTTTTGTTGACGCAGTGTTCGGGATGTAAAAGAGTTCTCGGAATCAGGGATGAAGAAAAAGCTTATGATTCTAAATTCTAGTAAGTAGATGCTTGCTTAGCAAAATAACTTCATTTTAACGGTGCAGGAACGATCATGGAAAATTATATCATGTAATATCTGAACATCTTGGCACCTAACAAAAGCAGCCGTCTGCTTGAGTGCCATGTTAAACAATGTTATAAATGCGACTTCTCTCTGTATTTTTGTTTTACATGAATAATTTTAGGGTTTTACACTTAAGTCCATTTCCACCACAATTTACTGAACGCGTTTAGCTTTAAACGTATTTAAAATCTCGTTTAGTGTCTGTCAATCGTTTGAAGATGACAGAGACTAATTAATATGTTAAGCCTTAAATGCATGTAATAATTTGAGGTGAAATTGGGCCTGAAACTCTCTCTACAATACTATCAATTATTCTCTCTCATATAAAAACCCACAGGCATCTCCGCCGCAAAAGAGCATACCATGACATTATGTTTTATGGCTTTTATTTGATATTATCCTTCTGAGCCGGAGGTCGGCTCACTAATGCTGCTTTTCATGTTGCTAACGAACCCCGCACGACTTTATAGACTTCCATGCTGCCCTTGCAAGCAGAAATAGGTATCTCTGAAATGTCGAAAATACTTTTTTATTGCATCGGATATATTGGAATATCTCGCATCATAAATATGATGATCCAATACTCGCCTTTATTGGATGTTTTAAAAAAAGTTTGTGTTTAATACGAAACTAGCTTCTGTCCGAGACTTTGACGTCATGAAGTTTCTTGTTTTATTGCATTTTGTCATTGCACTGTTTTAGACTTTCACGGATTTTCACTACAAAGTACTTAGTGCTAATAGAATCGAATGAAACTCACACATCAATCATACAGTCCCGTAAGTACTTTAAGTGTATTGTCATTGCAGCCTAGGGAGAATTCACACCCGATCAGTAGGCCAGGGTGTTATGAAGCCGAGAATTCCAAAGACAAATACCCTCGTGAAACAAACGACGTTTTTCAATACACTTAGTAATGACGTTTAGAATGATGTACCGAATACGTGGTAGCCTTTTATGCGTCAGTGACTCTTCCCAGTATAAGGCAAGAGAAATGTCATCATCATCATCATCATTTCAGCCAAAAGACGTCCACTGCTGTGCTGGGCATAGGCGTCCCCCAACTGTCGCCACATTGACCGGTCCCGTGAGACTTGCATCCAACGAATTCCCGCCACCTTCACCAGGTCATCGGTCTGAGAAATGTATTTCAATATATTCCCTAATTTCTCGAAACATACATTTGTAGAGTTACCTCTTCTTGGCCTATAGACGCAGTATGTACGAGTAATAAAAGGAAACTATTCTGCCTCGGACAGGCCTGTTTGAGGATTTCAATCTTTTTGTTCGAAACTAATTTTCATGGGACTTTGTAAGTTTGATGTTGAATTTAAAACTGAAGCTTTTGTTGGAGCGATGAATAGGCTGTGTAGGAAACTACTTTCGAGTTTGACTTATCGCTTGGTCTGTGGCTTGTTTTATCATAATGGTCCTTATAGACTGGCTGTTAATTTAGCTTAAAAGATTTCCAAATTAAAAAAAAAAGTTCTTATTTAAATGTCGTGAATTCTGTGACATTAAACTAAGTGTCTGACTACGACACTTCAAAACGGTGTGGTAACGATGGTATGTAACCACCGAATGATGGCCCGGAAGACGTTTTATTTTTTCGCGTTGGAGTGTACAGGTCTTTTTTCAGTTTTATGGTCTGTTCGACCACACCTTTCTGGTACATCTATATCTATTTATACTTAATAATATTATAAAAGGGCAAGATTTGTATGTTACGAATAAACTTAAAAACTACTGCACCGATTTGAAAAATGATAAAAGCAATAGATAGTTACATTATAAGCAAGTAACATAGGCTGTATTTTATCCCCGTATTCCCACGGACACGGGAACTAAGCGGGTGAAACCGCGTGGCGTCCGCTAGTGCTGTATAAAAAAATCATATTTAAGGTCTCACTGCACTTAGTTTTTTATGCTTGTCGCTTAATAAAAAAGGCTTAAACATTGAGTGACATCAAATTTAAAAACCTAATCCTTTGATATTATAAGCTGAAGCTTAAGGTAAGACATGCCCAAAAAATAGAAAACATTTTTATCTTTTTACTTACAATACAATAATAATAGAATTATGTTTTATGTCAAAACAAATTAGTATATGTTGTCTGCGATGTGTTTGAGTTGGTTATCCCACTTATCCCACGCACAGGTGGTCAGCACATGAGACCAAGTAATGGTGCGATGTCGTCGGATAAATCGGTACGTCTGCAGCTGTGTTCTGCTTCAACAAATATAGATGTTATAAGACGTATCTCACTATAAAGGTTTGTCTTATAAGAGTTGTATTTGCTGTGACAAATGTATACAGGCTTATTGGTGAAACCAAACTAAACCGTTTTTTATTAAGAAATAACTTTGAAGTTTTTTCTTAAAAAATTACGAAATGTTTGTCTGTTGTGCAATTATTTTGTAATTTGTACCTCTAATTTATTTGATTTTGTAGTACATAAGTTGTTATATTTTTATCAACACGAAAATTGCAAGTAACTTAACAAACTAGGTTGTACTCGTAGATTGAAGGTTAGAAAAATGAATCAATTCGTAAAAAGTATTTTCTCCTTTGAAGAATATTAAAATAAATGTCTGCGCAGGTACCCTGCAGATGTGCCTCTAAATATCTACGTTTCTTTAGCTATCCAACAAGGTAAAATATTATGGGTATTATTATAATTAATAGAAAAACATTAGATGAAATACGGTACGGTAAAGGACTAACCTTTACCGTACCGTATTTTATCTAATGTTTTTACAAACTTAATACAGTTATTAAAAAACGTTTCAGTCTGGGGTATGGTGTTTTGATAGTAAAATCAGTCAGAAATGATGCACACTACAACCCCTTAACGGATCTAACCAATAACCCTGTATGTATTTGTCTCTAGAATAGTTTGTTTAGTTTTTAGTAAGAGGTTCTTTAGTCTAAATGAGTGTGGAGTAAAACAGTTTGAATAAAGAACCCGTTTTGGACATTTGCTGGCGTCTTAAAAACTCATTTACACCGCTACATAGTTTATGTCGCTGTGAATAGTTCAATGTTCTTAGCCTTGTGCCTGGTGAAAAACACAAAAAATAAAATAACAAAAAGTAAACATCAGCAGCTTTTTTAAAATATCAGCATCGCATTTTAACTTAATTCGCTGCCAAAGAAAGGGTGTTGGAATATTCCCAAGACCGCTTACTTAGACAAAAAGCGAGATTTTCTCACTTTTTCGCTGAAAATCGTAATAAGTTTTCGTATGCATAAATGGACCTCATTCGGGAGTGTTGTAACAATGGGAATTTCTCTTCCGACCGGGGATCCTTTATTTTTCTCGTCTCCCGGCTTTCATTTCACTTGCAAATGTTTCATTCTTTATGAATTTACCGCGGCTCTGAGGAAGAAAAAAGGTTTTCCGGAATCAAACTTGTACAAATATTTAAAGTTAAAACTTTTGTAACCGATTTTTTTCTTGTCATCTCAATTTCTTATTGGAGAGTTGAAATAACGTTTAGAAGATGGTTTTAGCTTGTAATTCGGGGGGATGTAATGCCGGGTTCATAGAGTGAATCCACTTATTCAGCACAATTACGCAGTCCCGTTATTCGTGACACAGTCAGCTTTCGGGTTGAATGAGCTTGCAATGTGAAACAGTTAACATATTTCATCATGATAAATCTGATTAGTATTTATATGGAGCGAGTGAATTTTGCGTGTAAAGTGAAATACGAATAAATTGTTTAATGGTGTAATAAAATTGTGGATGACACTTTTTGATCGGATAATCACAGAACGGAATGGAATGTATCGTAGCATAAATGACGTTTTCAACACAAGGGAATTTAGATACACATGTCAAATTGTGCACGTTAATTTTCAGGTTTTGACAGCTTATAAGGTAAGTACCTACTAATTTTACAAAAATTTTAAAAAATTAAAACATTTTAACTTATGAATAACAAATTATCTAGAAAATAAATCCTTACTGAAATACATTTTGGTGAAAGTTTCTAAGATAAGATAAGATATTTTTATTTGCATAAAACATGGTATACAAGGTGTTATTCCAAAGAAAAGTAGTAGATCAGACATGTTTTGCTTAATGCTAAAGCATGCAAACTTACTTACTAAAGATACATTACGAATTCGTATTAAAAAAATCATTAATGCTATAAAAATTATTATTAATAAGCCATTTATATAATTCGATTTTAAATAATTTACAATTTAATGTTTTAAACATTTTTGGTAATTTATTATAGAGACGTACACACATAGCCAGAGAGTTTTTATTATATTTCGCTGATCGAGGCAGCACGTCCAGCACAAGTCTGTGTTGGTCACGCCGGCTTCGAGAAAGTGATTCCTCTGCTGTTTTAAATAGTTTTTTGTGTTTTTGAACGAACATGCATGCTTCCACACACACACGTGGGCTTATAATACATTTAATTTTCTTGTAGAATTAGTAGAATTATTTGCCAAAAAATCAGAATGATCGCATGTATTTTAGTATGGTTTTTAGGGTTCCGTAGCCAAATGGCAAAAAACGGAACCCTTATAGTTTCGCCATGTCTGTCTGTCTGTCTGTCTGTCTGTCTGTCTGTCTGTCCGCGGATAATCTCAGTGACCGTTAGCACCAGAAAGCTGAAATTTGGTACCAATATGTATATCAATCCTTCCGACAAAGTGCAAAAATAAAAATTTAAAAAAACATTTTTATTAGGGTACCTCCCCCAGACGTAAAGTGGGGAGCGATTTTTTTTTTAATTTTGACCCTGACGTGTGATATATTGTTGGATAGGTATTTAAAAATGAATAGGGGTTTTCTAAAATCATTTTTTGATAATATTAATATTTTAGGAAATAATCGCTCCGAAAGTCAAAAACAATGTGTCCCCCCCCCTCTAACTTTTGAACCATAAGTTTAAAAAATATGAAAAAAATCACAGAAGTAGACCTTTATATGAACTTTCTAGGAAAATTATTTTCAACTTGATGAGTTGAATAGTTTTTGAGTTATATAGCACTTTTTCAAAAAAACGCAAATGATAACTTTGTTTTTCATACAAATACTATGAAAAACAAAGTTATTTTTGCTGACGAAAAATGTTGGTATTTTTAATGGTCTGGGAAGCTACGGAACCCTACAGTGAGCGTGGCCCGACACGCTCTTGGCCGGTTTTTTCTCATTAAAAGAAATTTTTAGAGATAAGTTCGTGTTTTTTTTTCTATCAAGTATAATTAATTGTATTATGTTTTCAAAACACTATCATACTGGCATATATCCTGAAGAATATCATATATTTTTCTGGTGTTGTTTATTGCAGTGAATCATATACATTTAGGGCCGTCGGAGCATGCGTTTTTCATACAAATGTAATACCAAAATAATTTGGAAATCAAGTTAAACATATTCTTAAGGTAGTGTGTATTTATTTCGATTGGATTACAGAATATCTATGTTCCTAAATATATATTTTGAAAGGACAATGATATAGAGATGAGATATGAGGAATTTAAAATTTCTATGGAAAAATTATTTTTCTCATAACTCTAGTTTAAATCAGTGTCCCATTATTGCGTTACATTGAGTTCTACCACAAAAAACGATTTTTCACCCCAAAAAAACAAAGTCGTTTTCTAGCAATAATTTTTGCGTAAAATTACTTAAGTTTGATGTACAGAATGCTTGGTTGAGGGCATCGTGATGAGGTGGTTTACACCCTGTATAGCCATCCAAATTCAGACTCACAACAATAATATCAACACCTACTATCTCAGAATAACACTAAACTTACTAACTAAATCCCAGAGGACCTAATTTCATAAAACCATTTGAGCAACGATACTGTAAAACGTCTCCTTGTACAGTGAGGTCGATCGACATGATAGTGTAGACAACGCTTTAGGAAATTAGATTCGCGTGGCAGTCGGGGCACGTGGCCACCGATCTTGCTGGGCGGCTAGTTGCAGTGCCACAGCTGGGACGAGGGAGTTGGGACAGTTTGGTGTATGATTAGTAGAAGTGATTAACAGAAGACGTTGATAGATTACATCGTGAGGAAACCGGTATGTCCTAGAACTTCGAACAAGAATTTCGAAGACCTGTGACATCTATCAACTCGCACTGGGCCCTCTTGGTGGATAACAGTCGATCTCACAGAGAGAAGAATTGGGTCCCAGCAGTGGGAATATTAAAGGCTGATTATGTTAAGTGTCAAGTGTTTGGTCACCACATTTTTTGAAATTGTAAGAGATTTGAATATTTATTATTTTGCCGGGTCGTACGCACGTGTCAATTATTCAGATATTATTAAATCTGTATTCAAATACCAATGGATATGAACATGGACTCCATTTTCCACTTTTTGTAACTGAACTTTAAAATGTATTTTGTTTTAACAGTCGCGATTATTTTGATCCGATCACAGTTTCTTACATCTGTTTCATAGAATTAACCATGATCATTTCAGACATTACATTGTGTTTCAAAAATATTGACCTTGGTCATCATCATCAAAAGGCTACAGTAAAGTCATAAGCAATTTCACAGTAAAATCCATAAATAAATCATCCAACACACCTTTCCCCAAGTCCAAAGTTTAACAGTGGCTAATACGTTACAAGTTGGCTATTTGCGCGGGCGAGGCGACCTGGAAACTTAAACAAGCTCTTTGTCCCGTCTTTGTCCAGTCCCAGCTGCTAACAGTTCACTTTCGTAACAAATCACACGTAGAATATGTGAACAAAAGAACACTATAACAGTGTTTGCTCCCAATCAGTTCGAAAACGGAAATGTTCCGACATTATACGTTCCTGATTTATTGTTGAAGCTAACGTACTGTTTCTAGTGCCTAGGGAATGAGGTAACGAGTAGGTCGTGTTTTATTGGCAAGTTGGTGGAATAAAATAGTCCTTGTATACGACAGTTCTGTTTTTAAGTAGTGTAGGCTTCCAGTCTAACCGGATACAGCTGAATACCAGTATTTTACATGGAGCGACAATTTTTTTTTTATAAATTATGTATTTTGAGTAAATGAATGTTTAGAATAGAATAGAATAGAATTTTTATTTTGCGAATATGGGTAATAGTGGTGGTGGTTTCTTAAGTTCTTTTGTAAGAAAACATGATGGTACTTAAATAAAAAAAAATACGTAATTACTTGTGTACTTGAAGAATATGGCTGAGCTCTTTGATGTCCTTTTTAGCAAATATCAAAGGATTGATGGTCTGCTAGCTTACTTGTTCAACCTTACTTACGATCTGACCCTTTAGAGGCCATAGTCCACGTAATAACGCTAGTAAATAGTAAATATCCTAGACTCAGTACCACTACCCTTGACATATTTTTGCTCAAACACTTTGTGCCTAATCCTTGTACCAACGATCAAAGGACCGACCGGGGACGTTGTCAGTCAGTTTGTGACTAACAAAGAGAGCCGTCTCTATACATACGTACTCTTTGAGCTAAGAATACCTATGAATAGATCAGAAGGGTCGGCAGAACGAACCTTTCGATCGAATTCACAATTATATTGAGATGCGGTCACCTTGGCAGCTGTCTGTCTAATTTGAGAGTATCTTGGGAAAATTGCCATCTGAAAATCAGTTGTTTGGAAAGATAGAACGTAGTTTTCTCTAAATTTAAATGTTTTACAATATAACAAGCCTCCCGATATTGTAGCTGTGTGCTAATAGCATTAATTTAATCCGTTTTTAGCGGTCTTTGAATCCTTTTATACATTGGAGCCATAATAAAGTTCTCAAGTATGCTAAACATTTTAAATAAATATGTACATTTTTCTATGAATATTAAAGTAAGTATGCAAACAAGAACCGACCAACTAATCTGAATGCATGCATATTTTGGGTTACGTCCGAAGATATCATCACCTCATTAGAGACTTTGGTCGGTTGAAAACTATAGTCAGGAATTTCCTAATTACCTATGCACTTTTTAAACGTTTTTGTGCTAGTACTTTATCAAAATTGTTCCACTCCTGTACCGATCTCTAACAATATCTTTCCACAATGTCGTAGATCTCCATGATTTCTTCGATATGCGGTACTAGCACACTAGACTGACTGAATGGTTACTAAAGTTTTAACAAGTATTGGATTACCATCTTCTTCGTCTTTGATATTGCGGCAAACTAATACACCATGTGCCTGCCCTTGCCCCAGTCTATTTGATATTGCAGCAAACTAATACACCATGTGCCTGCTCTTGTCTCATTCCATTTGATATTGCAGCAAAATAATACACCATGTGCGTGCTCTTGTCTCATTCCATTTGATATTGCAGCAAAATAATACACCATGTGCGTGCCCTTGTCCCATTCTATTTGATATTGCAGCAAACTAATACACCATGTGCGTGCCCTTGTCCCATTCTATTTGATATTGCAGCAAACTAATATACCATGTGCCTGCCCTTGTCCCATTCTATTTGATATTGCAGCAAACTAATACACCATGTGCCTGCCCTTGTCCCATTCTATTTGATATTGCAGCAAACTAATACACCATGTGCCTGCTCTTGTCTCATTCCATTTGATATTGCAGCAAAATAATACACCATGTGCGTGCCCTTGTCCCATTCTATTTGATATTGCAGCAAACTAATACACCATGTGCCTGCTCTTGTCTCATTCCATTTGATATTGCAGCAAAATAATACACCATGTGCGTGCCCTTGTCCCATTCTATTTGATATTGCAGCAAACTAATACACCATGTGCGTGCCCTTGTCCCATTCTATTTGATATTGCAGCAAACTAATACACCATGTGCGTGCCCTTGTCCCATTCTATTTGATATTGCAGCAAACTAATACACCATGTGCGTGCCCTTGTCCCATTCTATTTGATATTGCAGCAAACTAATACACCATGTGCGTGCCCTTGTCCCATTCTATTTGATATTGCAGCAAACTAATACACCATGTGCCTGCTCTTGTCCCATTCTATTTGATATTGCAGCAAACTAATATACCATGTGCCTGCCCTTGTCCCATTCTATTTGATATTGCAGCAAACTAATACACCATGTGCCTGCTCTTGTCTCATTCCATTTGATATTGCAGCAAAATAATACACCATGTGCGTGCCCTTGTCCCATTCTATTTGATATTGCAGCAAAATAATACACCATGTGCGTGCCCTTGTCCCATTCTATTTGATATTGCAGCAAACTAATACACCATGTGCGTGCCCTTGTCCCATTCTATTTGATATTGCAGCAAAATAATACACCATGTGCGTGCCCTTGTCCCATTCTATTTGATATTGCAGCAAAATAATACACCATGTGCGTGCCCTTGTCCCATTCTATTTGATATTGCAGCAAAGTAATATACCATGTGCGTGCCCTTGTCCCATTCTATTTGATATTGCAGCAAAGTAATATACCATGTGCCTGCCCTTGTCCCATTCTATTTGATAGGTATTGCAGCAAACTAATACACCATGTGCCTGCCCTTGTCCTATTCTATTTGGGGTTGGCGCAAGACTTTTTCTTTTTCCATTCTCCCCTGTCAGATGTCACTTCATCGTTTACTCCTTTCTCTTTCATATCAGTCCTGACAAAATCCATCCATCTTTTCTTTGGCCTTCCTCTCCTTCTCCATCCATCACCATTCATGATAGATAATAATTATAGATATTGCGGTATACTAAAACATTAATAAACCTAACTAAGTGACTTAACTAACTATCTGAGCAGTCTTAACACCACTTTAACGAACTTCTGTCATACTGCGAACAACCAAACACTTGGCTCAATAAATTCAACGGATAAGATTTTCATATTCATAAAGCGTAACGAAATCTTTTATGAGTTAAGTTTAAAAATCTCACTCCGGGTAACTTCGCCTCTTGAGCTTCTTAACTTTACACGGTGCCTAGACAGTTTTGCACACTATTAGTTTTATACTTTAAAACTTAATACATAATCCTTGTGTGTTTTATGGCAGTAATCAGGATGAAAACAGGTGCTGTATTATAGGAAATTGTGATGGAAAGTATTATGGAGCTCATTTTTTTATTGCTTCAGTAAAGACTCTTTCTGAAAACTTTTTGAATGACTTTGAATTTGAAGTTTGCAAATAATGAGAATAGCACAAAGGGGAGCATGTTTTACAGTAGATGCAATAAAGATGAAGATAATTACACAAGGTCTGCAGAAATTATTCCAAAATGTGGAACATCTCATCGTTATATACCTCTAGAGTACTCTAGACCCTAGCTAGCTACTTTAAAATCCACCATGAATTACACAGTTGTATTTACGATTAGTTATTTCTTTTCACAGACCTAGCACCTCGACTGTATTGATACACCATTCAGATCGATTCGTTCACAATAATATAATAATTAAAATACCAGCCTATTACTGTCCCACTACTGGGCCAAGCCGCAGCTACTGCCTCGTCTCCAACACAGTAGGGAGCGTTGATCACCACGATACCAGCATTGATCACCACGTCTGCTCAAGATAGGTTACATATCGGTCGTATACTTGAAAAAGAAATCATATTTGGTTACTAGTACTACGTACTAGCTACGATTAAATATTTATGATTCCTAAATCGTATCCGACGAATCAAATTGCACACTGAAGCAAGATTCCCGATCTTCGGCCATTTCAAAGTAAATATTTGCCCAACTATTCGGGGTTTGCAGGTATGCCTATACTCGTATTAGGCATAGATATTATTAAAGCAATAATATGGCATCGAGCCAAAGCAATTCGCGTCGCATTGGTACCATTTAGAGCTCCGTTTATTCAGTAAGTAAGGCAATTGTGAGCAATACATAAAATATGGGCGCCTATTGCCAAGTGGTCCTATTTGAGAATAGGCCACTTCGAACAATGGTTTATTGGATCCCGTAAGAGGTGTATGCAAGACTACGTATGGTATTCTGTTACACTATATCTATAAGAAAGTTGTGTGAACTTGATTTCAATTAGATTTTTAATAAGTTGAAAGCTTTTGCTTTGGATTTACTATAAGGTTAACACCTCTGCCTGATCCTTCAAGGATTGTAGGCGTGATGTTATGTTGTTATAAAGCTTTTACATAAAGTAAGTGCAGTAATGTTGTAGAAGGGAAACTATGAAACTTACTTGAGAATGGTTTTTATAATATACCAACGTCAGCGAGCGTTTTTAATTAACATAATGTTTAGCCGTAGGTACGAGTACATTGTCATCCAAACCAAACAAAAAAAATAATTTCAATCGAAAACCGGGAAGTGAGTCAACTTATAAGATTTTTTTTATCCATTAAGTTACAAGTGAAGCTAATAAAAGCGCATTAAAAATCAGACCTAACTAAGATTACAATAGTTATAATATAAAGGGTGTAAAACACCTCTTGACGAAGCCGAAAGGCGCTTGTTCTCCCATCATTGCGATCATTGTTTTGTTCTACACCATACCTGGGAACCTTCTAGCTACGGAGATATTGGGGTCAAACTTCCAACTTTTTGACATGTTTTTTTTTTTAAATACAAGTTTTTCCTGTTAGATTTTTACTTTAATCACCTTTACGACCTACTGCAGCGTTTCAATAACGCTACATTTTTGAATATCACCTTTTTTGTGGAGTTTGTCATGCAACCTGTTTTTTTGGAAACCTTTAGTCAATATTTTTTCTTTAAGTATTAAATCTTTTCGAATTTGGAGCGAGTTTTTGTTCGTAAAAAATTGAAGATTTTTTTCTGGTGACAGTTCGATGTCGATTGTTGCCGGATGCAGTATTGCTGACGTGTTATTTTGTTAATAGCAGTTTTATTTTTGAAAATGATTTAAATTAGCTGTCTGCTTATTACTATTCGCCGGAATGGCGTTAGCTGAACGTGCTCTGTTGGTTCGGAGGCGCTGAGTACGGCATCACCATCATCCTCAACCAGTTTTTTCAAGAAACGATCCACCTCGCGCCTGGTGTGGTCGCGTACAACCAGCCCGGTTCCTGACGAACCACCTCGCGCCTGGTGTGGACGCGTGCGACCGGCCCGGTTCCTGAATTTGTCAGGCTCTCAAGCCAGCCAATGTGACCAAGCTTGCAATGATTGGAGACCTGGTTCTGTTGTACTAAGGTCACCGGCCTGATGCTCCGTGGCCGACCTGCGGCGTGTCACTTCGTCTCGTCTGGTTCAAGCTGAGGATTTTCAAAATTTACTTATTTATTTCTTAATGTTTAAAATGTTCTCCTTAAATTAAGGCTTAGTAATACTACCTCTTCACAGGGTATGTGCGAGGATTTAAGCATTTAGCACTAATATTTTTTCTCGTACCGAGGCGGGATAATTTTACATTGGCCAATGATTTGATTACCGCTAGGTTTCGCTTAACTTTTTTCTCTGATTTTCAAGATTCTGAATATAACCATATAATTTCCATTGATTCGTACATGCTTTGTTTCAACAGATATAATTGAAATTTAATTGAACTTCTTTAAAAATTTTTGAATATCTCGGCGCAATCGACCTATTTTTTATTACAATTTATGTTATCAAAATTATACGTTTGTGTTTAGCGGAAAAGTGTGTTTTCTTCAACATTCCCGCTACATATGGCGCCCGATCTAATAAAGTAAGTGTTTTTCTTGTTTACATCACATAAATACTTTTTTTTGCAATTTCGAGGGTGGTAGCTCACTCCAAGTGAGCTAATAATTTCTTCCTCTGTGTGAGCTAATTCGTTTTCTGTTTGTTCCTATTGTTTGTTTCAGGACATTTAACGTGATTACCCAAGTGACCAGTTCAAGAGATTCCTAGAGCCTGTACTATTCTTTGTTTGCTTGTGTGAGTTGTAATTATTCATCACATATATAAAATAATTTTGTGAACTATAAAACACACAACCCTCTTTTATTTCTCACCCAACAAATACATTATTTACCTGATTATTATCCCCTGTGTTTAATTTGTTTCCTCTAGCTAGCGGTAGTTAGAACCTGTAGTGCATGAGAGTGTTGTATGAACTTATAGGCGTCGTGTTGCGAAGGTAAGCGATTTAATGCGTGACGGATTTTTATGCTTGAATCTAGATTTTTAGGTTCTAGTATTTAGCTGCTTAATTTCCTGTTTTTGTTTTTTTGGTCAATCTCATCTCCAGGCATAGATTTTTGGAAGCCGTGCAGTTTTTTTTAGGGTATTTCTGCTTTGAACTTTTCAGTGTTCATCAATCTTATTCTACCCGTAGAACATTTTTTTCGTTAGAAGTTCGTTCTGGATTCAATGTGTATGTTGTTTTTGGTGACATTCTTTTTCTATAACACCAAAATTATATTAACATACACATAAACAAAAATCCTCATTTTAAAATTACGTAAATATTTATTTACGAAAATATTATTTGAAGGTCAACTGTCTAATAGGGTTTGTTGCTAGGTAACTGGTAATGCTCCATGGTTTAATCTGTGGTGGCAAATTAGTTCCGAATTTTCCCACACTAAAATAAGTTCTCATTGGTTTACAATTTTTTGTTTAGTCAGTTTTTGACTAGCAATCTTTTTTCACTATATTTTTTAGACAATTTTTCTCTTTGTTGTTGATTTACGTCATTATGGCAGATGAAGTTTGTCAAGTTTTTGAAACTCCGTTACAAAGTCCTATTAATACTAGGCCTCCGCCAATTCCCCCCAGGAATGCTTCTATCTTATTACCCAATAGATCCGAGGAATACCTACACATAATTCAGAACAGGTATTCGTTATCAAAATGGAAAATTGATTTCTCCGGAAATACATGTGTACGTGAATTTTTTATCAATATTGATGAGCGTAAACATGCTGATGATATTTCGGATCAGCATTTGATGAGACGTTTCCATGAGCTGCTATCTGGTTCAGCGTTGAAATATCTTAGGTTGATTCGTCATGTTGGTTTATCTTATTCCGAATTAAAGCAACAATTTATTACAACATTTTCACCTACAGATTTTGAATTTAAAACTGAATTAGAGGTCCGCAATTTAAAACAAAGGGCTGATCAATCGGTCAGAGATTTTGTTATTCAGGTATCATACCTCAATTATAAACTCATGAACCCAATAGTGGAATCGGAATTAATCGAAATTATAACTCATAATATGCATGAAAAATACTTTCCATGTCTTGCGATACACAAGTTTAAAAACATTAACGATCTCATAAAAACAGCTTCACACTTTGAAAATTATTTACCACAAGATTCTAAGGTGGTTTCAACGGACGCACATCAGGCTCAACCTTGTCCTAAATCTAATAAAAAAGAACGTTTAGTCCATCGTCGGAAAACATCCCATACAGTTTCACCGGTGATAACTACTGATTTGACTGATAACCGACCGTTTATTGAAATTTTATTGTGTAACCAGGTTGTTAAGGCTTTACTTGACTCTGGAGCACAGATGTCGCTTATTAGTGATAGTTTAATACAGAAATTTGGTCTTTCTTTGAACGCGAGTGATGCTTGTCCTCGTGTAATTTCGGCTAATAATTCGCCTATCGATATTCTGGGTACTGTTTATCTCCCAGTTAAGTTTAACGGTACAACTTTTATCCATGAGTTTTTAGTGGCTAGTTCTATGTCGTCCTCCGTGATAGTAGGTATCGAATTTTGGAATAAGTTTGGTTTAACGTCAGTCTTTAGTCAAGCTTTTGATAAACATATGAATGGTAATATGTACCTCCCCTCTGTTCAGCACTCACCTCCACAAATTTCCTCTGTTAGCGAGGTTCGATACGTTCATCCACGCAACGTATTATCGCTGGATCTTGTACCAGATGCCCTATCCAGATTATATGCAAGTCCTGTGTCGTTTGATCAGGGTCCAGAACATACTAACGACCGATGGTACAAGAAGGTATTTTTAGGTGCCCGTGATACACCACAAATGTTTCCAGCTTACGCGATACATAACGGTGTCTTACTAAGACGTATGCCTGTCACCAGTCCCTTGTCTTCCGACCCATGGCGTGTTGTATTGCCAGCTGAAAAGGTTACTTCTGCGATCATGCTTAGGGATTTTAGTTGGTGAAAACCAAAGATGTTGGGCTAAGATGTTGCCTAAAGTAAAGCTCTATCTTAACTCATGCGTCAATCTAGCCACAGGTTTCACGCCTAACTTTCTCATGTTTGGTAGAGAAGTACTAATGGATTCTAGCCGTGCTAGTAGTCAGACTCAAAGCTCTAATTTAGCGGACAGTCGGACTCGTCACGCCTCGAATTTGTCTTCACTCCGTGAGGTTTATGCGAAGGTTGCTGATAATCTTTCTTTGGCTTTCCTCCGTAACTCCCGAGCTTATAACTCCAATCGGTCTGCTATCACTCTAAATGTTGGTGACACTGTATGGAGACGTAATTTCTCCCAGTCATCTGGAGAAAACTTTTTCTCTGGAAAGCTTGCTCCACGTTTTGTTAAGTGTCGTGTTTTGCAAGTTATTTCTAGGACTACTTATTTACTACAGGATTGTGATTCCGTACATTCTGGTAGATATCATATCAAAGACATCTTAAAGTAACTTTTTTCCTCTATCTTTTTATTCAAATATTTTGTACGGGACTCGAACGATTCTATCGCGTTCAGTTTTACCCCTAGAAATTGCCTATGATTAGTACGGAATAGAAACTTTTTTAATAAGTGTCAGAATATATATTTTTTAAAAGGCCGTACTAACCCAGCTATTGTTGGTTTAGTACCAACAAATAATTACAGATGGCGGTAGTCAATTTTTGGTGTTGACATTTTTAGTCGAGTTGTTGCTAGCAATTTAGTTCCAACAAACGTTCATAGATGGCGTTTTTCTAAATTTTATGCTAGAACATTGTCAAGTTGCGTCATAGCTAGTTATTCTAAAATTTTGTATTAAGACATCTTTGTTTGCATCTAGTTACACATTTTGGTAGGGCGTAGGGTTAATTAATGACTGCACTTAACCTATCCGAAATGGTAGTTTTGTACTTAAGTTTCTTGTTTCTCTTGGACTTGAGATCCTCTCAGCCTTAGTCCCCCTCTGACTCTAGTTTCTGTAAACCTGAGTCCATTTGTTACTTGTTTAAGTCTTATCTACAACAGAGACTTATCTCAGAGTTTGTGTAGTACTTGATTTGGGTATAGACTCAAGTTATACAAGTGAACTTGAGTCTTTCTTAATCTTAGAACTCTGTTACACTGGCGCATCCTTTAGTGATGTGCGCGTATCGATAAAATCTATTATCGAATTCTTTTTTATCTTCGAATTGATCGAATGTTACTTGATTTGACTTTAGGCTCAAGTTATGTCTTTAAGCCTGGTTTTTTCCTAAACCTCCTTTGTCTCCCGTTCCTTGTTTGAACCGGAGTACTACTTGGTCGTTCAAGTTGTATCTCTGAACTTGAACGCTTATTTTTGTATTCTCTAAGACTCACGTTCCTTTGTTCGAACTGTAGTCCATTTGTCTTTTGTCCAAGTCTTTCGACTTGAGATATATTTTGTCCTTTCTAGTCCGAAGTCTCCTTTATAGACTCATGATGGATTTGTCTGATGTTGATTTTAAGGCCAAGGTGTTTCTTTGTCCGAAGCCGTTAAATTATCTTCGACCGATGACGTTTGTCAACTAGGTGTTATTTTTATCCTAGGTTTTATCTTTATTCTTTTGACTCTTTCAGGTTACTTTGTTGACTTTGTCGTTCTAGTTTGAAGTTAGTTGTATAATTAGGTAGCTGCTACTGCACTACTGTTAAGTTAACTTTGTTTTACTTAGACTTAGTTTTTTCTTGTTATCTTTTTGACCGGTCAACCTTAGGTTTATTGGACACTTCATGAGCTTGCACTGATAACGGGTAGATGAGAGTCCGGTTTCTCATTTATTCAGTATTTGTTGTACTCCGATGTCGTCTATGTTAGGTTTAGTTTAGGTCAACTATTAGGTATAGTGTTTTAGGCTAGTCTAGGTTAATTTCCTCTGGTTTTTTTCTTTTTTTCCTCCTGGACAGGTTGTTGGTTGTTCCTGTAATGCCCACTGTCGGACTTGCGTCCTTTTTTCTTGGAAAGGGGGTACTGCAGCGTTTCAATAACGCTACATTTTTGAATATCACCTTTTTTGTGGAGTTTGTCATGCAACCTGTTTTTTTGGAAACCTTTAGTCAATATTTTTTCTTTAAGTATTAAATCTTTTCGAATTTGGAGCGAGTTTTTGTTCGTAAAAAATTGAAGATTTTTTTCTGGTGACAGTTCGATGTCGATTGTTGCCGGATGCAGTATTGCTGACGTGTTATTTTGTTAATAGCAGTTTTATTTTTGAAAATGATTTAAATTAGCTGTCTGCTTATTACTATTCGCCGGAATGGCGTTAGCTGAACGTGCTCTGTTGGTTCGGAGGCGCTGAGTACGGCATC
The DNA here is from genome assembly GCA_950022955.1 of Xestia ashworthii. NCBI lineage: Eukaryota > Metazoa > Arthropoda > Insecta > Lepidoptera > Noctuidae > Xestia > Xestia ashworthii. The sequence goes on along the minus strand of OX465555.1, from coordinate 4,982,348 downwards.
ACCATCATCCTCAACCAGTTTTTTCAAGAAACGATCCACCTCGCGCCTGGTGTGGTCGCGTACAACCAGCCCGGTTCCTGACGAACCACCTCGCGCCTGGTGTGGACGCGTGCGACCGGCCCGGTTCCTGAATTTGTCAGGCTCTCAAGCCAGCCAATGTGACCAAGCTTGCAATGATTGGAGACCTGGTTCTGTTGTACTAAGGTCGCCGGCCTGATGCTCCGTGGCCGACCTGCGGCGTGTCACTTCGTCTCGTCTGGTTCAAGCTGAGGATTTTCAAAATTTACTTATTTATTTCTTAATGTTTAAAATGTTCTCCTTAAATTAAGGCTTAGTAATACTACCTCTTCACAGGGTATGTGCGAGGATTTAAGCATTTAGCACTAATATTTTTTCTCGTACCGAGGCGGGATAATTTTACATTGGCCAATGATTTGATTACCGCTAGGTTTCGCTTAACTTTTTTCTCTGATTTTCAAGATTCTGAATATAACCATATAATTTCCATTGATTCGTACATGCTTTGTTTCAACAGATATAATTGAAATTTAATTGAACTTCTTTAAAAATTTTTGAATATCTCGGCGCAATCGACCTATTTTTTATTACAATTTATGTTATCAAAATTATACGTTTGTGTTTAGCGGAAAAGTGTGTTTTCTTCAAGAATCCCGCTACACTACGTACTATTCAGTCCACGCATCAGCGTAATGTTTTAAGTGCGTTACATTGAGTTCTACCACAAACACAAAAAAAGCCGTTTCCCATCAACAATTTTTGCGTAAAGTTACTTAGTTTGATGTACAGAATGCTTGGTTGACGACTTCGTGATGAGGTGGTTTACACCCTGTATAATAGTTAAATAATTAAAATTAAAACACTTGCTTTGCACGTTTTTTATTTAGTTGGCGAATCAGGAAAGTTACCAAACAGGATGTAGCTAATTATATCAGGTCAAATAAACAACTGAATCCCAATGTGACGTTATGGCATGAACGAAAATTGTCAATGGATTTTAACTCATGATTGCACTATACTCGGTACGATAATCCATCATAGAGATAGCGAACAAAAAGTGATTTATTACCGAGCGTCGTTGGTCGTTTTAAATTTTAAACAGGCTAGCTCAGTTTCGTCCTGCTGGTTTGCTTGTCTTTCTGGAGTTTTGTTAAGTTGTTGTTTTGATAATAAAATATATTAAGCATAGCTGATGGTGCAACAAGAATCCAAGTTGGTGATGAGCATGCGCTGACCAGACAGAATCAAAGTTGTGTGGTGCTGTCCTCAAGAGACCACTTCTGACATAAAACAACATTGGTTCTCAAGAGATCAGAACTCATCTTTTATTTGGTTAGCCTGTACTGTACTGCTGGGCAAAGACCTCCCACCAATTCCTTCCATGTGCTCTTTTCCTGTGTCACCTCGGACCAACCTTCGCGGTACGCGTCCAAATCGTCTCGCCACCTTTTTCTGGGTCGGCCTCGGCAGCGCCGTCTGTCTTCCGGCAACCATCGTGTGGAGACCTTTGCCCAGCGGTCATCGTGCATGCGACTGATGTGACCCGCCTAATCTCATTTTAGCCTAGCAGCCTTCATGCCAACGTCCACTATGCCCGTTTTGGAATGCAGCGTGGTGTTTCTAACCCTATCTTGTCTTTTGAAACCCAAAATGCTGCGTTGCATTACCCTTTGGCAAACTCCAAGGCGGAGTTTCTGAGACTCGGTGAGCGACCAGGTCTGAGCTCCGTAGGTTAGGACGGGCAGGATCCACATGTCAATAAGTTGGCGCTGCAGGGAGATTGGAAGATCATTCATTAGCGTCTTCATGGAGTAGCTTTTCCAGGCATTTTCGACTGTTTTCGAAAGATACTAATTGGCCTAAGTAGATACTCTCATCGACATTCTGTATTTCCTGCCCATCTACCTCGACCCTACGCTTATTGCTGTTGGTCTCGAGCTGGGTCCCAACCTGAAGCTGGCTGAGTTCAGTTCTTGGAGCATGGTCTGTAATTCCACGACCAGACCTCATCATGACAAAAAAAAACCAATGACTGTTTGGACTTGAAATACTCTGTTTTTTTCGATGCCTGTTTATAAAATTGGCGAAAAATTCGGACTCGCGCATGAAGGGTTCCGGTTCCGTATAATCATAGTAAGTAGAGGAGCCCCATTCAATTTTAATTTTATTAGTTGTTGTTACAGCGGCAACAGAAATACATCATCAGTGAAAATTTCAACTGTCTAGCAATCACGATTCATGAGATACAGCCTAGTAACAGACAGACAGACGGACAGTGGAGTCTTTGTAATAGGGGTTTTACCCTTTGGGTACGAAACTCTAGAACCGTCCTGAACTATACATATACAGTATGTTAGTTTAAACGAGGGACTTATTCAAACCCGCAATAGTCCATGCTTACATGATACTAATCAACATATGAACAAAAAGAAAACACTAGTACATAACAGATAGATCCATACCAAAAACTTCGCCTAAGTTTCGCAACGTGTGCGCCATGCGCTTATCGCAGAACATGTGTGCGGGTCAATGACCTTTCTAGGTGTAATCATTTCATTTTTTTTTTCATTTTTGCGCGGGGATGTGCCCTGTCGGTGCATCGGGGGCATTACAAAGGAAAGGGGCGGAGTTTGCGCACGGAGCTCAGGACCGGCACGTGTTTTGCCGCGTGACACCTACTTGCGCGCTCAGTGTCCATGAGTAATGTATTTATTTAGACAATAATGTCAAAAATTAAGGTTATAGGTTTTTTACTTATTTGGATTGAGAATCGAATACTGAATACCTTCCCTCAATATGTCCCTCGTTTAACCTAACACGCTGTATAACTAACGTGATTTTTTTTCGCCTGTACTATCCCACTGCTGGGTAAAAGCCTCTTCCAATTTCTTTTAGGAGCTCTTTTCCCACGCTTCCTCAAACCAACCCTTGCGGTAGGTGTCCACTGTGTCATCTCACCATCAAAATCAAAGCATCTATTTCAAGTAGGCCAGTTACATGCATTTTTTAATTTTGTCGAAACAAAGATGAAAATTAAATGTAGCTACAATACCCATCTCTTTCTAGACCAGACTTGTCGGCGCCATCCGTCTTCCGGACGGCATCCACTGGGTGAAGATTTTTACCCAGCGGTCATTGTGCATGCGGGGTGGCGTGTAAAGTTTGCAAAAAAAGTATAATTTATAAATTTACTAGAAATATTCGTAGCTTTATTATAGTTTTCCGATAATATGTACAATATTTACATACTACAACTAGAACTATAAAGGGTGTAAAACACCTCTTCACGAAGCCGAAAGGCACTTTTTCTCCTCGTCATTGCGATTATGTTTTGTTCTACACCATACCTGGGAACCTTCTAGTTACGGAGATATTGGGGGTCAAAGTTCCAACTTTTTACTTTTTGACAAACTTTTTATTGTAAGATTATTAGTTTAAACACCTCTATGACTCCTATACTATTCAATACATCCATCAGCACAATGTTTTAAGTGCGTTACATTGAGTTCTACCACAAAATATGATTTTTCGACCCAAAAAAGAAGTTGTTTCCCATCAATAACTTTTGCATAAAGTTACTTAGTTTGATGTAAAGAATGCTTGGTTAACGGCTTTGTGATGAGGTGGTTTACACCCTGTATATAATTACAAAAATAAAACTAAACGTAAACTAGTACCTACATATTTACAACAATGTCAATATGACACTTAGGCGTCAAAGTACTCCTCCGCATCACTGGCATCGGGAAACGTGCCCAGAAGACTGGCGGCATTACCAGTTACCACATAAAATGGTAATGCTAATTCTTTGGCCAAAGAAAGAGCCAGCCCTCTGGTCACGCGAAATGTCGACCTGTTGGTGGGAGATTTCCTTAAAAAGGAGACGCGCACTCGGACCCCATGACCCGAGCGTTTCGACCCCAAACGGCTCAAAGCTATAGTTACCAATAAGGTTACAGTAATTGCGCCGTTTGAGGATCTCAGTAGCCGCAGCAGCAGCGCCTGCACATCCCGCCGTGCTTGCAACGTGACAAGGCGCTAGGGTGTCGACACAAGTTGCGTCCCACACCAAAGGCCTGCCAACGCTCCAAGGCACCAACGTCATGCCGTCCGGTCTCTTGCCATCGTCACGCCCCAAGCCGTTTGGTTCTAAAACCGCTGATATGCCGCCGGCGCTGGCAAGAGCCCGACGAATAATGTCGTTAATGCTGGCGTGCCGTGCAATGCGACTTGCGCTCCTGTAGCAGGACAGGCCATGGTGTCCGAGGCTGTCGACAGCTACACCGCAGTGACAACGATGCGGAGCAACACAAGGTGCGCCTAAGCGTAGACTCGTATGCGTCATCTATCATAGTGCCAATGGTGAATGAAGGAAGTGCCTGTAGCCACAAGCCTGACTCCCATTCCCTCACGGCTAGCAGACGGGCACGCTCCACAGTATTGATTGATTTATAAATTTAACTTTTATTCGTACATCATCTTGGTAATACCAGTCGTCGATCATTTGTTTCTTAATTGCAAAAGTAAATAATATCTAGAAATTATTGATTATTATTAACTACTTAAAATGTTTATTGCTGTGCCTTAACAGAGTCCATAATTGTTCTTAGCTATAAGCCTACTGTAACATATTTTAAACTTATGAAACGCAAAATAAAATGAATATGAATAAGTAAATCAATAATAATAAAGCTCACGCATTCAATATTTTCCAATATTTATCAATATTAGAAAATATTCTATTATATTGAAATTGAACATGCACCAAACATTTTAATCGCAATGCTGTTGGTATTTTAGTTTTATTCGATTTGATTTTGATGTAGAGTTGTGGTTAAGGGGCCGGCGGAGGATGCGTATTTCATACAAACGTAATACCAAAATAATTTGTAAATTAAACATATTCCTAAGGTAGTGTGTATTTATTTAGATTCAATTACAGAATATCTAGGTTCCCAAATATGTTTTTGAGAGAATAGTGATGCAAAGACGAGATATGAGGAATTTAAATTTTCTATAGAAAACTTATTTTTCTTATGACTCTTGTTAAAATCAGTGTCCAATCAAAATATATATTTGGGAACCTAGATATTCTGTAATTCAATCGAAATAAATACACACTACCTTAGGAATATGTTTAATTTACAAATTATTTTGGTATTACGTTTGTATGAAATACGCATGCTCCGCAGGCGTCTTAAATAACGATATTATTTTCAGACACAAGAAGCCATTTTGACAAGAACTTTCTTATTTTGAAGATTTTTCTTATTAGTTAACTAATGTAATTTTTTACACACTTCACCTAACCCTCTATCATCGATCACTCAATAGTCAGAATATATTATCAGAATTTCCAACCAAGGCATTTGTTTCAGTGACTTTTCCATATGCCGCTCCTCTTCTGTAATTGACTTTTCTCAAAAATGGTATGTAATGTTGACATAACATCTCTAAAAAGTATCCAGAAAGTGAACTCTACCGGAGACTATTCACAACTGTCCGGTAAGAAGCGAGATTTTAAATTTGGAATCTCCTACTGTCCAGTAAGTAAGTATGTAATTTACTTACTGGACACTTGGTCATCCTTCATCCCTTTTTTTTTATGGCTTCGCACGGTTTAGGTCATCCTCTTTAGATCTGCTTAGAAAAAAAAAACATAGTACCTACCAGACACAGATTAGAGTTTAGCCATTATAACATGGTTAGAGGGAGGCTCCAAATATATATCTATCTCTTTTTGGTATGACATTTTATAAGATACATAATATATTTTGGAGCCTTAAACATCCATTTTATTGTCTGTGACACTTTTTTTTTTTATGGGTCTGTGACACATAACGCGACGCAGAAAAAGTATGCACGTTGCGTTTTGTACTTAGTAATGTTGTAGAAGTATAGTGTGGGATTTTATGTTTGTATTTAGTCATTTCAGTTTATAAATCATGTTGGATTAAAACTTTCCATTCTAAAATTAACATGGACTTTCAAAAACAATAATTTACATTTTTTACTAAAACATTCATGTAATGTAAAAATAGAACAATGTTTAAAACTAAACGCAAACTTTGTAGTAAAAAAAACAACGACTGGCGGGATTTCACATTCAATATAATTGCGACAATTGTGTTTTAATTTACCGCGTGAATTTAAATAATCCCAAAAAATGAATTCAAGCGAATCTGATTCGGAAATAGATGGCACTCCTCCTGATTTAAAAGCTGAGGCCAAATTAGCAAAAGAAAATTTACTTCCGCCAAAATCCAAGGAGCGATACATGAAAAATTATGAAAAATTTATGAAGTGGAAGGCAGAAAAACAAGCCAACAGTTGGTCTGAAAATGTATTCTTGGCATATTTCAGCTTTCTTCGCCAAACAATGCAGCCGACAAGTTTATGGGCTGTGTATTCTATGCTTCGATGTGTAGTGCAAAATAAACACGATGTAAACATTAAGAATTATTCCAATTTAATAACTTGGTTGAAAAGACAATCGACTGGCTACAAAGGAAAAAAATCGAATGTATTTACCAGCCAAAACATACAGAAGTTTTTAAATGAAGCACCCGATGAAGTTTATTTAGCAGTGAAGGTAATATTTATTTTGTTTACTTATTTAATTTAACTTGTTGTGATGTACGAGTAAGTGGTCTGTTAGTCGGTTGCAATAATATAAATATGCTATTAAATCTGGTTCCAAATAACATAAACTTATTTTTATATTCTCGATTTAAATAGTTTTTTTTTGTTTTTAGGTTATTACTATAATGGGAATTAATGGCGCCTGCCGATGTATGGAGCTCTGTAATATTAAAAACAGTGACGTGGAATACCATAATGAAATAATTTCGGTAAAAGTACGAGAAACAAAAACAAAAATTGATCGCTCTTTTGTTATACACAAGGAGTCAGCTCATATTGTAAGGAAATATCATGACCTGCGCCCTGAAAATATGAAAAGTGATAATTTTTTTATCAATTATTGAAACGGGACATGCTTGCGGCAAAACATCGGTCGTCATAAGATTGCCGCAATACCTAAACAAATAGCAGAATATTTGAATTTACCAAATCCAGAGAGCTATACTGGCCATTGTTTCCGGAGGTCGTCTGCTACCCTTCTTGCTGACTCTGGAGCCAATCTCACGACAATAAAACGACACGGGGGGTGGAAATCGGACCGAGTTGCAGAAGGATACATAGAAGAGTCATTAGAAAATAAAAGTGAAATTACAAGCAATATAAATAAAAAAATTAAATTGAATACTCAAAACACATCATCTTCCACCTCCCCGCAGCCGTCTACATCGCGTCAACAGCAGCTAAGCCTGGCTCCGCAGCCATCTACCTCTCGCCAAGAACCGACCACTATTCCCCTGCCCGTAACATCATCGCAAGCATCCACCTTCCCAAACAACCAAATTAATGTCTCACAGACATTTACTGCCAGCCAAGAGTCCGTTAATCAAGATGTACAACAAACAAATATAAATGCCCCCGGTAAATCGATCACAATATCTATCAGTAATTGCCCTAATATGAATGTAACCTTCAATATTAATTAAACGAATTTGTTGTTAAACTTTCTTTCATTTTTGAGAAAAGCATTATACAAACCTCAACCAGTAAGAAAGCCATCCTGGCCTCGTATATAACCGGACCTCACCTGCGGTTCGGTCCGGTTAACTCATACTCGGCCAGGAAGGCTTACTTACTGCTGTAATGTACTATTACTAGACGCGGTTCAATTACTTAGTGATATTTTGAAATAATAATAAGAAAAAAACGGAATTCATTTAAGGCAAATTTTACCAAAATTGAATGTGATTAGCACACCTCCCCGCCCCGTAAGGCACCATTCCCACTATGTCGTGACGTTTAATTTATAGTTGGTTTTTTGTTGGCAAAAGTCGACAGTTATCGAGTCGTCCTGTATGCGAACACCTCCATTTAAATACATAAGCCACATCACTTAAAACTACACGATTATCTGTCGTCACGACATAGTCGGAACGGGGCCTAAACCGCGGCAAATTCGGAATAAAAAACCAGTCAAAATTAATCGTTTGATATTTTTTCATGTGATTTTTTATTTGTATTTGTATCAACTAACAAATTGGATTTTATGATCGCAGATGTTTGGAGTAAGAAGACTTTTGATCACATTGCATGCATTTTTCATGGTTATCATGTTTTGATTCTACCCTGGGTGTAGAATCAGAACTGTAGAAATTGACTCCACATGAGGACAACGGTCAACAGCACAGAAACAACGCGTTCAATCATGATTACTGGTTCTAAAGTCTACCACAGCCTGGCTGATGGGCCAAAATCATAAAGCTTCTGTTAAAAATATTTGTATAAAAGATATGTTCGTTCAAAGTAGAAACATTTGTAAACGATGTAATTGTACAAGTAATTTTACCCACATCGGCGATGCTCGAAGTAATGCCTATGTGTGTTGGTTTTTGTCAAACAATTACTCAAGAATATTCATCATTTATGTTTTCAGAGATAATCGTGAATCATCGAAGCCGTTATACTTGCTATATTTATCGGTTGATGTCAGCAGGTGTGCTTCTCTTGTGTCCATATTTTGACAATGATTATCTTAAAATAATTACGGTTTTTTATTCTTCTTCTTTATAGCGTGGCTTTTTCTTGCCTCTGACTTGGCTTTACATCCCGCATGCTGTGGAAAAGTATCTGTCAGACATGCTAGTTTTTAAGGGTTCCGTAGCCAAATGGCAAAAAACGGAACCCTTATAGTTTCGCCATGTCTGTCTGTCTGTCTGTCCGCGGATAATCTCAGTGACCGTTAGCACCAGAAAGCTGAAATTTGGTACCAATATGTATATCAATCATGCCGACAAAGTGCAAAAATAAAAATTAAAAAAAACATTTTTATTAGGGTACCTCCCCCAGACGTAAAGTGGGGAGCGATTTTTTTTTTAATTTTGACCCTGACGTGTGATATATTGTTGGATAGGTATTTAAAAATGAATAGGGGTTTTCTAAAATCATTTTTTGATAATATTAATATTTTAGGAAATAATCGCTCCGAAAGTCAAAAACAATGTGTCCCCCCCCCCTCTAACTTTTGAACCATAAGTTTAAAAAATATGAAAAAAATCACAGAAGTAGACCTTTATATGAACTTTCTAGGAAAATTATTTTCAACTTGATGAGTTGAATAGTTTTTGAGTTATATAGCACTTTTTCAAAAAAACGCAAATGATAACTTTGTTTTTCATACAAATACTATGAAAAACAAAGTTATTTTTGCTGACGAAAAATGTTGGTATTTTTAATGGTCTGGGAAGCTACGGAACCCTACAGTGAGCGTGGCCCGACACGCTCTTGGCCGGTTTTTCAATGATGTTTCCCTTCACCGAAGCAAGTAATATTTATTCAATACGCACATGAATCCGAAAAATCAGAGGCTCTTGGGTTATGACTGGGCAGTCGGTCACACCAGTGACTCACGTTTTTTTTATTAACTTTAATTTACTTCCTAAAAGAGCCAATGTAAAACTTTTTTTTTTTTTTCATTTATACCGTTTAAAATAAATATTACATTTGTTTAGGCAGAATAGCTTTACTTGAGGGTAACAGTGCAGTAAAAGCTTCAAAATTAACTTAAAAACAACTTGCTATGTTATTTTATTGATAGCTAGAAACGAATTGCACAAATGTTACTAAACAAGATCCGCAGATTTTAACTGCGAAAATCTGCTGATCGTGTTTAATTGCCTCGGTGAAATTCGTTCTATGGAGATAGTTAATCAGAAATATTTCTTTGAGACTATTTTATTATTTTAAAAGTACTTAATTAGACAAGTGGTTCTTTTCAAGACCTTTGCGAAAAATATTATTTGTCGAGATTGCTTGGAAATGGTAAATAAACAATATTTTACCAGTGTTTGTTTATGAGTATTGCTATACATTAACGAGCTCGCGGCCTATTAAAACAAGCCCTTATAATACTTCAACAAGAACTTAATACCATGAAAATTGGAAAACAACTCCGACAGGCGTTCATTTTCTCCTTACAAATTGTAAGTCTTGTACTAGACCGACCTCGTTTTCTGAATAAAGGGATCTAACCAAACGGTACCCAACTTAATTATGATACTTGAATAAATACTGCGTAGAGTTAAACTTTTTGAGTTGGTTTGTGTTGTTGGTTTAAACGCTTACGAAAATATACAAGATATAAACAAACCTTTCACGAAACCGTCAACCAACTATACAAAAATTGGGTGCGTGCCAATTGATATAATAACAGAAAGTCTAACGTTCACGTTACCTAATTTCATTTAATATACTTTTTGTTTAGTATAACGATGAAAAGATATAATGAATTATTGATATAATTTCAGTTCATCTAATTTTATATGGCTTAATTAACATTTCCTATACTGCACTTTTAAACTAATATTAATTTAGTATAATATTAATTTAGTATAATATTAAGTTAGTATAATATTTGTCGGAGAAAGCGATAACTTTTCAATATCAAGTTGCTGATTTGACTATTGTAGTAGGGGTAAACGCCGTGACGTCAGATGTTGATTTACTGGCGGCACGTGGACAGAGTCGTCTTGGAGAATGGGGATTGTGCTGAGCTCACTTTTGCTCGAGTCTCCAACCAAATCACTCCTCCAGAACGAAACTGTCGGTTTGCCCATTTAGTGAGTGTTAGTGTGAAAGTGTAATGTCAAGTAATTTGTTAGTTTACTCAGTGTAGATGTTTGAAAAGAGTAACCATGGAGTTTCTTGCCGGTTCTTCTCCATGGAAACAACCAACCCGAACCGAGCACCTGACAATAAACAAAGTATCGCATTTAGTGAGTTTTCATAGCACGAAACCCGTCTTCTGCCCACATAATGCTCGAGCCTAACGAAATAAATCCTGACAAACTCGACATATTTAATAAGTATAATATTCAAAATCGTAACGTAACGTTAATTATAATTTTGAAACGTCTACTTTTTTGTTTTTTTTTTTGCAAAAACTGATTAGACTATACCCGCCTGCTACTTTCGTGTTCCCCCGACTCTCTCGAGTGCCAGATCCCCTCTATTGTTGGACAATCATCTGGGTTAGGTTAGGTTAGGTTAGAACAGTGACCATTAGCGTGCGAAGGCGAGCGAGCGGAGCGAGCTTGCCGCAGTAGCGGCCGCCGAGTGCCATATCCCCTCTATTGTTGGAGAATCATCTGGGTTAGGTTAGGTTAGAACAGACACCATTAGCGCGCATTACTTATTATTCATTACAGAATTTTGGACGAAAATGAGTAAATATGAAAATTTGGTCAAATGAAAGTTAGGTCAACTAAACGTTATATTAAAACAGCATTATACAAATTGAAAATTATTTGAAATAAACGTTATACTAAATGATATTAGAGTAAAAGAAGTTTATATTACATGTTGTTACATGTAATATAAACTTCTTTAAAAACAAATAACCTAACTTCATGTGATCTAATGTTTTAGATCACATGAAGTTAGGTTATTTGTTTTTATAGCATATGAAATTTATATGATGTGAACGTTATTTCAAATGAAAATATACTATCTGTTATTATAGCATAATATTACACACCCGCAAAAATTATGTTGCTGGGAAACGACTTTTTTGTTGGGTTGAAAAATCACTTTTTAAAGTAGGACTCAATAGGTACATAAAACATTGTGTTTCTGGGAATATGAAACTGCAGGGGGTCGTTTCACAGTTTTCGTAAAATAGTGGAAAAACACTGCAAATATTGAACTGTCAGTAGACACAACAACCAATACAAAACCAATATTCAATACTGTTCAGACTGCTGACATTCGAAATGAACCTATCCATTTATATCTTTCAAAGTTTTCCAGAACAAATAGTCCCACAAGGAACGCACCATTGGGACGGCTATATGCAATAATTCAGCGTAAATTGCTTTACATTGTACATTACTGGGCGACATCCAGTGACGGGCCGTTGTGCGCTCAGCTATTGTTTGAATGCTCACGGTTCGAATGACCGACGAATTGCACTTTTCTGGCTCGCCCCTTTGTAAGTCGATGGCATTTAAAACAATTTTCGGTTAAGTTTATTTTTATTTTCAAAAGAGGTTTCGGTGTAAGGGGCTGATAAGGTGAAAAGAGGTTCTTAATAAGTGCTTACATAAGACGGGGTGGTGTGTGAAAGAGAAAGTATGAAAGAAAAGGGTGTAACTGATAGCGAGACGGTTGATAGGGGGGAGAGGAGGCCTATGGCATTAAGTCCACCTCTGTACTATGTGCTTGAAGTGTTAAATAACTAAATAAAGGAAGTAAAAAAACTTTTTTGCAAAAAATAAAACCGACTTCAAAAAAAAACAAAAAAGTGAAAAATAACTTTAGCTTCTGAAGTCGGTGACCTTTGTTTGATTGATTTAATTTTTTTGTCACCGACTTCAGAAGTTAAAGTTATTTTTCACTTTTTTGTTTTTTTTTGAAGCCGGTTTTATTTTTTGCAAAAAAGTTTTTATTTTTCACTTTTTAGTGGTTTACATGTGCTTGGTACACATGGAAAGTGCATACCGTTACAATTACAACGAGCCCAAACACGACTAGGATACATTGTCTCATTATTGAGTTCCGTGACTTTTGGCTTCATCATCAGATGTGATGGTAGAATGGTTCTTATCAAACGCAAATGCTTCACTTGTTGTAGAAAATACCAAAATCGCTGTACGTTATCCTATAAAATTTGAAGAGTTCCCTCGATTTCACCAAAATTCCATCATCAGATCCCGACTTGGTGGCTATGGGACCATTTGGAAAGGATACCCATTCCAACAAAAAAATGAATTTTTCAAATCGGTTGGCAAACGACGGAGTTATGCGCGAACAAACATAAAAAAAAAAAAAATAGAAACATCCGAATTGAGAACCTCCTCCTTTTTTAGAAGTCGGTTAAAAAACGTGTTGAGCCGACTCCACGTAACATACATGGGACAAAGGCAAGAAAATGGTGAGAGGACTTTTGTCAAGTGAATGGGTATAGTAACTATCACTTTTGTGTTGAGGGATAACCCAGTGAACTTGACTTAGATTTAAGAAAAATCGTAACTGTAAACCTTTAATGTTTTTTTGCGAGAGCCTCTGGCTTCGAAGATAGCTTGGATGTCTTCGTGGAAATATGATCAATAAGTGAACTATAAGTAAAAGTAATTTTAATCCGCCCTGAGCCCAATTTATCGTTATGCGTAATTCACCCTGCTATCAGTTTTTTCCCAAATAAAGCTAAGGTGATAGGCTAGCATCGGTGCTAAGCGATCAAATCGTTTTAGAAGCACAACCGTGCGTTCCATAACTCAAGTAGCTGATGTTGGAGTCAAAACAGCCAAGCTAAAGTGGGAGTGGGCTGGCCATTTGACGGATGCACTCGGAGAGTTGGGCAAAGATCGTCACTCACTGGACGCCAGAGGGTGGACATCGCCGACGAGGTTGACCGCGGCGAAGGTGGTGTGATGATCTGATCATGCAGGCAGAGCAAACGTGGCCAGAAATTGCACAGAATAGAGAGGTTTGGAGGGAGAGAAGCCTTTGCCCAGCAGTGGGACACAAAGTAGGCTACTGTGTGTCTGTGTGCCTAAGACTTTAGGTACTTCCTCTTCCTTGTAGCTACGCCTAATGTTCATAAACTCATAGAAGTTAGCAATAGCCAAAGGTTTACCTGTGTGCTAACAACGTTATAACACGTTTAATTCGTTTGTGAGCATTCGTGTTTGCGTCTATGCTAGTAGAGCTACTGGTACGTTCACTAGTCGAGTACTCTGGTTAGCAGATCCAATTAGATCTTCATGCTGGTTTCAGAGTTGATGAGCAGCAGCGTTAAATGTATAAGGTCGTTATATTCATGCATAGGGACAGTAAATGCCGTGATAATGTTGGAATTGAAGGTGAATGTTGTAAATAATATGATGATGTGGTCAGTTGGTCAATTGTTTTCACTAATTGACTACGTATACAACAGCAGGATCTCAAATGCTGAACAAAGCTTTTAGTTTCATTCCGAATTATTTTTGAAGGAAATATCTTCCTTTCCATGTTTTCTTCGTATGTTTGAAAAAAAATCTGCTAAACCAGTCATAATTAATGGCGTTTGAATGGCCATTGCTAGGTACGTGATTACCCCGTTTCTTTCATACACATGACAAGTTATTGTTTTTCAGTTCTGTTATATGATTCTCTATCACATACTACACTATCATTAGGATAGTGTAGTATTTTGGATGTAACTTCACACTGAATTTCAAATTATTGAAAATAATATTGGCAATATTACCAAAGCAGTACTACACAGGATCTAGATCATCATCTGCCTAGCCTTTTCCCAACTATGTTGGGGTCGGCTTCCAGTCTAACCGGATGCAGCTGAATACCAGTATTACTACACAGGATCTAGATACAAAACCGAATCGTAAACTATAACAAAACCAACAAGAGAAAACTATTGTTTCTTTTATTGCGGTCTGGCATTGTATTGAGACGTGAGCTGTCCTCTGACTCCGAACCAAAAGATTTATTCCCTTAAACCGCGTCACAACACTCCAAATTCTTCACCTGATTTACCTAAACCGTTTACGACGTGTCCGTGGAAGCACCCCGGAACGGCACATAAAAGACTGTAATAAATTCAATTCGAGTGTCGCCCACAGACATAACTTGCCGTCCGGCCCCGCCCGATTCCCTTGCAACAGATTTCTTTAAAGAAGATTGCTAAAGGAACTTTAAAACGGCGGTAGTCGTTTGTATAAAACTTTACTTTCTCGTTTCCTTGCGGGCGGTAAATCTAGTCGCGATGTGTTGTTGACAGGCTATCTGTTCGTGGGGTTTATTTTTAATAATTGCTTGGGTATTTAGTTGTTTTTGTATTGGATGAAAACGGTGACAACTCCGAGTTGTTGGTTTGGTTTGTTGTTTTTAGGGTTCCATGGCAAAAACGGAACCCTTATAGATTCGTCATGTCTGTCTGTCTGTCTGTCCGTCCATATATCACAGCCACTTTTTTCCGAAACTATAAGAACTATGCTGTTGAAACTTGGTACGTAGATGTATTCTGTGAACCGCATTAAGATTTTTACATAAAAATAGAACAAAACAATAAATTTTGGGGGTTCCCATACTTAGAACTGAAACTCAAAATAATTTTTTTCATCAAACCCTTACTACGTGTGGGGGGGTATCTATGGATAGGTCTTCAAAAATGATATTGAGGTTTCTAATATAATTTATTCTAAACTGAATAGTTGGCGCGAGAGACACTTTCAAAGTGGAAAAATGTGTGTCCCCCCCCCCCCCTGTAACTTCTAAAATAAGAGAATGATAAAACTAAAAAAAAATATGATGTACATTACCATGTAAACTTCCACCGAAAATTGTTATAGTTTTGTTTTAATACGTCATAAATCGTAAACAGCAATTTATCTTTCAGTCAATCTGCTACGGAACCCTTCATGGGCGAGTCCGACTCGCACTTGGCCGCTTTTTTATCTCCCCGTCTGAGGAATGGCGAACAGACAGGGTTTTACTCCTTTTTTTACTTGCGATACCCGTGTGTTTTTTTGGCGTGAGTACTGTCGCGTCGTGGTGACTTCAGGCATAGCATAAGCATCCGGGGTTGCGGGACTGTTCGAAAGAGATACCGCGGCCCCGGAACGTAAAGGGCGAGGAAGGAACATGGATGGGTTTTAGTCAGTAAGAGTCTGACACTCCCTCCCGCTCCGCCCAGAGTGGGAGAAGTCATTTGATGATTTCCCATCCTAAAAAAAAAAAAAAAAGGCATAGCATAAGCATAATCAGCCTATAATTTTCCCACTGCTGGGATACAGGCCTCTTTCTCAAATGGACCGCCACGCGGGCTGTGCGGGTTGTTAGATGTTTCAAGGTTTGGTTATAGGACATTCCGGTTTCCTCACGATGACTTCAGTCGTCTAAGCAATTTAGTTCATTAGTTGTTTGCGCAGTCGCTCTCGAAACACTCTCTCGTCACTTTAGCGTGGAGCTGGTGGCGATGCGGTTATTTATTTATTTATTTAACACTTCAAGCACAAAGTACAGAGGCGGACTTAATGCCATAGCCATTCTCTACCAGTCAACCTTTGGGTGATTCACAAAAAGCAGTGGTGGGTGTATGTCTGAGTTTTAATTTATCGTTCACCGGTTGTACAATACTGCAAATCGTGACCTGTGCCTACACCAGCCCAGTTGAGCCGTCTTTGTTACCTGCCTACCTTACAACAGCAGCCAGATTCCTAAAAGGAAGAAACACGTTACCAAGAAACAAAAGGACCTTTCACAAGCTCCCAATAAGCCAGAAACAGACGCAACAGTGCATACAAGTCTACTCAAATAAGCAGTCGGTTTCGCTCGTTCACTCCAACTGCGAGAGAAGTTAATTGTTAGGCACATCTCACATAAGCGCTCTAATTGTTCCTTCCAACTATTTTAGATCTCTAAAACCCCTAAGAGACTAGCGCCGTATAGTAACATTTGCATTTTCTAATACGTGTAATTTTGCTCGTCGTATTTATTTTCGCGCTCAGTTTCCTGGAGGATGTGTTCAGGCTTGCGTAGCGTATATAAAAAGTGAGTATAAACTTTGAACCTTGGATATCGGAGAAAACATAATAAAGCCTGTTTAGTTGGTCTTGTAGCCGTAAGTGCAAGCTCCTACTAAACATGAGGCCGTGGGTTAGCTCCTTGGGTAGGCTTGTGTACTGAAAAAAACTAATTAGTCCAAACGAACGAACGAAAAATATTTGACCCGAATTTTTTCCATTCTTGAACCTTTTTTTTTAACCAAAATTGACGAAGATTTACGCTTTTAAAATTCTCAATACGTCACGCCGTGGTATAATTTTTAGTACGTTTTGTCGTCACGAGCCCCCACTCCCGAGTTTTGTTGCGTTTTATCTTTGCCAATATTCATTGATTTACAAAAACAATAAATACGTGTCCATTATTTTCCAATATTCTAACTGACGAACCAAGTAGATTTGCAAGTTATTGATGGTGGAAACTGGCCTATTCTCGGGTCCAGGTTTTCCAGCAGGATTTTTTTAGTAGCGGTCAGGATGGTGGTAATACGAGTAGACTCACCCCATAATACCTGGGTTTTAAACTTAAACATAACTGGTGAAATGTGACTGTATTTTAGGTATCAATTATACTTATTATACTTATACCTAATTCCTCGAGGCCTAAAGAAATGATTTTCAGAAAAAGTAACGCCTATGCTCTTTTGCCGATACTTTTCTGAAACAACAGGAAATAAGGTCGGCCCAAAGTGCTGACCAAAACCAAGATTTCTACATAAATATCTTCTGGATCAATGCCAAACATTACCCACTCCATAAAATAACTAATTAGGGCGACTAATTACCGTTTATGGCCGGTTCAGGCACACGTGACGCCAATCGATCACCGGCAAATGTTGACGTTGCCGCTACCGGTAGGGTAGGTGAGGTAGGTAGCTAATGAGGTAGCGCTGATATTGTTTATGATTAGCTGATTATTTTTTGTGAACTATGGGACAGAAGTAAAGTTTTGAGATAACTGGTGGTCCGTGGTAAAACATGAAGAACCCATTTAAAACAAATAAATAATTAAAACTCATTTATTTCAGGCACGACGGCCATACGGAAGAATTTTTGGCTTTTATTATAAAGAAGATATTGTTTTTCAGATTCCGTTTCTCAAAAGCCCAATGACCACTAAATATATCGTTTTTCGTTTAAATTAAAGGCAGCAATATACCTTCGCACTAGGCAGGGCACTAGGTGTATAGTAGAGGGCAATCGACTGTTGATTATTTTTCAGGTAAGTCACAACTTTACATCTCGCTACAGTCCGCCATCTTTGAGTCTGCCCTTCACTTATTTAACTATACGTTGTCATCGAAATTAAATTTCAGTTTAATCGGTGGGAGATAACTTTTAAGTTTTTGAACTCAGTATTAAAATTTGACCTTAACAAAAATACATTGCAAGTTAATTAAAAGCTTAGAAAAAGAGATCTTACGAAAAGAATAGTATGTAGGTCTGTACGGCTTATCAACTTCTAAGGTCCATGTTCACCGAAAAGATAACGGTCGAATTATCTTAAAACAGCTGTCACTGTGACATGTTCCCATACAAAAATGTGTTTTAAACAGCTGTTTCTAGATAATCAGGACGTCATCTTTTTGGTGAACATGGACCTAAGGTATTTCTTGTGCAAATCTAGCACAATGTTATAACACAGCAACATATAGGATCGATCAGACAGGTCAACCCCAAACCTAAATCAAACAAAAACACGTGTTTCCATAGACTATATACAGCAACAATAATGTTTAATGTAACTAAACAAAACATAATACTAAACTATAAGCTCAGTTCAAGGAAGAGCAAGTTAGTTTGATTCGCGGTTAAGGTCTTCCGGTGCCCACGGGTAATTTGAGGAACTACCTCAAGCTTCATCTCTGAGAATTGATCCAATTTGGATGTTGGCTGAGTGGTACAAATGTTTGGTTGGCTGTTGGACGGTTTTGTTTGTTGGTGGTTAGCTTAGTTTCGTACAAGCTGGATGCCTTTAACATAATATCACAACGGTTGTACCCGTAGGGTAGGTACTCGTAGACGCGTGAATGGTAGGTATGCCGATATTTCGCTAGTACCAACACCTCTAAATTGGACACCATTGAAATTCGTCAAAGGAAATCATGTTGCATGTTGGTTCATTATTTTAAAGAAAAAATGTTTGTTTGTTTCATCAAACGTAGAACTCGTTTTCGGGTCTTATGTGAATGTTAAA
This sequence comes from Xestia ashworthii, assembly GCA_950022955.1. NCBI lineage: Eukaryota > Metazoa > Arthropoda > Insecta > Lepidoptera > Noctuidae > Xestia > Xestia ashworthii. The sequence goes on along the minus strand of OX465555.1, from coordinate 4,963,496 downwards.
TCTTGTAAAAAAAACATTTTATATTTTAACGCCTACAGTTTAAATACAAGCAAGTTTAAAGTCGCTGCAACACATAAAATCAATTTATTGTCAGGCATTTAAACTAATGAATTAATCGAATTATTTATTCAATACACGTTGAATAACTAAACGAGGATTATTAATAATTGATATGAATAATTAAAGCACAATAATCGGGTATTACTGTAATTGAAAATCAAACGTTATGATTTCTGCTGTACTCACCTTTATGCAGATATACAGCATGTGTGATGGAAATAACGATTTGAAGTCAAAACTTCTATAAAATCAAAATCAAAGCGTTTATTTCAAGTAGGCCAGTTACAGGCACTTTTGAATTGTCGAAACAAAAATGAACATTAAATCTAGCTACAGTCCCAGTCACAAGACATAAAAACTGTGAAAGTAGGTACTGTAGTTGACCATTCGTAACCAAATCTTGGTTTCATCATTCATGTTGAGATGGTATATTATGTGAGAACAATGTAGCAAGATGTGGACGTGGTATACGCGAGTTGAGCACTTTTTGGGTGAACAAAAACATGGAACTCGCGTCATCGCCACCGAACGCTTTCATATAACGGTTAGTCAAAATCAACCTTATACAATTAAGATAAAGATTTGGATTCTTCTATCGGCAGTCCCAAAAACTGCCCCGCATGATTTTTTTCGCAATTACGATGTTGGTCCCATGGAGAAAGTCTGTTCTATACAATGAATGAAGAACAGAGAAACCAGCAGTGAATTCCACAGACTGGAGGTTTTCACAACAAATGTGGAAGCATAACGCTGCTTTCTTCGGGTCTGTGGGACTTCAACCATGTAACGTTGACGTGTTCGGTTTGATGGTCTGCTTGACTCTCGCTAGACCGTGTCGGGTCCGAGCTGAGCTGAGCTGTTTTGTATGGACACACTCACGCACCCGGCACGGTCTAGCGTGCGTCATTCTTTAGTTGAAAACGTCAGGGTGCCCCGCGAAATTCAAATTTCGAAGACTTTGACCGTGAAAAATTCGTTCATCGATTCTTATGAACTCGGAGGGTTGTATTGATGATTTTGATGACTATAATTCAATAACTACATACGTCTTACAGTCGCGATCGATATGTTTATCAACATACAACTTAGCACTGCCCTGCAAGTTGCAAAAAACGTAAGAAAATTTGAATTTCGCGGGCTACCTTGGAGGAGCATCCCCCTTAACTCGTCACCCACACTAGTAAATATGACGACACCCTTTTTGTTACACGCTGTATAGGGAATCAAGGTCTGTGTCTCTGTCAAGGTATGAGTAATTCAGTCTCATAATTAGTATTAACACAGGAAGTTGTTGTAATTTGTGGGGAGTCGAGTTTCGAATGACATACATCTGTCATTCGAAGCTCGACTCCCCACAAATTACGGTGTCTTTTGGACTCGCTCATAACGGGTGTAAAACACCTCTTCACGAAGCCGAAAGGCACTTATTCTCCTCGTCATTGCGATCATTATTTTGTTCTACACCATACCTTCTAGTTACGGAGATATTGGGGGTCTAAGTTCCAACTTTTTGATAATCCAAATTTTTAAATACAAGTTTTAATTGCAAGATTTTTACTTTAAACATTCCGACGACCACCGTACTATTCAATCCATCCATCAGCACAATGTTTTAAGTGCACCCAAAAAAAAAAGTCGTTTCCCAGCAATAATTTTTGCATATAGTTACCTACTTAGTTTGATGTACAGAATGCTTGGTATATTTGCAGATCTGGTTCTTTGCTTTCCATCAGTCGCGATCTAGGACTATCAGGTTATAGACAAAAACACGAGAAACCTTACACAAGTATGTAGATAGCAGCCTCGTCCTGCGCATTTCCTAGTTATTTAGGTATACTACCATCACAGAATATACATTAATGGATTTATATGTTACGCGCTTTTATATTCTATTTAACTATTCCAGTCCTTTTCGTCGTGTTGACGAACGTCGTATTTTAAATTAAATTAGTTTTTACCAGAACTTGGCCATCTCGACGGCGTTGATGGTGGCTTCGGACTGGTCCCTTAAAGTGCAGGTGGAAACGCACATAGTGCAGGACAGGAGTGGTGGAGGCACCGCAGTCATATATGGCTTCATCGAAATACCTCTGCCGGACCAAGTTGTATCTGCAGCGTCCAAGATGGCCGCCGCCACAAATTAGTGCATTACATATTTATTCAACAACTCCCTCAATATGGGTATCAAATGAAAGGGCTTGACTAGTAGAATACTATACGCTATAATAAGTTTCAAATCCAAGATGGCCACCACCTCGAAATGGTGAATTACATTTTGTTTTCACAACTCCCTCAATATGGCTAATAACAAATGAAAGGGCCAACACCAAAAACCGGGAATACCTTGAAATTATGACCCTACGTGTCGGGAGGTTTTTATTTAGAGTTGTAGTTTAGCCCTTAAAGTAATTAAAACGCCTAAAAAATAATGCTGTATACATTATTTTTTAGGCGTTTTAATTACTTTAAGGGCGTCTAGTACAGTTTATGAAAATGAACAACTTTTAATAAGGGACCGACTATGAAATCTCGAAAAAATATCAGCTGCTGTCTACATTTTTACGAGTTATGCAACCAATAATATGTATAAGAAGCAGCTGATTTTGTTTTCGAGATTTCATACTAGACGCTCCTAAAGTAAAACAACTAAAATATTGTGTTGTTAATAGTGTAAATATAATATAGTAAAAATAAGAATCGCAGAAATAAAAAAAAAATTGATACTGGAATAACACCGATTTGTTGCAAACATTTCGTAAAAAAAAAAAACATTTTAGATATTTGTATCTAAAATGTATGTTTTTGTGTATGACGGTCTAAGTTGTTAGTGAGGTGTACATGTCTAGTTTAGTTCTCCTATTACAATCATGTGCTATATCGCTGCGGGCTCTTGAGTAATGAAGTAGCTGTCACTCATTTGTCCCGAAGCTAAAGTCATTTGTAATTGATAATGCACTATTAATTCAATACATTAATGCGTCAAGATCAGCTTTGAGCTATTACAGATCATAAATGATAGCAACATTGTAGGCATGTGTTTGAATTGAAATATAGAAAAATAATCCTGGATGTTTATTTATATGGCTTTATTAAAGAAAATCAGCAATCTTCATTAAAAGAACAGATTTTTTTTTTGTATTGCAAACCAAAGTATAGAGGGTGGAAATTTTCAATGCCACCTGGAGGGAAACCACTGTAAATAATAATAATATCAGGAGCTCATAGATTTGAAAATCACGGATATAATCCCGTAAGTACTTTATTTAAGTGAAGCATGATAAATTAAATAAAGGGAAAGCCATGACCAAAAACGAAAAGAGTAACCATAGAGTTACTATTTTAAAACTATTAGTTAATACAGTAATAATAATTATGTTACAGCATTTAGTACTTTAAAAATCAAATCAAAATCAAAAATGTTTATTTGTGCATTGGCTGGCATTGTTCCATCACCAGTTATTGTTTTTGATGTAGTTGTATCCTGCATTCCTGCCCACAAAACTGAAAATAACAGTTTAGATCAGGATACTTTTAAGCACTAGATTCAAACTAGGTCAAACTGAAATCAGTTCTACGTCTACGCACAAAACCCACCCAAAAATAACATAACTCCGCACAGCACCCCGAATGTAGCTACAGCGGAGATTATGCGGGAATTCTCCGCACGCTACGGGATCACGCAGTTCTGCGGGATTAATATTCCCGGAGCGCTCAACTAGCATAATTCCGAAACAGGAATATCAAGAGGCCGCACCACAAATCTTGAGGTTGCGGCGGCTTGCTGCATTTACATACTTGCTGTGTTGCACTGCAATTGTTCTGTGTGATGCGAGCTTACTTAATTAACCATCAGATAACTGAATAACTGTTTTGTTATCCGACGCTGCACTGTTTAGAGGAGACTTAGGATGCCTTTGTGTTTATGATTGTTTGTTTGCCTTTTAGGGAGGTTAGAAGAAAATAAACACATATTCCGGAGTGAATTTTAAGTGTTTAATAGATAATGTTAGTGATTACAATTAACTGTCTCGTTGGTAGAGTGGTCGCAATCGCGCTTGCCAGGCATGAGGTCCTGGGATTCGTATCTCGGGTCGGGCAAATTTTTATTTGGTTTTTCTAAGGCATTTCTCAGTAGCAGACACGGAGTCTGAATTGGGACCGATTACATGGGACTCGGCTGGGAAGCGTTCGAGAAGCTACGCGGTATCCTCTCGTCCGACTTACCGCAGTGTCTCAAGACGAAAGTCTATGACCAATGTGAGTTGCCTGTGGTCACATACGAGACTGAAACGTGGTCGCTCACAATAGGCCTTATCAGAAGGCTTGAAGTCACCCAAAGGGCAATGGAGAGGGTTAAGCTCGGAGTTTCCTTGCGTGATCGAATCAGAAATGAAGACATCCACAAGGAGGATTACAGGCTTGACGTTATGTAAATTTATTTATTAATTTATATTTTAATGAGTACCTTCACTGTGCTTAATTTGGATCCACAGGTAGAGGAGTCAGATGATCCATCGTTCATATCTTAATAGGCTTGAAGACAATACAAAATATACACCCTCATCCCTGATTACCATAAATTCCATAAAACAAAGGGATTGATGATCCCTCCTTTACATATTATGTGTCTTGTTAATTTTAATCCAAAATTATCATACTGTGTGATTAGAGAACGACAAAAAAGGGCCGAGGGTCATGATTCGGGTTTAATCAGAGGACGGTGTCCCCGTGGGCCCTATTGACCCCTGAACCTTAATGAAGGATTGCTTCCGTGGCCTCGAGCGTCTTTGTCACTGTACTGGGGGTTCTGAAGGGGTCAAATGCAAGTTAGGGATGGTGGTGTGTTTTGTTTTTTTGGCTGTGTGTTTCAATGATTACGTCATGTTTTATTACTCCCAAATAAAGGTATTGACTTCAAAGTTTCAATCAGAAATAAAGAAATTGGACCATAGTCCAGAAATATTAATACAAGAATCTGAGATACGCTGGCGCTGTCGCTGCGGCGCTGCAGAGAACCTCAAGCAGCGTAAGCATAGTACCTAAGTAACCTTTGTGGAAACTATATTTTCAAGCCGTTTGGGGTTGTAACTCTGGGGTCAGTAGGGCCCGAGTGCTCGTAGTCTGTTTTTGGAAATTTCGAAACGCCTAGTTGATGCTTCCCGTGACCCATGGGCTGGCTTTCACCTTGGCCAGAGGCTAAGTGTTGACATACAACGTGGCAACGCCGCCAGTCTCTTGGGCACATTATCAGCTGACAGCGTCGATGAGGTGTTTTTGATGCCCTTTAATAGTTGTTGGTTTATTTAATAGTTTTTAATTTAAAATGTAGTTAGTTTCCATTCATGGAATGATGTAGGTAGCTGAATTACTTGGATTTCCATATAGGGAAACAATAATATTGATTGGTTATTATTTTCATCGTTCTTTTGTTTAATCATTTTAGTCTGAATAAACGAGGTATTCCTCAGAACGCACCGGTTTGGATATTTAGTCTGAACGGCCCAAAATTAATAAGTTTTTAATAAATAATTGTAAACGTTTTTCGTTTCTCTTTGATATAACCGTTATTAATTGACAATTTCTACACGAGAATGAAATGTATGAAGAAAGAAGTACCATGGACTGTCATGCTTAGTTCCCTAATCACCACACGTCATGGTAAATCGACTGTGAAAAACAGGCGAAGGCCATGCCCACAGACTATGAACTAACATGAAGTTTCAACATTTCTAGCTAAACCATTGGAGTATACACTTTTTTTTTTTTTTTTTTTTTTTTTTTTTAGGATGGGAAATCATCAAATGACTTCTCCCACTCTGGGCGGAGCGGGAGGGAGTGTCAGACTCTTACTGACTAAAACCCATCCATGTTCCTTCCTCGCCCTTTACGTTCCGGGGCCGCGGTATCTCTTTCGAACAGTCCCGCAACCCCGGCAGGCTTCGGCCCTTGCGGGCCCCTCTCTTATGCTGACATCTCTTTGAGGCGCGCGTGGAACACGAACGCGCCGTCGACACGGCCTGTCGTCGTTAGACGGACGGACGGCTAGCTAGCCCATAGCCAACCGTCCACAGGCCCGCATCTACGGTGGCCGGTAGCCACCACGTGGCCCTCGACGCCCGGTGCGTCTCCCGCGGCGGCCGGGAAGTGAGGATCTCTCCCTCTCTCGTTCCGCCACCTCCTTCGCTAGCATGACTGCTTCGCAGAAGGAAGTGACGGCTTCCCATTCCATCTCGCTCCGGACCATGGATTGAACCAGGGCCGGACGCGAGAGGTCGCCGCCGCCGATCGCCGCTTCGAGGACACGGCGGTGCTCCGCCCACGCAGGGCAGACCTCCACCGTGTGCTCCACCGTGTCCTCCGGTCGATCCTCGCAGTGGAGACACCCGGGCGTTTCCTCCCGCCCGATTCGGTGCAGGTACCTCCCGAAACATCCGTGTCCGGTGAGGACCTGCGTCAGGCGGAAGGTGAGGACGCCGTGGCGCCTCTCTAGCCACTCCTCAAAGAGGGGACTTACCGCCACTATCGTGGCGTGCCCTGGAGTATACACTTGGGTCGCTAATTTCACACTAGAGTCTCGGGTAAATGTTTCTTATTGCTACACGTTGTTCTTGCAAACGGCTTTTAGTATGACACCAGTGTAGTAAAGATGCAACAATTCTAGAAGTACTTGTATTAAAAATAAATAAAGGGTGTAAAAATACTCTTATTTAAAAAAAAAAAAATACTCTTAACGGGGCCGAGAGGCACTTTTTCTCTCCATCCTTGCGATATTGTTTTTGTTCTACACCATACCTGGGAACCTTCTAGTTACGGAGATATTGGGGGTCAAAGTTTCAGCTTTTACACAAGTTTTTTTGTAATACCTACGTGTTTTTAAAGTAAGAACTTTACTTTAAACACTTCCACAATACCCACACTATTCAATCCACCCATGAGAATGTGTTACATTGAGTTTTACCGTAAAAACGTGATTTACCCCAAAAAAAAAACATTTCCCAGCAATATTTTTTGCATAGGGTTACTTAGTTTGATGTAGAGAATGTTTGGTTAACGGCTTCGTAAAGAGTGTTCACTGCACCCTGCACCTAAATATATGTACATACATAATACGTTTTTGAACAGAATAAAAACCCTGTGTACGCGTAAATTCTCGACCCCATGTTGTGTACAGTTGCTTCCAGCATGCGGGATGCATGCTTCCACTACGTCGCTCAAATTCTCTCTTATTATTTTCCCAGCAATTATGTTACATAGTTTGATGTACAGCATCATGAAGGGTCTGTCTATAATACACCTTGTATACGGAACAACTTTTTGCCAAAAATTCAAACCTGCAAACACTGGTTTAAAAACCAGTCAGTCTAGACCAACACCCTACAATTAAAACCCGTTGAATATAGATAAAAAAAATCCCCGCAGTTCGTAAATTCTACGTAGTCCTGGAAGAAACTCATCTCTCTAACAATAAGTTTTCATTAAACCAGTTTTTCTAAGCGATCACTGTGCGGTTGAAGTTTTATAAATAGATTTCCATTATTATACTTTTATTCAAGAGAAGTATTAGAAAAACTAAGAGTAATTTGTACTTGGTAGCTATGGTTAGGGTGGGTTTAAGACCCGAGCTAATTGTATATTCGAGTTCGCAAACTGTTATGATACTTGAAAACTATTATAATTATGTTAATTTGAGAACGGCAATTATTCATTAACACTTCAAAATTAACCACTTCATAAATAACGTTATAACTTCCTGCTTACACGCTTAATTAACAAGAAATTCCAATATTATCTTCGGAGGAACTTCCAAATGACATTCTGACACTTGCGACTTTTCAATTACAATTAAACTGCCATACAAATCATGTTTACATCGCGCTGTGCATAACAAAACGCTATATTTAAGCAACTTTGTTCGCCACCAAAAGTTTCTTTAATTAAATCTTCAGCGATTTGAAAACATCTGGTCCTGGGTGGCAGAGGGGCGCAATTTTCCTTCCGCGGTCTTTTCGGGGAGGACCAAAATTAGGGTTAATTTGCGAAATCTTAATGACAAATTCGTTTGCAATGTTGACTTTGCAATTGATACAGCTAAATTGAGTTCGGATTTTCTAAACTGAGATCTGTAATCAAGTGCGGTTGGGCCTAAGCCAGTGATTGCCCCAATTAACAATTTTGGAGACCGCTGCGAGAAAGTTGTTGCTAGGCGGATTATTGGTGCTTTATTACGGAGCTGGATTACTGAAGCAGTGGTTTTTGTTAGCCACCTTAATCAATTTAATTGTTACAGAAGTCTCTGGGTGTTTTCTTACAGACAAAGCGATGCAAAGTTAAAGTCATTAGCTAACTGATAAGTAACAATACAATTTAGTTGTAACAATGTAGTTGTTGTTTACGTAATACCCAAATAAATTCGAAAGTTGGTGAGGATGGATGAATGGAAGTTTCTTAATCTTTCACGCAAAAACTTTTGAACGGGTTTGGATGTTTAGCACACAGATAGTGTTTAAGTAGTGTGGTTAGGTTACCTAGAATCCTAGATTAACAGATAGGATATTTTTATGCCGGTAGTATGATTGTGTGGGACATTATTGAACTTCACTTCATAATTGAGCGAAGTCGCGGGGTTTAGCTAGTACTAAAATAAATACGTTGACGTGATTATAGTAAAACTAATCACTCATTGATGTCCAAAGCTCTTAAAAGAAACAGTCTTCAAAAAGAGAGAATTTTCTAATCGAAATGTTCATAAAAGGGTAGCATATGGACAGGTACGTTATCTAACATCAGTGGAGTATGTAGCGTGTTTAGGAAAGATGTTATCAATTCACAAAATGTCAAAGTACTCCATATTGAGATTATACACCGACACATGAGATTATATTTGCATCCAAAAGGCGGCCTTATGAATATTGAAATAAAGACTATTAGGAATGCAAATGGAAGTTAGTTGTAGATTCAAGTTTGCGAGCAAATATCGTGAGGCGTTACGGTCCTTTCCGGGTGTAATGGTTAGAAAGGCATAGAGTTTTGGAACACAGAAGTACAGTCAGGAGTGAAAAGTCGTATTGATGCATTTAATGAAGGAGCCTCACGAAGGACTAGAAGAAATCGGGGTTCATTCGTAAACGTGGCTGAAACTTAAAATACGCATGAAGTTGAAAAATGTGTGCTTTAGCAGACGTAATCCCTTGGTATATAATGTGTTGTGTGCCCTTAAGACGCCTGCGGAGCATGCGTATTTCATCCAACGTAATACCAAAATAATTTGTAAATTAAACACATTCCTAAGGTAGTATGTATTTATTTCGATTGAATTACAGAATATCTAGGTTCCCAAATATATATTTTGATTGGACACTGATTTCAACAAGAGTTATAAGAAAAATAAGTTTTCTATGGAAATTTTAAATTCCTCATATCTCGTCTTTGTACCATTGTCCTCTCCCTTAAGAATATGTTTGATTGACAAATTATTTTGGTATCACGTTTGTATGAAATACGCATGCTCCGCAGGCGTCTTTAGGGCAATAATTTTTTCTAGCTATGGAATGTTTTAGATTACCTCGTTACGTTACGTTACGTTGAAAACTGATCCTTCCTTCTTCTTTTTCCAACTTTGTAAGGGTTAGCTTCCAGTCTGACCGGATGCAGCTGAATACCAGTATTTTACACGACTGACTGATCTGACCTCGACAACCCAGTTAGTACTGGGAAATACGATACCTCTTGGTGAGACTGGTTGTCAGACTTTTTGGGCCACTGACTACCTGTAACGATTATCTATCCGAGGTACCGAGGAAAATCGGTATGTATTGAGTTGTCACCCATCCATAGACCAACCTAGGTAAGCACGGCTTATGCCCTTCATGTACGGTCTAACAATTTACTATTTAGTTTACAGTTTAACTCACAAATTACACTGTAAAGTGTAAACCAAATAGCTTGTACGACCGTACTTAAATAGTTTAAATTATCATATTTTTCGTTACTGTGTGCAGCTTCGTTAAAAAAGAGTAGTTTTCATACAGAGCACTATTTCCATCAGATTTCCTTACGACCTCTCTACACCTAACTGATCCATACTAATGACTGAGTCAAAGGATTGCAACGTTTGTGAACGTTCGCTAGTTGCAGCAACATTTCGCTTATTGCGACTGTTAGTTGGCAGTACTGCGCTGTGATCGCTTATGTCGCGATCAACTGTTTTGTGGACTGTTTCCCTAGTAGCATAATCGTTTGGTGAATGAGTTAGGGCATGTTGAAATTAAGCTATGAATGAGGACTGTATGGTTCATAGAAATGAGACTAATGATTTTGTTATTTACATAACTTATCTTATGTACCTACCTAATAGTGTACCTAATAGTACACACAAATTATATTTATTATTATTATATTCTTTTAGTGTGGCACTAGATGGCGCTGTGTGTAATGTCCAGTGTTTTTTATTTTTTATCATAACATACCTAATTATTACACACAAATTTTGCCAGTTACGTTCAAGTAATATGTAATATGGGGCGAGTTTAAAAGTTGAACAGTCGGAGTACAGTTGGTATTCCAAATAAGAGCCTCGCCAATGCAAATGTTCGTAATTTTATAACAAACCGTCATTAAAATAACTTGAAGGTAAAAATACGCAATAAATGTCTCCGCGACGTGGGCGATTTCATTTCAATTTTAATAAAACCCGTCATTAGCGGGATTGTTTGCCATATTATAATGGGTTTTCAGTTAACTATTAACATCTTGTCCATTCCATTTTCAACTCTATGTTCAGCAGCGGAGATCTGAAGTTTAAAATTGTGTTTTTAATTGTAAATTTTCACAATGAGAATTAAATTCGTAACAGGCAGATTGCAGACTGGAAATTTTTGACGTTCACCCCGTCTGATATGTTGGTGTGAATCTGCACCAATATTAATTAACGTATTTAATCCGTGTTTCGACATACTGGATGATGATTTGTAAATAATATTGTCCCAAACATTAGAGTCGATGATCTATCAATTTGTCGACGTAATATTAATTTAATAATTGCTGTTGATATTCAAAGCGGAATTTAACACCCTGAATTAAGTTAATTTAGCTGAAAGTTAACACGTATTTTTGGTGCAAACTGACATTATTTAGCTTCAAAGATTAGGCTGTTGTTCTTAAAGTATGTGAGGATATATTTTTAACACAACCACGAAGGAGACATTCATAAAAAAACCCATTGATATTCACCTGGGACCAAACGCAGCGGTTACATCGCAGTTGCCATACATGATTCAAGAAGGGTGAATACATTCTCACTCATACCTACATTATAAACAACGCAACAATTCTGGCCAAACTCACCTACCACTTTTTCTGGCTCGCCAATAGAGAATAAAAACTACACTGCCAGTTTTTCAAGACCATTGGAACTCGATACATCACACCTCTTCGCCCTAAAGTTGTCGAAGCGCGAAACGTTAGGGGAGGTCAGGTTAAAATGGCTGCGAGTGTATAAGACGAGGAATTCGAAAAATTCAATTTCCTAACTGTGAATTTAGTAGAGAATGTAAGAAATAACCGGCTGTGTGCCGGAACGCTCCCCGGAGACACGGGGGGAATGTAAAACATAGAGAAAGGAGAGGAATTACACGTGCTTCTACCGGTATGTGCCTATCTTTATCTTCTGAGGGATACTTACATTGTGCGATCGGGCTTGATACTTTGATCCTACCATACGAATTACATCATCATAGGCTGGTCGAACTTCTGAACATTAGGTTTGCTACACATATTATGCACATGTTAGCAGGTTATGCATGAATTAGCACATACCGAGCGGCATATAAGCTAAGTCCATCAACTGAGTTTAAAAATGGCTTCACATTGTTTGTTTAACTCCCATAGAGAGCAGCAATACCTTTATATTTTGCTGCCTAGCTGTAACGAATGAGTTCCACCCTATCCTAGCGTGCCTTACAAACGCAAATTCAAATATAATATTAAGTCAATTAGGCCACATTTAAAAGTCTTAGAAGTCATGGTTTATTAAAACTGTTTAATCTTGCAGACAGTTTTGAGGAAACATGACTTTTGAAACTATTTGAAGCACCTCATAAACCCTCAATTACATCATCTACTAGCCCAATCTTCTTTGGCATAGGTAACATCGCATTGCAATCGTGTCGTGAGCGCTAAACGTTCCCTTCAGAGTACGAAGCAAGGTGTCGCCTTCAATACAACGAAACCGATCAGATGTTCAAAAAAGATAAAAGGGGAGAAACGTTAAGCCATTCTCATAGTCCTAATAAAAATGAAATGAAATTTCGATATTGAATACGTATTAAATTACATTTTTGTTGTACTTGTCGAAGAGTATTGACAGGATCTGGTTATGAAGTGAAGATGTTATTTGAATTTAAATAAATCTCAGGTCACTTTTCTGTAATACTAAGGAATACACGTGGCATATTATGGAGAAGCATGAAATACTGGATAAAAGAAGCTGAAGCGACAACTATCTGAAATAAATTGACTGTGTGAGTTGATGCTTGAACGAGACCCGAAGTCTTTCCACGGATATTATGATGACAATGAAGACTGTAAACTTCGATTAGATACTTTAAATGTTGAAACAGCTGCAATTAAATACTTACGTCTCGAACCATTTCCTTTGCTAGGTTGTGTGCAGATAATTGTGGAAAAGCATATTTCACTTATTACTTTAAACGGTTCGCTCGGTATCAACTGTAGCAGTATATGTATGTACATGTGTTTATATTACCTACGTGTACCCACATTTTTCTGGAGCAAACGAGCCTTCGAACCTTTGATAAATTTACGCGTATGTGGCAAAGGAGTTTTACACAGAACCTGGTGTTTGGAGACAAATTCTAATTGAATACGTGATGAGCATTGAAATCGGTACAGTAACGTAAAGTACTTTGTTCCTGAGGAATGGCTCTTGGCTTTGAAAATCAATTGCTTCAAAGATATTGTATGCCTGTAGGTTGTGGAGCCTCCGTGGAATTTCATATGCCTAAAGAATATACTACACTAGGTTTGTATCTATATGATTTAGAACCACCTTTTTTACTCATAATATCATTGCTTGGAACTCTACTCGTATGACTAACACTCGTTTTCGATAATTCTGCTACTGTTGTATCAAGCCTTGGACTGTTCTTTACGGGCTGCGAGACTGTTCAAAAGAGCCCTGGTACACAAAGGGCTAAGAAGGAACACGGATGGGTTTTAGTTAGTAAAAGTCTGACACTCCCTTCCGCTCCGCCCAGAGCGGGAGGAGTTTGAATTTGATGATTTCCCATCCAAAAAAAAGACCTGGCCAAGGCTGCGGTAATCTGTTGTTAGTAAAAAGCATTGGACTTGTCGATCAGGCGATGCTTACGGTAGGCTTAAGTCCATTATTGGACATCTTTCCGCTGATATTCCGATTACCATGCTGAGAAAGCATTTGGCGTATACTGTTATACGTTTCCAACAATTATATTAATACAGTAATCGATACTTTACAGTTGAGTAGCTCAAATTATTGACGTTAGGTAAGATATTGTGCGCAGGTGTTACGACCATCAATGTATAGCGTTGATTGGTTTGTGTAACTAACCACAAATTGTTGGTGTGTTAACGTAAATTGCTAACAGTATTATCAATGTGTGATGTAAGCTATTTTAAGCGTTCTTCCGGAGGAGTTAAGGATCATTAGCACATCTTGTACATTAAGTACATCTTGATTGCATTGAATTATTTTGGTGTACCGAGAGAATTGTTTTCAGCTGTGGATGTTTGGGTGATACGTTACTATTATGATCAATTTTGATTTATATCTACCTAGCCTTTTCCCAACTACTGTTGGGCTCGGCTTCTAGTCTAACCCTATGCAGCTGAAGACCTACAGGTATTTTGCATGGAACGACTGCATATCTGTCCTCCACAACCTAGTTAGTACTGGGTAATACGATACCCCTTGGTAAGATTGGTTGTCAGACATTTTGGGCCACTGACTACCTGTTACGACTGTCAAAGATCTGGAAATAACAGCCGGGACCAACGACTTAACGTTCTTTCTAAGGCACGGAGGAAACCCGGTATGTGATGGATGGTCAACCATCCACAGACCAACCTAGGCAGGCATGGCTTAACCTAATGATCAATTCTAATGATGACTTTTAAATCTCATTTGTTTTTTATCTCATAGTATGGGTATAGATTACAAAATATAGATAAGCATCATCTTCTAGTTCCGCTCGCCAACATTATTCTGCAAAAAGTTGTAAATAAAGGGTGTAAAACACCTCTTCACAAAGCTGAAAGGCACTTGTTCTCCCCATCATTGCGATCATTTTTTTGTTCTACACCATACCTGGGAACCTTCTAGTTACGGAGATATGGGGGGTCAAAGTTACAACTTTATGACAAGTTTTTTTTTAAATACAATTTTTTTTTGTAAGATTTTGACTTTGAACACCTCCACGACCCCCGTACTATTCAATCCATCCATCAGCACAATGTTTTAAGTGCGTTACATTGAGTTCTAACACAAAACGTGATTTATAACCTCAAAAAAAAAGTTGTTTCCCAGCAATAATTTTTGTGTAAAGTTACTTAGTTTGATGTACAGAATGCTTGGTTAACGGCTTTGTGATGAGGTGGTTTACACCCTGTATAGTCCAAATGTCACCCCCACGATGGCATATGTCGGCGTCATCATGGCCGTCGTCGTTGAGAGTTACACACAACATATTGGTTGGCACCAGTTTATTTACACAGTCACACAATTACTCAGCAAATAATAGGAAATATCAGCACAATTAAAGAAAATACCTTACTCCAGTTTAGAGTGTTTATTCCATGATTAGCGAACTAGGAATCTCCAAGAATAATAACCCTTTGTTTTACATTACAACGGCTTTTATACACAGAAATTTAAACTGAGGTTGGTAGCGATGGGTAGAATAAAAATAACAATATTTAATTTTGCAAGGCGGGAGACATCAAAATAACTACTTAATAATATTCATCTTAGGCTAGACTTTTAAATAATTCTAGCGGACATATTAAAATAACTTCCTATTAAAATAAACAGAAGTAACTATATTTTAGATAAATCAATCATAAATCCTTATTAATGAAGCAAACGGAAATAACGATTACTTTTAAATGAAATATACGGAAATACAAATATTTTAGTTCAGTAATTTAACACAAAAACCTCACTACCCTACAATACAACTATTAATTCGATAAACCTGCATAAGTCAAAATAATAATGTAACTACCCTCAAATTACAAACTAACTTAAAATTAAAATCAAATGATGGTTTAGCGCCCATACATACCTTGTTACTGCTAAAGACCCTTAAGAGCGCGTATCCCGAAAGTTGGCAACGTCGCATATAGCTGTCAAATATTTACATGTTTTAATTAATTTGGAAATGTTACTGTATGAAAATAAAAAATATGGCTCTGTAGTGCACTAAAAAATTGAATTTGAATTGCAATTAAAACCCTAGTTGTAAACGTTTCAGGTGTAAAAAAGGCATTTGGCAAGTTCCCAAATACTTTTTTTACATCTAAAACTATATATTCGGTGTTACGATATGAATTATTGCATTCCCTTATCAATTTTTTAGTCCACTACAGAGCCATATTTCTTATTTTCACACAGTAAAATTGCATAATTAATTGAAACGTGTAAATATTTGACAGCTATTTGCGACGTTGCCAACTTTTGGAATACGCGCTCTTAAGTGCCACAATCTTCACAACCATAAAATTTAAAACCAAATCTTTAAAAAGCAACCATCACCAATTAAACACCATAAACACTCTAGAGCGTATACATAATCCGTACGGCACCCAATTCCCGGGGTAGTGTTTGAATTAAACATAAAATATAATAGCCCATTAAGACATGGTGCGAGGGCACTATCGCACGACGTTACTGTTATGTCCACATTAGCCGAGCACACTCTTAGTATGAGGTCGTAGTGAGAGCGGGGGGATTGGTGATCGTACATATGCAAGAATGTTGAGTGACAAGAATGTGCAAGAACACAGAGCAGACAATGTATATGTCATCGATAATGATGGATTTACCTACGAAAGTAGGTTCTCACACTCCTTCATTAATTTGACGACCCGAATGGCGTAGTGGTAGTGAAGCTGCCTTACGTTCATAGGGTCCTGTGTTCGAATCCCGGTAGGAGCAATTGTTTGTGTGATGAGCATGGACATTTAATGTTTCCGAGTCATGGATGTTTTATGAATACTAAGTAGGTATGTATTTACAAACAAAAAAGTATATTTGTAGTATATCAACTATGTGGTGTCCACGACACAAGCCTTGCTTAGTGTGGCACTAGATGGCGCTGTGTGTTAATGTCCAGCGAATATTTATATTTATTTATAAAAAAAAAACAATAAATTGACTTAGGCTATCGCGGTCGCAGTGTATATTGTAGATAGTTCTCACCCAAGCTGTGCCAGAACTCTGCGCCCTCCTTTTCCATAATAAATCTGCCCCGGTCACCTTTTCAGCCAGCCTTAGTTTATATACCGAAAGAAAAGAAATAAAAAGGATTCATCGATTAATAAAAAAAAAAACTGTTTTATTTTGAAACTGTTTAATTTTAATCACTCAATTTACGGCCATTTTCAATAACTTACTGTTAGGTATCGGTAGGTTGCTATCTCTGCCTGTTTGACATTTTGTGTACCGACCGATAGAAACAAAACGTCACAGAAAAGGCCTCTATGATTTTTGTATGACTAAAGTGGCAGGTAGGTGACACGGATAAGATAGAAACACCGATACCAGCGAAACGTGGCAATAAAGAATTAGAACAAGTTACAGAAAACTTTAACTACAAATGCCTTATTAACTACAAATAAAAGTAGTTATTGAAAATACCGAGCAGATTTAATGATATGCCCATGTCTCGAACCCTCGTGTCATAGAATTCTCGCATGCAAATCTAGATATTAGACGACACTATCCATGTTCTTTCTTCAGTCTTGAGTAGGTAAGTAATCCTTATATCATCGCTAGCAACGATACCTCGTCCCAATGTTTGTAAGGTAGCTGAGAACTGCTTTATGCACTTAACAGGTATTACGGTAGAAAATAAAAACACCTATGGATATTATCAGAAGCGTTATATTAATACGATATGAAAGCATAAATGGCACTTTATAAGCTTTAAAAATCTATTTTGTTTGGTTACATTTTCGGCATTTAAATATTTTGAAAGGAAAAGGAGAGAGAAGTGTTAGTCGTCCAGTGGCGAGATGTGCAGACGATATTGTTGCCATTGCGGGAATATCCTGGATGAGGTTGGCACAAGCAAAGAGCGGCGTATACCCAGCAGTGAGTTAAGTCGGGGTGTGGTTGATGAAGATAATGAAATGTTTTACTTGGAAAACTTCTTCATTTATACTTACGTACGAGTTCGTATTCGACTTGACCATCACCGTTTTCGTTGTTTTATTTTATTCTGAATTCAACTCGCAAGAAATACTTGTATGACCTACATTGTAATCTGGTTCCGAACGGTAATGTTTATGTCTGTTATTTGTAAGTATAATTGCACCCCACGACACAGGATTTCCTAGTGTGCTCTAAAAGTGCTCCATTTACTGTATTTTTACAGTTTAAAATAACACTCTCCGGTATTTTCCTACAAGTAATAAATCTGGTCAATTCAGGAAAAGAGGAAATAGTGATACTGAAAATAATATATACCTTTAGGTGGGTTCAAAAGACATCATTGATATGGAGCAATATTTACAATGACAGCTTTAGAACGGGGTACTTACACATTTTGCTGATAAGGAACCCTTTTTTTTTTTTTTTTAGGATGGGAAATCATCAAATGGCTTCACCCACTCTGGGCGGAGCGGGAGGGAGTGTCAGACTCTTACTGACTAAAACCCATCCATGTTCCTTCCTCGCCCTTTACGTTCCGGGGCCGCGGTATCTCTTTCGAACAGTCCCGCAACCCCGGCAGGCTTCGGCCCTTGCGGGCCCCTCTCTTCTGCTGACATCTCTTTGAGGCGCGCGTGGAACACGAACGCGCCGTCGACACGGCCTGTCGTCACTAGACGGACGGACGGCTAGCTAGCCCATAGCTAACCGTCCACAGGCCCGGCCTGTATAAACGTACCGCAAATATGGCGACTTTCGTTCCACATAATTGTAATATTTTCGTAATTTTATGAACTTAGTCATACATAAAGAAGATACTGTTTGTGCTTGCAGCAAATAATGTAACTAAAATGAAAATGATGATCGTATTATCGATTCAAAAATCGACGTAGGTATACTGTTACTGCTAGACTGCATCATTCCACTGCTGGGCAATGACCTCTTCCCATGATTTCCAGTTGTTTCGATCAGGGCTAGTGTGGGCCACTGGTCATTGGTTTTGTCCAGCTCGTCCCGTCATCTCTGCGAGGTCACGACGCCTTCTGGCTGTATCAGGGCTCCAGAAAGTGACGCAGGTACAACAGACGTTATGAAATGGCCTCTGGTTCAGTTTTATCGGTGTCCGCAACTCCTCGTCCAAGGATCGTATTTTGCGTTTTCGGTTAAATTGACCCTTTTTTTGTTCGGTTGGGAAATCATCAAATAACTTCTCCCACTCTGGGCGGAGCGGGAGGGAGTGTCAGACTTTTACTGACTAAAACCCATCCATGTTCCTTCCTCGCCCTTTATGTTCCGGGGCCGCGGTATCTCTTGCGACCCTAAGACCGATATCGATTATAGACGGGTGTTACTTAGAACTTTCTTTGGTTCATACAAGTTCCCGTATCTATTTTGTAATTGTCGTTTGATACTTAGTTGTGTGACAACGATTGACTATAGTAACGATTACTTAACGTAAAGGCAAGTAACGTATAAGATCGCGGCCATTCGCGGCCTTCTAACTTATCAACGAATACTCTGATCAATAATATCATAATTCCCTCAGGCGCCATCAGATATATTTTATCATTGACAAAGTTAACCTTCCGATTTTCCTCGATAAAGGGACGGAACCATGGGACATAGCTGTCATCCAATTTATTCCAATGGGGTGATCGGAAATCTAGGCATTTGTGATTACTCCTCAGTTATAGAATAATGATCAGGTATGTTCAAACGTTGGATGTGATGGATTTTAACAATAAGTTTTTATGTACCTACATTTTTCCGTCGCTTCGCCCGAGTGGAGATTACTTACAAGTTATCCCATATCCCATAAACCGTTGAGTCTAGAGGTTTTTAAACGGTGATAGATATACAGACAGACTGACAGACTTTCGCATTATTTTATTTCATTTATTTGGGACAAAAAATAGTTACACGTTACAATATTAACAAATACTCGTAGCTTAGGTCTAAAAAGTTAACAAACGCATTACCCAGAATATTGTCCACGGAATCATATCGATTTAAAAAAAATAAGGAAACGGACGTATACAGAAAGGTCCAGTAAGAAAGTAAAAATAAACCTGAAAGGTCACACAAACCAACTCTAGACAGCGCTATCCGTCTAGGTTCAGTTCGTAGTCACCAATCAGATCACAACATAACATCAGCATGAATCAGTCATCATTAAGATGACTATTATATATACTAGACGATATTAATCATACTACAACCTAGTATAGAGGCATAAAAATGGATTATTACATTAGATAATTAAAATAACGTGCAAGCTTACATTCAAATTACTGTTAAAACCGACGTTTTTACCTAAAAATACGACCAAAAGAACACTCGCAATGAATCTTTACGAAAGGGTTTAAAAATGGCCGGCTTATTAGCATATATCACGCGTGAACCAGCCCTTTGCAGTCCCACCACCCTTGGTGAACACCCTGTTTGAATACAAATTCGCCAAAACTCTTATCTCATAATACCAATGCATTTGTTGTATCACCCTGTTGAATTTTAAACCCTGTGTAATGTAGCGTGGATCAAAGTTGATTTTCGTGTTCGTCTGTATGTGTGCTTAGTTCGTCTAAATTGTAAACTTATATTGTCACTTACGGGATATCTTCCGTGATTATTTATTATTTTGTTTAAGTGACAATATAAGTTTAGTTTTATATCGTGAAAGCTTAAAACAGTGTTCACCTAAATTGTGTTATGGATGTTGATATAGTTTTCATTATAATTTAGAGTATGTATGACAAATGGTATATAATTGATTCTTCTTAATTAATAATTAATTCCACAATGGATTTTACCGTGGTTTTCATAGGAAAAGAGGCATGTTTAAGTATAACAAGTTTTGAATATAACCAAAGCTTCTTTAATTAGTTTTTAATGGTTTTACAAGAAAAAATGCGTGCTTTATACAGAAAAAGATTTTTAAAAAGAAGAGGGTGGCTGTGTTGCTAACTTATAATAAAATATTGTACCACAATGTTGCCAATGACAATATTTCAAATGTATTTAGTAAAATGTTGTGAACAAGGTCTAACGAAGGGTCTCTCCGTCACAGGAATTATTGATTGTAGTTTTTTTTTTTACTATTAATGTTTATTTTGGATGTCACAAAAATCTCCATATTTTGACGTATCCCCACATCAGACGATGTCACCGTGCGAAGCAAGGGCGGGAAGCTAGTACCTAATGTATAATTATTATGCAAACTAGGTGCCCGCGGCTTCGCTTCATTTTATGGCGTGATGGCTGATTGAAGGTTATTCAATTGGCTCTTGTGATGAGCATCTAATTGGTATATGATTTTGGTCCCCCATCCATAATATAGGTAATTATGTGTGTTTCAGGGAGTATGTGTTTAGGGGAGGTGTTTTTGTGGAGTCAAAATATGTATTTAGATGGTTTAAAGTATGTACAAAGTTTTGTTAGCAGCTGTGAGTTGGCCTGGTTAGAATAAGCCAAAGACAAGATGTTGTGTCTTGTCTTTAAAGGGGCCTACTCAAACCACTGCCAATCGTATTGTGTGTATGCATACAGGGCCGATATTTTAAGGCCCTGCGGCAGGGTGAACAATTAAATAGCATATCTGGGTCTAATTTCAATCAACAACGCCGACGACCTGAGATCAAAAATCCCAACCAAACGTGTACAAGGCGAAAGAAGTATGTATGGATCGTAACAGGCACATTCTTTGTTTCTGCCTTCTCACAATCATGGAAAAAAGTAGTGAGTTTATAAAGGGTGTAAATAGACTCTTCATTAAGCCGAAAGGCACTTTTTCTCTTCATCAATGCGTTTGTGTTTTAGACCAAACCTTTTTTCTTTTTCTTCGTATGGGAAATCATTAAATGACTTCTCCCACTCTGGGCGGAGCGGAAGGGAGTCTCAGACTTTTACTGACTAAAACCCATCCATGTTCCTTCCTCGCCCTTTATGTTCCAGGGCCACGGTATCTCTTTCGAACAGTCCCGCAGCCCCGTCTAGACCATACCTGAGAACCTTTTAGTTACGGAGATATTTGCGATCAAAGTTCCAACGTTTTCACAACTTGTTTTTTTTTAATACAAGTTTTCAATGTTATAACTTTACCTTGAATACCTCCATGACCAGTTAACTACTCAATACATCCATCAGCACAATGTGTTGAATGTGTTAAGTTCTACCGAAAAACGTGATTTTTCACCTCAAATAAAGTCAATTCCCAGCAATTATTTTTTGTTTATGGAGTTACTTAGTTTGATGTACTGAAGGCTTGGTTGACGGCTTCGTGAAGAGTTTGTATATATGAGATTATGTATTCATTCTAAGCCGTTGACCACACAACAAGTACAGCCTATGTATGTATACCTATATATAATCCTTTCCCTTCCACTCAAGGCCTCCACATGACATGTATTAAGTTCATGTGCACATAAAAAGCAATATCGGACGTGGATTATTAGATACGCTTAGTGCTAGGTCTTAGCTAGGAGTGTCTCGTGAATGTTGTATGCTGTGGCTATGATGTTTGTCAAGTAAAATGAGACTTTTTGATTTCTGTTAGATAAACTGTGCATAATTAGCCTGTATGCTCCCATTTTTTAGGACGCACGAATTAAAATAACTACCAGCACTAAAAATAAATTTAATATTAATACAGAAATTCAAGATCATCTTATTAAACTCATTACGCCTATTGTAGACCTCATTTTAATTAGTAGTAGTATTCGAACACAAAGAAATTACGTCGGGAGCCAGAGTTGTTAAACCCTGTAACATCTGTAGATTACGTTTAAAAGAAAAATGGCAAGGGATGAGACGACTGCTTATTATTTAAGGGGAAGCCGTGGTAAAATGGTGATGAAATGCTGTGTCTCGGAGGGTATGGCTGCTACCGGAGGGCGGGCTGAGGGTAACCCACCGCTAGTGTCCAGGCATGCAGCAAGAGCAAAAGACTGCTACACTGAAGTCCGCCAGTGTCCAGGTAAAATATGCCTCCTGTCAAGGCCGACAAGGCTTCAGAATGACGCCAGGGCTAAATATCACCGGCTTAGCGACCATATACAATTGTTCAGATTACCGTCAAGCTTCTTGACGCACCAATTTCAGGCTCGGATTATCTCATCTCGCGATTATATTTTTTTTAGATTGTTCTAGAACATAGAAGAATAAAATGGTTACAAAGAAAGCCTTACATCAAACGTATACAACCTACAACTCCTAGCTCCAGCAATAAATTAAAAACAAAACTAGGCTTGCCATTGTCATTATCTGACACTACAAAAGCAAAAAAGATTGAAAAGACTAAAATGTACAGAAAAGCTTTAAATAATACGAATTAAAAGGCAAAAGGCATACTAAGACTCCACATAAAGGCCATGCAGTTACTTGAAAAGAACGTGTGACAAAATTTCGGATTACAATAGTCAAAAACGTAAGTACAAAACACAAACATTACAACCTACAGAATTAAAAAATAGAACCGACTTCAAAAAAGTGAAAAATAACTTTAGCTTCAGAAGTCGGTGACCATTGCTTGATTGATTTATTAAGTTTTTTTGTCACCGACTTCTGAAGCTAAAGTTATTTTTCACTTTTTTGAAGTCGGTTCTATTTTTTTGCAAAAAAGTTTTTATTGTTCACTTTTTAGTGGTTCACTTGTGCTTACCCCTTCACAGCGTACCGGTGCGGTGGCGTGATGTTATGTTATGAACTGGTGTAAACAATAGACAGACAATAGATTTCAGCAATCCCAGTCCATTTGCTATCATTTATTGAGGAGTTCCGTTCCATATCTCCGAAGTTCGTGATCAGATCATGACAATATTTCTATGGGACCAACTTGGAAGTATACCCTTTCAAACAAAAAAAGAATTTTTCAAATCGGTTCAGGCGTCTTCGGGCGAGTAATCGGTGAACATACATAAAAAAAAAAAATACATACAGTCGAATACAGAACCTCCTCCTTTTTGGAAGTCGGTTAAAAAATGGTGATAGTCTGAAACATGTCTGAAACGCAATAACAGTTTCATAAGCAAACCGTTTAGTAGCATGAATATATTGTTCCCACGGCCTTTAATCCTCCACGCGGGCCCAGTGCGGATTGGTAGATGTCACATGTCTTCAAATTTTTTGGTTCTAGGACATGCCAGTTTCCTTTACCATTTTGAGAGCAGTGGTGATGAAATAAACTACACAAAGTAATGCTTACTGTTCGTAAGTCCAATCCGCCACCATTGGGCCACCGCTGTGCTGCTCAGTTATCACGATAATAATATTCATCTTACAACTTGTCAGCTAGTGGTTCGTTTGACCTCTAGACAGTAACCTGTTAGCTGTTAGCTACAGACCTGTTAGTTACCTTGTTTTGGGCTTTATCTGGATCCTTGATCGTTACATTATTGACACAATCAAAATGCTCTGTCTTCAAAACGGAGATTAATCCAACCAAGACCTATCAAACTAGACAAAGCGGCGATCAATCATCTACAGACACGACACTGTACAACAAAGTCGACCAAAAAACAAAGAAACGTTCAAATATTATCAGGTTGACGTCATACGTCATCCGCCTAGCCTTTTTCCAACTACGTTGAGGTCGGCTTCCACGCTTCCAGTATTTGTCATGCCAATCTGACATCCACAACCAAGTTACTGAGTTATACGCTACCCTTTGGTTAAGACTAGTTGTCAGACTTTCGAGCTATGACTACTCGTCACGACTGATCGAAAGATGTTGAAACGACAGCTGGTAGCAACGGTTTAACGTACTTTCTGATGCAAGGAAGGAACTTTGTATACAATGATGGACACCTATCCCCGTACCGACGACCTTGCAAGCTCTGCTTAACCAAGCAGATGAACCGCCCGGGTTAATCAGTTGTTATAACTTAGCCCCGAGCTTCTCAGTTTAACAAAATTCTTCATCAAAAAGCAGAGATTTTCAAATAGCACCACGCCGTGACGTCACAACCTAATAGTGTAATACGGCGTAGTTGGTGACAAATTCTGAACGCGTGTATTCATTACGTATTCCCCTAAGTAAACATTGCTTGTTCAATATTAGGCTCAGAACATATGGCTCGGTGTAAGACGAGTTTTATTAAACGGGGAGCGTAAGTAAGCGTGGTTCACGCATTTTAAGCATTGCCACACACGGCCGAAACTCCTCAAGCGTTTACTTGCTTATTTTATATTGTGTGCGGATATAATTTAATGTTGTTTACGGTTTTCCGCTTTTCTCTTTTAACTGTAATAAAAGGTTTTTAAGGGTGCTTGTTTTTTCGTCGATTATAAGCTTGATTGTTTTCTTAAGAGTTTTTATTTAGTTACTGTTACTGCTCGCCTGCATCATCCCACTGCTGGGCAAAGGACTCTCGCCATGATTTTCAGTTGTTTAGATCTAGGGCTAAATAATAAATGTGGGCCACTGGTTATTAGTTTTGTCCAGCCCGCCATCTCCTGCGAGGTCTGACGCGACGGCTTTTTTTTCTGATGGGAAGTCATAAAATTACTCCTCCCACTCTGGGCGGAGCAGGAGGGAGTGTCAGACTTTTACTGACTAAAAACCATCCATGTTCCTTCCTCGCTCTTTACGTTTCGGGGCCGCGGTATCTCTTGCGACGCCTTGTGGCTGTATCAGAGCTCCAGAAAGTGGTTATTTTAGCGCACAGCTCACTGGGCATACGTTAAACGTGGCCAGTCTAGTCCCACTTCAGCTAAGCGGGTATTTGAGCAACGTCAGTAATTTTTGTTTTGGAGCACTGCCTACATGGTCGGTTAGTTTGACGCCTAGAATGGTGCGTAATCTATCGAAGTGAAACTGTAATATTGTGAAATGCATGCGACGAAAGTATCTCTGCCCCCATAATCAGGAGTTGGGGCAACCCGACGTTATAGGTAAGTTAGGTTCCTTTAACCCCTGCAGACAGAAATAGGAGCTCCGCACGGGGCTCCGTCGACTACGCTTTCTAGGCGAATATAAATTGTTTTGAGGTTAGGTTGTTAATCGTTTTTCTCAGGAATGGTGCATTATCTTTTCATGGGAGTGGTACCAGGGGGCAAGGGGGACTCGCCCTCCCTCTGCCCCCTTCACAGCGTGCGAGATGAGTTCCGTCGCATACATTTCACAATATCACGGTTTCACTTCGACAGATTATAATCTACAGAAAAATAATGCTCGTCATATTATAAGCAGTATGTTAGTTTGACAATATCTCGAGAGTTTAAATCTCGCTTGTTATAATACAAACTCGGCTTTTACAATGAGACGCTGACATATCCATTCCTTCTTTACCTTTCTACTTATTTAGTCCAGTGTAAGTATAACCATTTAAATTCAAGTTAACAACATCATAATAAAGCCACAAGTTGGCAGTATGATGTAAATTAAGACATAAACTAGGGTTTACCGCAAGATTGACTGACTTGACTTTGATTGACTTAAGATGGTGTTTGACGACCGCTTCCCCGATAGTTCGAAACTTGGGCTTGAACTTGTCATATAGTTAGGTTCTACGGTTGGGCGTCCGAGTTACTACGTCGTATTAAACTGAGTCATAGTTATAGAAAAATGTTTTCCATTGACTAATGATTATCTATAAATCTGATTCCTACGCAATAAAGAGTTTTAGTTGCGCTGAGTTAATTAAAAAAAAATAGCACCTTAACAGGCGAATGCAAAACTGAGAATCTAAAGATCTTATAATTTTATTTCACTGATTGATTATTGATCAGTACTTTATGCACTATTAAAAACTGCAAAAACAAAGGTGGATTGCCTAATGCTTTGGACATTTTCTACCCGCCATTGCCCGCCATTGTTTAGTTGTGGTCAGAACCCTAAAAAGTATTTCTGTAACACAATTATTTATCTGAGTATTCAGTAAAATGTTTCGGAATTGGCAATTGTCAGTCCTGCCAAATTAATTAAAGATGCTAGAAATACGTTGCAGATCACATCGTCTGTAACAAATTGGCAATACAATACTAAACTTTAATCTATCGACACAACATAATTTTCATTCAGACATCTAGTTCCAACAGTCTAGAATAACATACACCATAAAACATTCAGCAATTACGTGATACTGCAGTTGGCATACATTCAGAGCCGTCCATTTTGCAGCAAAAAGCATGGTGAGGCTAGTTCTAACCATAAAAGTGTCAAACGTTTTTAGTAACCAGATTAATGTTATGTGCCTTAGTAGTACGAGTGGTGTGTTTAACCTTTTAGTATGTCTTATTGTAGGTACTTTATGTGAACATTGATCTTAGCTGCACTCGGTCTTAAAAAGGGAACGGTAAAACGGTAAAACTTCTTAACCGAACTCAAAATAAGAGGTTTGGCTCCAACACCTGCCTAACCTTTTCCCAACTATGTTGGGGTCGAGTTCCAGTCTAACCAGATGCAGCTGAATACCACCTGCGGTCGTCGAGTCAACACATCTCTTGAGGAGCCCTGTGGAGGGGCAAAACATGTGTCGAGTGTAGGATTGGGTACATGGCATGCTAATATTATGATTTTGTCCTACTTTCGCACTATTATAACTTTTTTGTTATTTCAAGTCACCGGGTGCCACGTGCCAACGTTTTCTAATCACAATACATTAGATCGCAAAATGCCAACAATCGCATATTGGCAGTAAAAATCTTATACGTTATTCTAATCGCAGCATGCTTATTGCTTTTCCTGCATGAGGCAGTGCAGTGAACAGCACCGCCCTATCATGCTTCGGTGGTCTAGTGGTCGTAGGACCACTAGACCACCGAAGCAACCAAATACTCAGCAGTAATACATTCTACTTCCTTAATATTTATGGATGAATTGATGTATCGATATAGTGTAACAATTATGACATTGCTGTAACGCAACAGATAACATACATCGTAAGTATCAATTAACGTAGCTAGCGAATGTTTTTCCACAAAAGACCGCGAAAGTCGTCCGCCATAATTGTTTAATTGAAAGTGAATCGTAATTACTACCGCATGAATGCCAACGACTATGTGGATTATATAAAGTGATACTTTAAATGGTAATGCGTATGAAAGTGAGTTATTTAATGTGTTATCGATCGTGGTGTTATGTTTATTCTCCGTTGGCAAGCATATAGTTTTGCGTTCCTGCTACAAGAGATAGGGACGAATTTCTGACTTTACTTTAACAGCCTTTTATTTTCGAATTTCATACTTCACAACTTTACAATATCACCATTTTACATTTTCCTATGAAATATATCACGATAATTTGGTATGCCTCTTGGAATAGGTTTTCTCCAACCATTTCCATTATGCTCTGTCCAGTGCCACCTTAGTTCAGCCAACGTTAATCGCAGAACATTTTCCTACAGGACGCTATTGTTTTCTAGTACCATCTCTAGGATACCAGAGGGTGACCTGCTTGCTCCATTTATTTGTCTGGCGTAGCAAGTGCCCCGTTCAGCCCCATTTTAAATAGTCAATTCGAAAGAGTACGCGAGTGGTACGGGACTAGTCAATGTGGCGACACTTGGGGGGGGGGGGGGGGGGGGCTATGTCCAGCAGTGGACGTCTTTCGCCTGAAATTATGTTGATGATCACGTCCGTGACTGGCTTTCTTCTTACTTTAGTTTTGTGACTTACTTTTAAGAAGAGGGACAATACATTCATTGCGCCTGTCATCTTGGAGAGTTATTTCTAAAGCATCGGCCCCTCAAAAATTTCGCTTACACTTTACCGTCTCTAAGAGAATGATGAGATACCGTGCAATATTATCAAGGGCGAAGATAGCGGAGTCTTGGCTGCTGACCGGTGGTCGATATTGTTAGCAACTATTAAACTGAGAGAAATAGCCTTCACTAACTTACTCTATCTAGTACCCTTCTGCCGAGTTCCTGTAGTTCCTATTCCAGAGATGTAGGCACTCTAGATGAGACATGAAATTAAACATTTAAGAGCAAGTAAGGTCGTCAGGGGAGTTTTCCTTACTAATCTTAGTGGATCTCATTAGATTCAAATTTGGGTCATGATATTCTCTAGCATATTTAATACTCAGTATTTACGATTTTTATGAATGTGCGGCAATCTTGGACTACAGCTCTCGCTCTTGTATTTGAAGATCCTACCCATAGTTGAATTTTCAAAATTATGGTGACTTCTGGGACATAATTCACAATCCATCAGTCTTCATATATTTTTTGTCTCTTTTATCAAAAACAAAACCCTCATAGCCTAGCCTACAAAGGGGCATTACCCTAGTAGCATTTTTTGTTGGCATTTAGTTGGGCCACATACCTCTGGTTAGTTGGCAAATGAATACAATTGGCGGGCAGTTTGCGGGTTGGGCCCAAAACTGATGGCCTACGTGGATTTGCCTACGAAGGCCCAACTTGCGATGGGGCCAACGTGGATTTGCCTACGAAAGGCCCAAGTTCAACTTCTACCAATGTTTACTACCGAGCTGATAGTGTTGAACTAACAACCTTGTGGAACACCAATAGGGTTGAAATAAAACCAAATTGCTTTCTGATCTAAGGCGCGGGTCATATACAAGACAAGTTGCGTATGATGGCGGTGGTGCGTGTGCGGATGCGCTGGGGGCGAAGTAGTGGCGCCACTTACTCGCCCTCCCGCGCACCCGCGCCACCGCCATGCGCCTTACGCCACTCGTGTTTGACAAACACTGTTTGTCCCGCGGGCCGCGCCTCAGCTGGTAATATTTTTACTAAAATTCACTCGAACCCAACCAAATCGTGGTAACACAACGATAGCGACTTCTAATTGGACTACAACGCCATCTATTGAGGTTGGGGTACAACTTTTGAACCTTTACGGTATTATCATTACGGTTTCGGCATGAACATACCGCCCACCAAGGACATTTAGTGACGGAATGTCCTTCTTAAATTATCCTTAATTTTCAATTTTGCACTTTGTTTACGGTATAAACCATAAATCTCAAATATAAACAGAAATATAAATAACATGTTTCGTAAATCTAAGAGTTACTAAGAGTTCAGAGAGTACGAGTAAGCTCATACTGGGTAATTATACCTGTACCAGTATATACGTATCATCCCTAATAGGCCCATTGAAAGGTTTAAGTTGGACCGATGTAAGTTGTTATCATAACTTAAATCCCTACAAAAAACTCCCAACAGTAGGAATAGATGCAGCAGGCCCGTCGTTAGTTGGCCCAGTGTTGTTTTAGTAATTTAAATCCCTACAAAATCTCCCAACAGTAGGAATAAATGCAGCAGGCCCGTCGTTAGTTGGCCCAATGTTGTTATAATAACTGAAATCCCTGAAAAAATCACCCAACAGTAGGAATAGTAACAGAAGGCCCTTTGTTGGCTATTCGTTGGGCAAATAGTGCATGTTTATGATAATGGGCCTATTTTAAGTTTAGGTTGGCGGAACAACTAACCGTCTGCCAATACATTCCCAACTGTTGGCATAAGGAAGCCAACGGCAATTGCTACTAGGGTATCCACTGAGTTGTGGAGGTCAGATGCAGTTACTACTTGTAAATTATTAGTATTCAGCTGCATCCTGTTAGACTGGAAGCCAGATAGCTAGGCAGATGATGATGTCTCTTCTATCCTCTGGACATCCTTGTACCTCTCCTTTCCGTGAACCTACGTTGTTCCAGTAGTTAGTCGGTGCTCCGGTCTTTACTGCGAGAGTTTGTTGCGAACCCGGTCCATTCGAGTGATCCAGCCGGCGACGTAACGCGTCCAATTGAGTTACACCTTCCTGAGTTCAATGTGCTGTTAGTTTGACCCTTGAGAGTGCAGTCTGGTCATAGTAGATGTATTAGTATTAACATACAGTATTTGAACTAGGAACAATGGTTCAAATCGGGTCACATACAAATGCAAAGCGTTTACAGATGCAGATTTGATCTTCCGGAATTTGTTTCGCCACGCCACTTCTTCTTTCCTGGTTAAATACTAGAAACTGGCGAAATGTGAGCGTTATGGAGATTCTTTCATGTAGTTCAGACGTTGCAAAAGTAGGTACTGATTGTAAAATACTTATCATGACTTTTGATTTTCGTAACAGGTTACTTGTGTGAAAGTCGGAGCTTTTTTTTTGTATGTGGTGCAACATACTTAGCAAAAGTTTACTTGACAACACTAACACCCGCATTTGATTTCATAAAAAGGACCAGTTTTGTTTACTGTTTAACTTTATACTGTGGCCTGGCCGATGAAAACAATTAGTCGAATGTTGGTGTGCTCCGGTGCGAATAACACAAGATTGTTTCTAAAGGCTCTTGTTAACGATAGTTCTGTTAGTACAAACTTGGGCAGTTTAAGTGCGTGTATAACTGCATCAATTAGCAAGTCAGATTGGTCTAAAGATACAGATAGCATAGACTATATAAAGACACAACACTGGTGTATTGTTTTACGTTGAATTGAAGTTGTTGCACTTTAAAATTATATTTTACTGTGTTTTCCTTTTTAACTATTATGCTACTATTCTAACATAGTCCTTATTTTTCTTTGAAACTTAACACAGGGTGTAAACCACCTCATCACGAAGCCGTCAACCAACGATTTTGTACACCAAACTAAGTAACTTTACAAAAATGATTGCTGGGAATCAATTAAATAAATATAATTCAATGTAACGCACTCAAAACATTGTGCTGATGGATGGATTCAATAGTACGGGGTTCGTGGAGGTATTTAATTAAACAAAAGAACTTTCCAAAACATTGTAACTTTGACCCCCAATATCTCCGTAACTAGTAGGTTCCCAGGTACGGCGTAGACCAAAAAAACGATCGGAATGATGAGGAGAACAAGTGCCTTTCGGCTTCGTTAAGAGGTGTTTTATGACCTTTATATTATATGACCGCAACGGCTAGGTTTGCTTTTTGCATTGCTAGAAGAAGCTGGCGTGAATACGATTTAGGAAATGGAAAACTGATAGTTGGGACTTCATTTAGAAAAGTCTCCGACTACATTGATTAAATTGCTGCATTGTTGGTCTACTTAAGTGGACGCAAGCGCGACTAAGCAGCCACGGATAATGGATTTGTACCCGGTTGATGGCAATAGGCACACACCCAATCACATGGGGCTTGAAAAAAATAACTGCCATAATGGGGGTGTAATATAGGTACCTACACCTATGTCTATTCCTTCGTGGATTATAGGCGGAATGTCATGTTATATGGGAACTAAAAATGCTTCCTGATGTAAATAGGTGACCAACATTTATAGTCTGTCTTTACCGTTAAGCATAACATGTAAAATGGCTACTACACAACGCATTGAGAACGAGAACGATATTTGCAAATTGCAATCCCTTCCGTCTAACCTGAATTTCATAGATACATTTATTTAAAATAGTTATGGCAACACCAAAATGAAGTTATGCAACGGCCTCTCGACTAAAGCCGTACAAAGTGGGACGCATTAAGTGCACACGGTCGAGAGTAATTAATTTGCCTTTTGTGTTATTGTTTTATAGAGACAAAGCGAGGTTTGGTGGTGATTTTTCCGGTAGTTCGTTGTGGGAGAATATGAGCTTGGCTTTAGCCTTGAAAGACATGCATTGCTGTACATGGCCTATAGGTACTTTTAGTTTTTTCTCAAAGATTTGTTTTGTTTTAGCGTTGTTATTCACCTGCCAAGCTATTGCTTACGGTCCGCCTTCTCAGAAGAGCTTCACGGTTTAACCCGGTTTAAATCTACACAAGACACAATGGCTGTTTAATAAGGTAGACGACAAACAAATTTAATTAGTCCGTCAGGTAGATTATTAAAAAATATTTGACCCGTATTTTTTCTTTTGTTACGTAAATCAAAATTGACGAAGATACGATTTTAAAATTCCCAATACGTCACGCCTAGGTATAATTTTAAGCTAGTTCTGACGTCACGAGCCCCCACTCCCGAGTTTTGATGGGTTTTATCTTGGCAATATTCATTGATTTACAAAAACAAAAAATACGTGTCCATTATTTTTCAATAATCTAACTGACGGACTAAATAGATTTGTAATTTTTTGATACTGTCGTCATGCCTATTGTGTCTATAATTACGGCTGAGGTTAAATGTTTATATTGATAAATTGTGATTATCTTTCGAGTACCCGTTTAATATGATACTTGTCGGGTGAATATTGCTCGGAAAGTAGCAAATAATTACCTTACAGATACTCCATAACGGGCACTAGGTACAAAACAGGTTGCAAAATAAGAATTCAATTTGCTATACATTCTGCAGCAAAATTGACTACATTCAAAACAAATGAACATTATGCAGAACACAAAGCCAAATACAATTCACGTCACGTGTACCCTTCGTTTAATTCCCATCAGAACTAATTAAAACTCAACTTAACTAATAAATAGTAAACATTGAAGTGTGATCATTGTTTCACCACGTGTAACTTAGGAACAAGTTTCTGAAGGCCCGCGCTGCAAGTTATCTACACTTTCGCAACTGACCAGTAATTCTGGCCCATAGGGACCTATTCCGAACTACTAACTATCACAGCTATGAGTAATAGAGATAACGATATACATAATATATAGCTCTGTCCCTTTCTTTGAAGGGAATAGTGATAGTTTCTGAATTACAAAGTTATCTTAGGTCTTTGACTCGAACTTATTATTGGAGATTTATTAGGAAATCGAGCGAGGTTTTCTTAAATTTGAAATATAATGAAAATATTAACTATTAGTAGAGTTAAGGTTTTTTAACTTTACTGGTTAAATTATAACATTGAAATAGTTATTTTTTAGTCATCGAACTACATCTTATTGATACTTTACAGTTTTAGGAAGTACAATATGCTGCCTACTAATGCACATAACACGTACACTACATAACACCACTCACACATCATCTGTATCATCACCATCATCATATCAGCCAAAAGAAGTCCTCTACTGGACAAAGGCTTTTTCCAAGAGTCGCCTCCTCGATCAGGAGTCACGAGGTCACGACAAAATCCATTCAATGGACCGGTCCATTGAATGGATTTTCGTCACCTTCACCAGGTCATCGATCTACCTTGTGCTTTCTTGTACGTGGTTGCGACTCTAGAACCTTTTGGTCTCATCGGTGTCCCGTTCTGCTGCGTGCTCTGCTCAGTGTTACTTAATTCTGACACTTTTTCCTGCCATGTCAGTGACCTTGGTTACTTTTGTGCTCACAAAATTTAATTCATCTTCCTGCCTTGTGGTCTCCTGTTACATGGGGTCGGCGCAACACGTTTTTTTCATTCATTCTTACATACTGCTTGCTCCAGCAATTGCTAGTGACACTAATCACAATGTAACTCCGAACTTGTTTAAATTATCTTGGCAATGTATATAGAGAGAGCCCTGACACCCATTATACAAGTTTAATCTTAGCCTGGGTGAAAGCGGTTTAACTTCAGTGGTATTTTTACATTTTTTTTGGTTTTTACAGTCTTATCTACATAGTGCTATTCTGAAAATTGTAAATTTGGAAATAAAGCATTATTATTATTATTATTCTCTCCTGTAAATCGTCACGCTGTCTCAAACAATCCATTCATCTTTTCTTTGGTCTTCCAAAATCTCTCTTCAAAAATTCTCTTTTTATCCCGATCAACATTTATATTCATTCTTCTGTTTTTTAGTTACATGAGATTTGCATTTAAGTACTTGTGAACATAAAAGTTTTTCATAAGTAGATTGCTTCACGTCAAATACAAGTCTTTATCTATATTCATACTCAAATTAAGTTTGAAACTATAAAATCTAAATGCAATAGGAGCTTGCACAATTACTAAGTCGTTTGGCTTACATGTTCTCCTAGTTCATATTAAGCTAAATTGATATTTAGTAAATAGGATCCCTTTATAACTTCAGTACTTAACTAAACTAAATTATTCCTAAGCGATTTTGTTAACATAAGTTTGTGTTTGAGCTTCAAATTAATGTTAAAAACTTATGTCCCTTGTGGTTGTTATACTCATGATTAAGGTTCAAAGACTTTGAACAGAAGTGCATGAAGTTTGGTTTACGACAACTAAATGTTTTAGTACTTTATAATTACTTCTATAAAAGGATGATAATTCAGATTCGTCTTAAAATCAGAATTGGTTTTTAATTACAGTAATGGGCAGATCCGAAACGAAAATTCGTAGACCCGTAACATCTACCACCCGCACTGGGTGCGTGGTGGATTATAAAGAAAGAAACAAAGAAAATAGCATTTATTACCCCGTACAGGACAAAACACATAAAAATTTACATTATTTACAACTATGAAAACTAAACTTAAATAACTTAAATAAAAAATTAAAAGAAACGGTAGGTCCTGAACGAGGCCAAAAGGTAGTAGCGCTTGCGACCACTAGACAAACGAAGTATACTAATGCAGTCAAAGCAGTGGGTAGCAACAGCAACAATCTCATAGCAGTTAAAATTATTCTAACTTAACTAGACGATCTACACGTACGAAAGGAAAGCAGCGACGTCATCGCGCGGTTAGACGATATTTCTACGATTATCTCAGCATGGTGCTGTAACATTAAAAAACGTCACAGCGATTATGGCCCATTCATTCCCTCTCACAGAGAGGAGGCCTGTATCCCAGGCGTATGAACGAAATAGGCAGATTTTGCTTAATGGGCAGATCTATTATATTTTTTATGGAGGTCTTTTCCTTATGTGTAAGGTGTTTAGCACACACATTTGTATGCTACGTTTCCCGAAAGGTCAACCAGTGACATCTCTAAGTACCTTGTATTTGTATTTGACGGAGGCGACGTTTAAAAATGAGCTTGCAAAAATTAAAATCGTGATTTTAGTTCGAGAGAAACCCATTGGTAACTAATAGCCATTTGGGTAGATCCTTAGGTTAAGACGTCTTTAACTAAATCTGCCGAGGATGGGTGATCAGTTATAACATTTACCGAGTTTCCTCTGTGCTTTGAAAAGCACGTAAAGCCGTTAGTCCCGGCTGTCATTTTCTAGATCTTTGACAGCCGTTACAGGTAGTCAGTGGCCCGAGAGTCTGAGAACCAGTCTTACCAAGAGGTATCGTATTACCCAGAGCTAAGTGGGTTGTTGAGGTCAAGTAGGTAGAGGCTCCACGTAAAATACTGGTACTCATTTGGATCCGGTTAGACTGATAGATGGTTACAGTTTGAATTTGTTTGTTTCCTCGTTAGAAATCTGCATGTTCAACGCCTCTTGCCAAAACATCTTTTTAAAGTACATACTGGATTCGTACCTACCAATTAAACATATAAAATAAGTATCTCATGTAATATTTTAACCAACCCATCCTCAAGGGAACTATGTATTCAAGCGAGATAAAAGTAATGTGTGTTTTCAGAATATCAGCTAACTTTCAGCGATTTTTTTTCCATCTGTCCTTTGAGGGTAATAAACATCCACGTTTAATTTTGTGAAATTATTTTGGATGAATTACACGGACGAGTGAGGAACCAGTTTGGAAATATTACATAAAATGTGGCTTTTATTTATGCTGTACTAGCTTCGCCCGCGTGAAGTTTGTTATTGTCCCATTGGATCTTACTACTGGGATAAAAAGTATCCCATCCAAGTATTAATCCAGGTAATAGACTATCTGTGTGCAAAATTTCATCCAAATCCGTTCCGTACTTTTTGCGTGAAAGAGTAACAAACATCCATACCTCCATACACCCTTAGGCGCGGGTTAAATACAAGAGGCGTATGGCGGTGGCGCGGCGCGTCGAGGTGATGGCGTGGCGCCGCCCGGCGCAGCGCAGAACAGGCGCGCTAACGGTGTCGGAAAGGCGACGTGCGGGTGCATTTCTAGTCTTTAAAGTCTAAATTGTCACACATTATCGCTGTCTTGTTCCCGCCCTGTGCATGCCACTGGTAATTGCGGGTGCGCCAAGGGCGAGGAAGCGGCGAAGAAGAGGCCTTCGCCACGACTGCACCACGCCGGCTCAGTATGTCTCGCGGGAATGTTGAGCATGAGCTCGTGGTTTCGGTTCCTAAGTCGGGCAAAGTATTATTGGGTTTTCCATTAGGAACTTCTCAGTAGTAGCCCGGAGTTATGATAAGTACCCGGTTGATGGCGATAGCTTCAACCCCTATTTAATGGAACTAAAAGATAACTGGTGAACTAGGGAGCAAGATTACTACATCTCCATCTAACCCTTAAGGCAAATAAGGCATGGTACAAAGTACCATGCCTTATTGTGTTTGATGGGATGTCCCATAATAGATATTCGAAGAATTTTTCGATGTCAAGGAGTGCGTGTTGTATAAACAGCATAGTAACTGATACAACGTAAATTTATTATTAAATAGTTACAAACAATAATTAAAACAATAAGAACAATTAAGTCGGATCGTCGGGAAAACCACGGCCGGCGCACGCGCAGCGGCCCGTGAAAACTGAAAGTGTTTGTTATCAAATGATTTTCTAATGCGCTAACTTAACGTAATATATTATGTTATGGTCGTTATGTTTTTCTTGGACCTGCTTCAGTTTGTACTTTGTTTTTTTTTTTTTTAACAGAAATTAATTTAGAGAAATTCGCAGGAACAGCCCCGATTCTGGTTTTGTAGAATATGACCAGAATATGTATGTATTAGTGCCTATTTTAGATATGTTTTTTTTTTGGTTTAATTGTGGGCATTGATGTGTAGTTCAATCCATCTTTACCAGTCTGTTTTATAACTGAAGACATCTAATTTTATTGTTGATTGGACGTTCTCACTGTAATCCATCATCGAATACTCGTATACAGTTGTAATTGTATGCCATTAATTAATACAATGCATGGCGAATCGTCGAATGATTTGGATTAGATATTATCTGATTATGATTAACTTCTTTGAGCATCAAGTGTATTTATAGTGGAAAAGGCAAACAAACAAAAAAAAAAACGTATGAATGTACATAATTAATATCCGTCTGTCTGTTTATAGTCAATAAAACCTCGATCAATGTTATTACAAAGGATTTTACGAGTTGTATTTGTCAGGATATTTCGCAAAACGTCGAGAATTATGTTCCATCGACTCTTGCGCAAAGGTTACCGATAGCCTTTGATAAAGACCTATTTTCTACACATTACTTGGTTATGCATCAACCGGTTGTAAATAGAATTGTTAAAATGTTCATAAAACGTGCAAGTTTTCCATAAATTAGTTATAAATCATCTGCCTGCCTTTGTTCGACTTTTCTTTTATAACGTCTTCAACCCAGTTTCTGTGATTTCATCATGTTTGATATAAATTCGGAATGTGCTTGTAGACTTGTGGTACAAATATTATACTACTGTATAATCCATTCAGAGTTGCACGCGTGATGGTATGTTTACATGCTGAGATAGGAGCATATTGTGATTATGTTTATTTTTCATTTTAATTTTTCTCTCTGTTTACGAGTCTGAAACGGTTTAGGAACATTAGTAAATTAACCATTTTATTTTTATGTATTTTGTCCTGAGCGGGCTAAAAAATGTTTTTTCTTTCTTAACGGAGATAAAATCCATTAAACTTCACGTCTCTGCAATGCTTGTGATTCATTCATACAAAAACACAAACAAAACCACTGCAATATTCATGTAATATATTCGCTATTCCATGCATTAGATTCGACCGACACTCCGATCCTACATTCATATTGACGGCTTTTACAGATAGAATAAACCATTTTTTTCTTAATCCAATGAAAGTTTTTTTGTGAAAAAAAGTCAACCACAAAGTGGAGTTCATAAATAGAGTAGTACAGACACGAGCATTATGTATTGTATTGTACAACTGGCTGGTGTCCGCAACTCCACGTCAAAGCGCGTCTTTTGTGTATGGGCTATAATCCACCACGCGGGCCCAGAGCGGTTTGGTAGATGCCACATGTCTTCGAATTTTTGGTTCTAGGACATGCCGGTTTCCTCACGATGTTTTCCTTCACAGGACACGAGCATTAATATATTACACTTGGCACTATAGCGATTTATTCGTAGAACTGTTTGAAAAGCCTATTTCATAACACGGCGTAATCAGTCTGTTAAGGTTTCACTGCTGGGACATACACACGCAGGGTCTAAGATACAATGTTCGCAAACGCTTTAGAAGTTTCCCCTGAAGTCGGTGTAGTCAGGCTGTGGGTGAGGATGATCATAAACAGCACAAAATTACAAACAAAACATGTGAAAAATAATTTTTTAAGAGTTGCAGCGTGCACTCATTGCAGTGCGCGTAACTGTACATACGAGTAGGCACACCAGTTTTCAACGGCCCGTCAGAAAAAAATGCTTTTATCGACAGCGTAATTCCGTTTATGAATACTCGTATCCGTGTAGCACTACCGATATTATTTTCTGAAAGTCATTTTATGAAAGAGGTTGATGGACACCTCTTTGTACTTTTTTTAATTAGTGACTAGCGAGTTCAGTTTTTAATTATGGTAACTAAGGGTTTTTTTTAATTGTCTCATGATAAAGGGCCTTACCTGTTGTTGTAGATTGATCTACTCTGAGCTGGATGGGTCGTGAATCTCAAGCGTAGTAGTTCATGCGGCTCATTCATCAATGCGACATTAGGCTCACGGGCGGTGTTTTTAGTGGGTACAAGCCCCACATAACCAAACCGACTCCCCGGATGGTGCGATGCGTTATGCATCGCTTAGTAAAAAATTGGGTCTACTCCGAGGCTGTGTCCGAGGTGAGCTGCAGTACTCATCATCTGCCTAGCCTAACCTAACCGGATGCAGCTAAATACCAGTATTTTACAGAGAGCGACTGCCTCTCTGACCTCCGCAACCCAGTTAATACTGGGGAATAAGAAACTCCTTGGTAAGACTGGTTGTCGAGACTTTTTGGGCCACAGACTACCTGTAACGACTGTCAAAGATCTACAAATGACAGCCGGGACCAACGGCTTAACGTGATTTCCGAGGCACGGAGCAAAATCCCTATGTACTGGGTGGTCACCCATCCACAGACCAACCTAGGCAAGCACGGCTTAACTAAAGATCGACCCGAGCGGCTGTTATTAGTTTGCCACGAGCTCCTAAACTGCAGTGACAATAGCTTTAAATACATAAGCCATGAAGACATCCGCAAGAGAACCAAAGTTACCGACGAAGCCCGAAGAATTGCCAAACTTAAGTGGCAATGGGCAGGGCACACTGCTCGCAGAACGGATGGCCGATGGGGCCGAAAGGTTCTGGAGTAGCAACCGCGAATCGGAAGACGTTGTGTTGGAAGGCCTGGTGAGGGCTGCGGGAATCCGCTGGATGCGAATCGCACCGGACAGGTCAATGTGGCGACACTTGGGGGAGGCCTCTGAACAGCAGTGGACGTCTTTCGGCTGAAATGATGATGATGATGACATAAGCCATTCTTTATGACGAATTTAACCAGTTGGCCGTTCATCCCAATTCATTGCTAGAGTAGAAAAGATTATTGCGTACACGGAATTTACAAATAAGTTACAGCGATATTGTTAAAATGATGTGAGTTTAGTTTTGATTGTCTAGTTTCAATTTTGGGAAATGTATATTTATTTCAGAACTTGCCAATAAAAGTCTTAATTGAAAGAGCTAAAGTGGAACATGTTTTTATACATTTTGTTAACTGGTTACACAACAAGTTGAAACATAACTTCGTGTACAATTGGTATTTGTTTAGTACCACAGTTTCTATGTTTTTATTAACCTGGCGAGTTATTAAAATTGGTGTTCAACAATACTATTTCATTGTCTGTTATTTCAAATACAACAATTTCAAGCATGAAATATTGCACACGAACACGATATAAAAATATTATTATTTGATAAAAATATATTTTATTTCTATAAATAAGTATTTCATATTTTGCATGAAAAATAATTACGTTTCTGTTATTTTTTAATTTTAATCCGATATGAAATCTTCCTGCATTGAATATATTTTCAGGAATATTTTTTGAGAGATTGAGAGATTATTTTTGCCTTAACTGCACCATGCTGCTGTTACAGCAAGGACTTTACATTATACTCAAAACGTCTTTTAAACTCAGAACAAAGACGGAATTGTATCGTTACTTGCTGACTGGCGCTATAACGAATAGTTGTAATAAGGAAGAAGAAGACATGCTGCGCGGACCCCAAATAATTTGGGCTAAGGGCAGGAAAACGAAGATAATGATGACTGGTGAACAGTGACATTTTAATATGATTATCTGAGGTAACAAACATTGTCGAAATCTGGGTATATTGTACACATCTGCGTACCCCCTCAGAGTACACAGGCGTGATGTTACGTCATGATGTTGTATAAACAATAAACAACCAAGCGATTGCAGCAATAACTTCAGCTTTGCCGTCTATTTTTGAAGAGTTCCATTGTATATCTCCGAAGATCAGCATCAGATCTTCAACAAATTAAAATTGGACCCTACGGGAAGCACCAGCTTTCAAATAAAAAAAGAATCATCAAAATCGGTTCACCCAGTCGAAAGTTCTGAGGTAACAAACGTTGTCGAAATCTGGGTATATTGTACACATCTGCGTACCCCCTCAGAGTATACAGGCGTGATGTTACGTCATAATGTAGTATAAACAATGAACCTACAAGCGGATGCAGCAATCACTGCAGATTTGCCGTCTATTTTTGTTGAGTTCCATTGTATATCTCCGAAGATCAGCATCAGATCTTCAACAAATTAAAATGGGACCCAACGGGAAGCACTAGCTTTCAAATAAAAAAAGAATCATCAAAATCGGTTCACCCAGTCGAAAGTTCTGAGGTAACAAACACTTAAAAAAAAAATACAGACGAATTGAGAACCTCCTCTTTTTAGAAGTCGGTTGAAAATATACGAGATTACTCATTCAAACTACTTCTGAAACATGTCACCTTCAACCACACGCATTACGATGCCGCTAGTCAAATTCGCAACACAAACAAGTTTATTCGACAAGTCTTTGGCCGTTCAACTGTTTCATAAAAGTTCCACCCTACCACGGCCGCCACTGCTTTTTAGTGGGGCGACCACCTATGCACCTTACTTCATTTAGTTATCCACTAACAGCTACACTTGCGTTCAGTCAGTTCATTTTATTTGTCAGTTTTATTTTGTCAAAATGTGCGGGGAAATGGGTAAAGCGGTGTTGAGGGCGCTCACAGGAGCTCTTCTATGCGGGCTCGTGTCTGATGCCGCATACTTGCAAGTAAGTGTACTTCATACTTGTGACATAACCTTTACACTGTATTGTGCGGTAATTGGGTGATGTAGTGAGCGTGGGAAAGTTTTTTCTTATAAAAAACGAAGGTCGTTCATTCTTTG
Source organism: Xestia ashworthii (assembly GCA_950022955.1). Lineage (NCBI taxonomy): Eukaryota > Metazoa > Arthropoda > Insecta > Lepidoptera > Noctuidae > Xestia > Xestia ashworthii. The sequence goes on along the minus strand of OX465555.1, from coordinate 4,921,767 downwards.
AGTGCGATATGGTAAGCGGATTTGATTCCCGCGTTGATAAACATTGTTAAAGCTTTAAGTTTTGTTAAGAAAATGATTTCGTAAGAGGTAGTTCATATTCATATTTATTTATTTGCGTTCCACAAGGTAAAACATGGTGTTAACAAAAAGGCTTACAGCTAAAAACCGTTGTAGACCCTGTCAAGGCACAGAAAAATCTAATTCTTACATGCTAAAAATTAAAATAAACATGAAACTATGAGGTTCTTACGTGAGTTTATTGGAAGTTATTAAAAGGGTTACGATCAGCAGAATTGAACAGCTGAACTTTAGTTATAATAGAATATGCGCTTAGTAATTTCAATCGTTGTATTTGAAAATAAAAGACACCCATATTTGGTTAAAACACCTTCGGGCTATTAAATCACCTATAAACAGACAAAATGTCCTAAAACGACACGTGTGTCTCCAAAGACATACGATTACGACACATGGCCGTCCAACAAACAAATATTATTGCCTAGTATTTGCGGACAAACATCTGGTGGAGTCAATAGAAGGTACTGTTTGTGAAGGCCTACTGCCGGGATCCTGTTTGCTTTTCGGCCATCTCTCCTGTGTTTCGGGTGACATTTTGTTATTTTTTAGTTAGGAGACAGTGTCTTGATTATGATGGGGTAATTTTGGGAGTTTGAAATGTTTGAACTGTAAAAAATGGGACTACTTCGAGGAAAACGAAACTTCATTACTCGAATCTGTGAATTTGGTACGTCAAGTGTAAATCGCTTCTTTTTCGTATTTATTTAACAGTAGTTTGACTCAATCATCTTTCGCTTTAGTAATAAATTATCGCGTCAAAAGCGAAGTCAATTGGGGGCAAAGGTTCAACAAATTTAATTTAAACACCATCAACAGTATTTCATATTAACATGCAAATGGGACCATAATAACGTTTCAAACTTCCAAATAGCTGCATAGTTCAAAGGCGAATTTAGCTACAAATGCTTAAAGCACAGATTTTACAATAAAAGGGTGGACCAGTAGCGACCTTACAATATCTAGTTGCTATAACTTGGTCCCTCATAAGGGAACGCTAACTTTTGCAATTTTCCTTTCAACTGAGTTCCCAGGAGGCCTTCAAAGGAGAATTACTGTTGGTTAAATTTACTCTCATTTTCGTCGGCAAGTTTGAGTAAGGCTTGTTTTTTAGTTTTATTTCTTTGATCAAGCCTCTCAAAGTGAAAATTGTTTGTAACTTGGTCCGGTCCAAGAATTGGTATTCAGAAGTAATTTCGCAAATTCGCACCTTCTAGTGTTGGTGAAGTATTTTATTATTTTATCTTAAGAGGTTTATTAAGTTTTAACTAAGTAATTTACGCTTATTGCGCTGGTGAGCGATTGGGCGGAGAAAATCTCACAGAGAGATGAGTGGAAGGCCAGTATTCTTCCTCCTCTCACCTAATAAATCTATGCTGTGCCCGACAGGGTCCATAATTGTGACTATATTTTTCCTTCCATCTTTAAACACCACTTTTTATCTTTACCATAAGGTACGCAATAAAGAATTGAGAATTGAATTGAGGTTATTTTGGAGACGTTTACCTAGCAGTGGGACAATATAGGTAAAAAAGTGTAATTTAATACTTACGTTATTAAAGATAGAGCAGCGTCCTCCAGATTGCTCATAACGTTAATTCGTGATTATTCACTACAAAGGAGAATCAGACCACATAAAATAATTCTCTGTTTAAGTGTCGAACTTAAATTAGCTTTCTGACTTTCATTAAAGTTAAACACAATTTCAGATTTAAAAATATCTAAGTATTTCTTTTAATTTAACTTTGCAGTACACGAATAAGCTTGTATTGTGCATGAAACTAATACAGTTGCTGTGGAAAAATACGGCGAGTTCGTGTTAAATGATGTATTAATAAGACGGGTTCTGCAGGGTCTTATTTTGTTCAGATACTACATGAACTATTAATTAACAAATCATAATAATCATCATGGAAATGTTATGAATCTCGTATTTTTCACCCAAATAAATATTCAAATCTGCGATCATTCTCAGAAGATCCATTGGCCAGATCCATGATGCAGTTTTGATGAAAAACACAACATGTTTACCTATTCGAAAAATAAAATAAATTGAAATATATAGAATTGATTCTGATTGAAAGATATTTGAGGCAGATAGTTGGGTATTTTTCCGGGTGAAGATTCTCGTATTATTTTCGTTTTTTTTCAGTATGCATTAAAATTATACTTACTTACTTCATTTAACATAAGACTAAAACGAAGTTTTCTTAACTACGGCACCCCAAAGAATGGATTAAAATCTGATATTAGAATTCATAGTAATAAAATCTTTAAGATGAAAGTTCTTAGTCTTACAAGTTTGAAATTAAACGTTGGATGGAGAGATCTGAATAAGTCATAAAAAATAGCGAACTCTTCGGTCAAGTCCTGGGGGACGGCAGCCGTCAGAAAATGAAATCACGTTTATATAATTATTGTTACATTTTTTCTTTTCATTTCTTTATTATACTTTTTAATAATGCTGTACTGGATCTGTGTAGGTGTATTTCGTTTTAATGTGACTTTGTGAAGTTGGATTGTGGAGTTTTTAACTAGAGCGTAGGGACTGGCGTTTTTCGAGATGATGGCAGTCACTAATGTTCGCAGAAAGTTAAAAGAAATACCGTGTATTCGATAAGAGCGAATTCTACCTAGGTAACTGAACTCGATCAACATATCTATAGCGCCATCAAGAGCTGTCAGTGTGAATATACCAAAGCGGATAGCTCTAGTTGCGTAATAACAACTGCTCGGATCGACCTTCAGGTTAAGCTGGACTTGCTTAGGTTGGTTTGCGGATGGGTAACCACCCATTACATACCGGGTTCCGTTTGAGCCTCGGTAAGTACGTGACCCACGGCTTCACGTTTCCCGGCTGTCAATTGAAGATCTTTAAAAGTTGTTAGGGGTATCGTATTACCCAGTACCTACTAACCGGGTTGTGGAGGTCAGATCGGCAGTAGCTATAAAGCTAAGTCAACGGTTAAGCTTATATAAATAAAATACTGGTATTCAGCTGCTGAATGGGAGACTGGGAGCCGACCTTAACACGGTATGACAAGGCTAGGCAGATGATAAATGGTGTCTAGTTTCCTTGGTAGAATCCTTCTTTAACCCTCCGCCGGCCCCTTAATGAATCCACAGATTCTGAGATCATTGTTTTAATAAATTAGCCCTAAAAACAGTTTTTTTCATTAACTTACCATCAAGTTCGATTATAAACATCCAGTCTTAAAAATATATTATAAAGCTAAATTATTTTAAAAGTATCTAGTTTGCAAAAAGGATACTAACGTACTTGCGATAATTAATAAACGTATCAGCTCAAGTACCAAAAAAATAACCTACCTATATTGATGTAAATTTAACATCACGTACCTGAAAACAAAATTAAGCCAAACGTAATTAACATCACTACTCGTCAGACCAAAAATCAGCCCCTCCAGCGATCTAATTAGACCTAGAGGACTATATTATATTAAATAAGGCTTCTTGGTTTCTATTTCTACTAAAATCTTTATTAGAGCCTTGTACCAAGACTTAATAACTCAAACGAAAATGACGCAGTTACGTCGTAATTTCTGTCTAATACCAGAATTTGTTGCCTAGGAAATGTTGGGTTCTAAGCATTGCGAAATGTCCTAGTAAGAGGTTGTTTTGTAGTACTCAAGTCCTATATTGCAGCCTTTCTCTTTTACTTTGAAGTATATAATTAAAGTTGACTGTATAAAGGATGATAATTATGGTAAGACGGAGGAGGTGTCTGATGATATGACGAATAGTAGAGAAGTACGAAAGAAGAAGGCATGCTGCGCCGACGCCGAATAAATTGAGGTAAGGTACAGTAGAATGATAATGATGGTTATGGTTGATTTGTGGCTAATTAATAAAAGTCGCTCGGGTCGATCGTTAGGTTAAGCCGTGCTTGCTTAGGTTGGTCTGTCGATAAGTGACCACCCTTACATACCGAGTTTCCTCCATGCCTTGGAAAGCACGTTAAGCTGTTATTTCCGGCTGTCATTTGTCTATATTTGACAGTCGTTACAGGTAGTCAGTGGCCCAAAATACCCATTACCTACATACCGAGCTTCCTTCGGGCCTCGGAAAGCACGTGACCCACGGCTTCACGTTTCCCGGCTGTCAATTGTAGATCTTTAAAAGTTGTAAGGGGTATCGTATTTCCCAGTATTAACTGGGTTGTTGAGGTCAGATAGTCGCTTCATGTAAAATACTGGTATTCAGCTGCATCCGGTTAAACTGGAAGCCGACCCCAACCCAACATAGTTGGGAAAAGGCTAGGCAGATGATGAAGACATGTCTACTACGTCTGAACGGACCAAAATGAATTGACAGTGGTCCGTTCAGACTAAACATCTACCTAGTCTTAATGTCTCTCAGTCATCAGTCTACTTTCACTTGTTTTAATGGTTCTACTCAAGCCTCCAAGGTCCATGTTCACTGAAAAGATAACGGTCTGATTATCTAAAAACAGCTGTCACTGTGACATTTTCCCATAGAAAAATGTGTTTTATACAGCTGTTTTAGATAATCACCATCATCTTTTTGGTGAACATGGACCTAAATATGAGGTATTCCTCAGAGTGCACCTATTTTTAAGCGCCACCATCTAAGCGCAACTAAATCATTCCTCAAAGCACAACCATTGACTTCTATCATCAATCGTCAAACATAACATAACATCACGCCTGTAATCCCTGAAGGTTCAGTCAGAGTTGTACCCAACAGTATGCCCACATTTCGCCAGTTATGTTTTAAGTCCCTGGTAATAGAGGGCAAGCTTATTGCCATCAAGCGAGCAAAAATCCTGGCTCAGTGGCTGCTACTGAGACATTCTTGATGGAAAAACCAATAACATTTTGCACGACCCGGAATCCAACTGGGGGCCTCATGCTCAGCAACACTTGTGATCACTCGACCAACGAGGCAGTACAAGAGTGATCCTTTACATAAATGGAAAAAAATGTAAAGAATGATCCGCCATTTTTTACAACTTACTTCTCTCCAAAAGTAATAACACGACAAAAAAAGTTCCTAAACCACCGTCCTTCACCAGCAAAAACTTCTAACCCTTCCTATAGTAAAAAAAAATCTACATAAAAGAACATTAATGACTTTTTTACTCTCTTCATTACAGTTCATTAACATAGCACACATACTATTAAGCTCAGTAATAAAAATAAAAACAATGTCTGCTTCACAAATGGGGCTATTTAGCCGGGCTATTTAGTCGGGGTATTTATTCTTTTAGTGTACAAGGGCAATAATATGGCGATCAGATAACAGTAGCCTTTACAGGACCTTATTCGTTATGGGGCCGCGTGAAAATAGTTACGATGAGTTTTTATGAGGATTGAGTAACAGTATTATTTTGTGGGTTATGTGGAGCAACATGTGTTTGGTGTTCTATAGAGTTATTGTATTGTAAACGGGCTGGTGTACATAATAAAGAGTATTCTAGTCTATTCTAATTTGGTGTCCGCAACTCCACGTCAAAGCGCGTACTTTGCGTATGGGCTATAATCCACCATCCGCCCAGTGCGGATTGGTGGATGTCACATGTCTTCGAATTTTTGGTTTTAAGACATGCCGGTTTCCTGACGATGTTTTCCTTCACCGTTTTTGAGAGCAGTGGTGATGAAATAAATTACACAAAGTAATGCGCCTGCCTGGGTTCGAACCCACGACTTACTGTTCGTAAGTCGGAGCCGCCACCACTGGGCTACCGCTGTTTTGCTAGACAGATACAGGAAAAAGTTTGCTTCTGATCGGACTTTCTATGTATACTTATTGTTATTTATTTTCGTATCTGACCGTGGCGTCACTCTGGGCCTTAGCAGAATACCAGCGCTGTGACTTTTTTAAATATCACAGCGATAGGAGACTTTTGGCCTCGTATTTTTATAATTTTGTTTGAATGAATCAATAAATCATTCTCTTTCTTTTCTTTTGTCCTGCGTAAGACTAACTATTACTTTTTCTTTCTTTCTTCGTATGTATGATGCGTGAGTTTATGTGTGTGTATCAAAATTCTCCTTTGTATGTTTGTAATCAATTTATAACATTACCATTATTTGGCTAATAGGGAGACCAAATAAACGATGGGTGGATTATTTAAAGGTACCGGGGAAAAAGGTGTCTTTTGAGATCAAGAGTAATAGAGAAGCGTGAAAGAAGAAAACATGCTACATCGACCCTCCTTATCCCATTTCTTAGTGTATACTGATACAAATCTATCCGATGTCCTGTGATGTTGCAGATATCAAAAGCAGTAAAAAACAAACGTTAAAATAATATATAAAATATAATACAATATTTTCCTGTAAGGTTTTAGCAAAATGACACTTCGACATACTAATACCTAGTTCATTCGAGCAAGTCGGTTGCACTTTCGGTGCTACTGCGCAATGCCGGGCGTCCGTGACAAGACGGCGCATGCGTGCGATCCCCTCTCACTCGCCAGGCTGCGCGGGCGCGGAACTGTGGCGAAATTATCGCAGTTCTACTAAGATTATGATTTATTTGAAGTCGGTAGTGATAATTGTTAGGTATTTTGTTGATCGTTTGATAGTAGGTAATTGTTGTTGAGTTTTAATTTGGTTTGTCATGATTTTGATCTAATAAGTAGGCAGTTTTTGTGTTGAAAAATATGCTAATTAATAACAAAATCAGCTATGTCTATCAGTCGGTCTGTTGCTTGTAGACGCCTAAATGGCTGAACAGTTTTGAAATGCTGGGAAATAGGTATTACCATGACCTAGGTTAGATTTTTTATAATACTAATTTTACGTTCCCTTGGGATTATTTCCGACTTCCAGGTGGGAGAAACCACGAGAAAAAGTTATTTTATTATGACGTAAGCATAAACATTCTTCTTCTAGTTGCGTCTCTCTGGCCATTCTTTTATATTTGACCAAAATTCCACTGTGCTGTGCAAACTTCGCTGGCTGATTACCAAGTGCCAACTGCGCAGGGGTCAAAAAACTAAGTGAACAAAATATTTTATGTCAGCGTTATCTTTGCTAATTTCTGTAGAAGACAGGTTAACACTGGCACACTAAAGGTGGTAACATGGTTTTAGGGTTAATACATGCATCGAGACGAAATGGGAAGCCGGCACCTCGTTCTGTGATGCAGTCATGCTAGCGAAGGAGGTGGCTGAGCGCGAGAGGGAAAGAACCTCTCGCCCCTGCCGCCGCGGGAGACGCACCGGGCGTTGGGGGCCAAGTGGCCCCCGGCCACTGTAGGCGCGGGCCTGTGGACGCTAGCTTGCCGTCCGTCCGTCTTATGACGACGTTAGTGTTCCACGCGCGGCTCAAAGAGATGTCAGCAAAATGAAGGGCAAGGGCCGAAGCCTGCCGGGGCTGCGGGACTGTTTGAAAGAAATACCGTGGCCCCGGAACATAAAGGACGAGGAAGGAACATGGATGGGTTTTAGTCAGTAAAAGTCTGACACTCCCTCCCGCTCCGCCCAGACTGGGAGAAGTCATTTGACGATTTTCCATCCGAGGAAAGGGTTAATACATGCATGTAAATAATAATAATGTTTGTAACCCTGTCGAGTACTTCCTTTACAAAAAACCCAAAACAGGTATTTCCTAGTTTTTAAACGACATCACAAGCGAATATCATAACGAAAAGTATTTACCAAAAACTTTCGCTGACGGCCTCAATAACACCAATTAGTTAACAATTCAAAACTTTACAACTATAGCAGTTACCCCGAACTCCTTATGTAAGACATCACGATACACTTACATGTGTGTCGAAAGGTGTGCGTAAAAAATTATAACGGTGTCATGGCCGGCCATTGAAACTGGCTCTTGACTTATTGCTTTATGTAATGGGACTTTTGTTCTCGGTAATTAATCTTGATGAGTTGTAGAAAGTAGGGTATTAAAGGTCTAATTGTAAAGTGTATTTTTTGCTAAAAAGAACACATATTTGGGTTAGAAAATTTCAATAAGGTTAACGAAAAAAACCTTTATTGGAGATCTAATATAGAGCATTGGACAAAAAAAAACTCATGTTATCTATAACTCCTACTAATCTATAAAGGGGTATCATCGTCATCATTTCAGCCGAAACACGTCCACTGCTGGACATAGGCCTCCCCCAAGTGTCGCCACATTGACCGGTCCCTTGCGACTCGCATCCAAGAAATTCTTGCGACCTTCACCAGGTCATCGGTCCACTAATTGGGAGGTCTTCCAACGGAACGTCTTCCGGTTCGCGGTCCACTCCAGAACTTTTCGGCACCATCGGCCATCCGTTCTGCGAGCAATGGGCAATGTGTGCGAAGGGGTATAATATACCAATAAGGGTATACACATGAGACTGTTCCTATTCAACCCTAAGCTGATAAAATTTTCATTTTTCCTAAACTAAGATATTATTAGTATTAAGGTCACTTATATTATACAGGAGAAAAGTTAAACAATCGAATGTAGGGGGTGATTATCGGATCTACTGATCCCATTCCGAAAACACTTTTACTAAAAAACTATCCTTTAGGATAATTTTAGATAGATGGATAGATAGATAAATCATTTATTTAGTGCACACAAAAGACATAGCACAACACACTTAAATGATATAGTTAAAATAAAATGATATAGTAAAAAACAAGGTACCAATATACAAAAAGAAAACGCGAATCGATGATACGCGAGCGATGCGGCAGAAAAAATGGTACATAATTAAATTGTTTGTAAACTTAGTTTGAACGGTGATCTAACAGTAGAATAAATAAATCTAGGAATAAAAAGTAAAACATTACAACACAATTTCCTAAAATCAAGTGTCAAGGTCGATCATTGGTCTGTGTCTAAAAATAGCATACACTTATCTATGCATGCAGTATTTTCACAGTTGTTTTAGCAAGCAACTAAAAAACAACCTTAGTGATCGAAAATTAAGATGCAGACGCAATCCAATATGAAAAAGCAATCCAATATGAACCTTATTGTTACAAAAATAAAGTTTTGTTATATGACTTCCCGAATCGAAAATCGAATCGAAGCGTTGTGAACATGGGGCCCTGTAATTTAAAAAAAAAACTCGTTTAAAATAACGTAAAATACTTTCATATGCATTAAGCAAAAGCTGTTAAGGCGCTTAGACGAGCTAAATTAGCAACTCTATTTGTGGTGGTTCAAACTTCGTTTCAAATGCTGTTAGAATAAAGTTCTAATCAGCTTGCACTACAAAGTGGTTGTTACGTCAGCCACTGCGGGCCAAATAGCGCAAAATTAGTGGTTTCGATCGATTTACAAAAAAACTTTTGATTGGATTAAAAAACTAAAACAGTATCATGCTAATATATTGCTTGAAGAATTATTTGCCAAAAAATCAGAATGATCGCATGCATATTAGTATGTTTTTTATTGTTTGAATGATATTTTTAGAAGTAAGTTCGTGATTTCTTTTTGAAAACAGTATCATGCTAGCATATATCCTGAAGAATATCATATATTTTTCTGGTCTTGTTTATAGCAGTGAATCATATACTTTTAGTAATTATAAAACTTGCGTTTAGCTCGTGTAATCGCCTTAATATTAAATTACAAACAGCCACTTCAGTTTAATTATTTGTAGGTTAACTATTCTAGCTAAGTTTTAAAAATTTTACATTTTACACTCTTTCTAAGTAATGTGCCCCTGTGCACTCTAATAAAGTCGAAGTCATTAAAGTGATTAACTGTTTAATAGTGCCGTCAGACGATGGAGTCGTGTGCTGTGTACTTTATGTCAACAATAAAAGAAACTGACTAGTAAAGTAGGTATAGGAAAATACAACTCAAAAACAAAATAATTAATTCAAATAAACCATGGCGACTAAGAGATGACCAGTCACAACTGACAGCGCCCGTTCACGCACATGACGCATGGATCAGCACCATTCAGCTCAACCATTTTGAAGGGAACTAAATGGTCCGACACACGCGCCACCATCAGCGAGACATTTGAGTGAGCATGACATACTCTCAACCGCCAGGGCACATTCAAGTCAAGAACTGCCGTAGGTTTCCAGTGAATGATAGCTTACTAGTACATAGTACTCACACAATATGGGCTATGCGATTATATAATACTAACATTGAATCTATACAATGCAAGGATAGTTAAGTACAATCTTCAGCAGCTCCAACTATACCATTTAATGCTATCAATTTTTGCGCCCCTGTCCATGTGGAGCAGGACCAGCATTAAGCCAAGGATTTTTATCAGCGATATAATCGCTCAACTTGTAATATGCTTTTTTACATAGTGTGCGTTTAATGCATGCTTTAAATTTCGTCTCATTCAGTTCAAGAATACTTTGTGGAATTTTATTATAGCATCTCAAACAGTACCCCATGAAAGATGAGTCTACTTTAGCGAGTCTAAAGCCTGGCTGAACTAATTGGTCCCTATTTCTAGTACTGTAATTATGTCTGTCACCTCTTTTACCAAAAAGATGCAAATTTTTTCTAACGTACATTATGTTTTCGTAGATGTATTGACAATGTACCGTCATAATGCCAATATCCTTAAACGAGTTCCCTTAGAGAATCGCGCCTACGAAGATTATATATAGCTCTGATGGCTCTTTTCTGCAGAATAAATATAGACTCAATATCTGCAGCCCGTCTCCATAGCAAAATACCGTAAGACATTATACTATGGAAGTAACTAAAATAGACCAGTCTAGCGGTATCTACATCAGTAAATTGACGGATTTTTCTAATGGCATATGCTGCTGAACTTAGCCGCCCCGCAAGAGATGTTAAATGAGAACCCCATTGTAGCCTTGAATCAAGCGTAAGCCCCAGGAAAACCGTTTTATCTACGAATTCAAGTTTCTCATTATTCAATAATATATCACAATCACTACCCTTAACATTCGGTAAAGCAAATCTTATGCATTTGGTTTTTTTTTCATTTAATACCAAATTGTTTGCTGTGAACCAATTTTGGACCTGAAGTAGGGCATTATTCACGTCATCTAAATTTTGTGCCCGTCTGTTTATCTTAAAAATTAAGGAAGTGTCATCAGCAAATAACACCATATTTTGAGGTTGGTTTTTCAATAAATAGGGTAGATCATTTATATATACTAGAAAGAGGAAAGGACCCAATATTGAGCCTTGTGGAACCCCCATTTTTATTTTTAAACCCTGTGAATTAACACCATTTATCTGAACATGTGGTTGTCTGTCATTCAAATATGATCTTACCAAACTAAGTGCAAGTTTACCCAGTCCGTAATGCTCAAGTTTCAAAAGTAATGTGTCGTGATTCACGCAATCAAACGCTTTGGAGAGGTCACAAAAAATTCCTATGGCATCTTGGGACTCTTCCCACGCAGTAAATATGTGTTTTAATAAGTTTACACCGGCGTCAGTTGTACAACGTCCCTTGGTGAAACCATACTGTTGATCATGTGAGATTCTGTTGGTGTTAAAATGATAGAGCATTTGATCAAGCATTACTTTTTCAAAAACCTTGCTAAAAACTGGCAACACGGATACAGGTCTATAATTGTTAGTATCTTTACTGTCCCCGGATTTGAAAAGAGGTATGACTTTACTGTATTTCATTAAATCAGGGAAAACTCCTTGGTCTACACATAGATTAAAAATTAAAGCTAAGTATGGGGCTATTGTCTCAAGCATGGATGTACAAACTTTGATAGACATTCCCCATAGATCTTCGGTCAGTTTGATTTTTATTTGCCGGAAAGCTTTAATAACTACCATAGGGTTAATGTGTTTATATTTAAATTCAGCCAGGCAGCCAGACACATTCGCCTTTAATAAGCCCATTGAGACTTCAGGAGAGGAATTTAGAGCCTCCGTAGTTTTTAATGGTATTTCAGTAAAGAAATTTACAAATTCTTGAGCTACTTCCTGATTAGAGCTTTTAGGACCACTTGCTGTATCTAATGTGTAGCTAGTGTTACGTATTTTCTTTCTGTTAGTCTCGTTATTTATGACTTTCCAAACTGTCTTTATTTTATTTTCTGCTGTTTTGATCTTGTTGCTAATGTGCAGGGCTTTAGCAACCTTGCATGTATTTCTAAAAATTTTTGAATACTTAGCAACATACTTGTTAAAAGTTCCAGTGTTAATAAAAGGCTTAAGGCCATAAAGCTCAAATAGTCTTTCCCTACTTTTTCTGATGCCTCTAGTTGCCCAATCGCTAAATATGAATTTAGGGCAAATACTTTTTGTCTTCTTTTCAAAAGTTTTGTTGAATTCCGTGTGAACTATTGAAAAGAAACGATTATAAAATTGATTTATATTAATATCGTCATGGCTCATCACACTTAACTTGTTCTGTAGGGAAATATTAAACCTATTTAATTTGCTAGAAGTTATAGGTCTAAATTTAATCTGTACTTTTTGCAATGGTGTATTACACCTATAAGTTACAGTTTGTCCGCTATGGTCAGACGGCAAACAATTTACTATGGCTTTATCTAAGTAATCACAATCGCAGAAAACATTATCTATACAAGTAGCAGAAGATGTTGTGATTCTAGTAGGTTCAGTAAAAACGTTAGTCAGGTCAAATGACTTAAAAAGATTTAATAACCGACCGCTATTTGAATTTTCTTCTAAAATATTGATATTGAAGTCACCACAAATTATTGTAGATTTATTACTGGCTGCAAGTTTTGCCAGGACATCTTCCATTATTGATTCAAATATGGAAAAGTTTTGATAGTTTGGGGGTCTGTACACACACACAATTATATGCTTATCTAGGTAACACAGGACAGTTCGACGCAATGTTCAACTGAGAGACCTACTATGTCATTACGTTGCTTATATTTAAAACTATTTTTAATTAATATTAGGGAACCTCCACGAAGCATAGTTTTACGGTTAAAGCAGCTACCCACCATATAGTTCTCATAATTAATAAGCATTTGGTAATCCTTTAGCCAATGTTCAGTAAAACAAATGATGTCAAACTTACTTTTTTCTAAAAACAATTCAATATCTAATAATTTGCAAGACATTCCTTGGATATTTTGGTGGAATAATTTTAAGGTGTTCTGCTGAGGCCCTTTTTTATTAACTAATTGAGTGCAAGAATTAATAGTACCTTCTGTTGTCTCACTTTCTAGTTTAAATTTATATTAATATTTGGAGTGAGGCCGGAGACTCCCGTGCCATCCTCAGACAACAAGACCCTATCTGTAATAGACCCTAATTGAGGATTCACCATGGTGACAGATGGATCCTCCTCATTGCAATATTTGTAAACATTTATAGCACTACTGCTATATTCATTTAAAGTCACCTGTACATTAGTAGAATTACTAATAGTCGCAATGTTAATAATGGAACTAAACTTAGACATACTATTTATGTCTGTGTGAATATTAAAAGCTAATAGCGAAGCTATTTTGTGTCTACATCTAATAGGTAGATACACCTTACCCCGTGTCGACTTAAGTTTACCAACAATAGTGTTGATATCTAGATATACAAGTTTGTTACTATAGTGACCTGCCAGAAAATGTACATGGTTATTTAACATATGTATATAATTGTTTTTTCTATTACCCAATTTTTCAAAATAGGGAAAAGCACACAATATGATTTTACTACAGTTTAGCTTTAACAACTCTGATACACATTCAGTGATATCTTCCTTTTTAATCTTAGAACTATTACCCATACATATAGTTATGGTGGTATTAGGACAAAAACTGTTTGTAAACAGTTTTTGTTGCAGATGCCATAACCTGTTTGTAGGTCGACCCTGGCATACAATAATTTTGAGTACAATAACTCAGGCTATTACTGATCAATTTCCCAAGCCCTCTTCCTATACTATCAGAGAACATAACTGAAAGATTAGAATCTAGACAATTAGGTGAGACAAAATTACCTAAGTCAGGTATTGTATCTTGGCTGGAAACACAGTCCTGAGTTTTCACAGCTTGGCACGGGTCCTCCGTTGCCTCAGGCTGAACAACATTCCTGGATTCCCCCTGACAAGTACACTGAATGTTGTTGAGAGTCAGTGAGTCCACTTTGTCTACCAATGCATTTGTAGCAAGAATATGCTCTTTAATTTGATTTTGTGAGCGTTCATATTTATTATATAAAGATTTTAGTGACTTATTAAGAGCCTGTATTTCTGATTGTAAGCGCTGAGTGTCAATTTCATAAATATTTATACTATCTTCCAATTTAATCTGATAGTTATTTAATTTATTAACTAGAGAAACACGTTCCTTCCTTAATTGAATATTTTTGGAATGGTGTTACTGTTGTTTCTTGTATTATTATTATACGAGTATTAACTTCACGCGCTCGGCTGCAGTCGTGTGAAGTCAATATTAACTGCACACAGTCGTGACTTCAACTTAATGTGTAGTGTCGACGCACGCTGTCCATCGCTAACCGCATACAGTTGCAATTGCACCACTAACTTTGATAGCTGCACACGACTGCAGCCGACCGCGTGAAGTTGATTTCATGACTGAACGAAGTCGAACGCACAACTGCATGCAGTTGAATATATCGACTGCGTGCGGTTGCTGCGATACACGGACTGTATGGCAGCCTTATAAAGTAGTCGACCGTTAGTGAACTCAAGAGTACAGCTTGATCTTGGTTTAGTGGTTGCGAACGTTGCTGCTAAGGATGGGGTTCTGGAATCGGTTTCCAGGTCGGGTTGTTGGGTTTTTCCTTTAGAAATCCTCTGTAGCCGGTTGGAGTCTGAATATATCTGTGTTCATTTGATGACAATAGTCTCATATTTTATCGGTTTTAAAACTTAACCAACTAAATAATAGTAATAATTATGTTATTAGGTGTGTTTATGTTATGTGTTGATTGAAGGAGTGTCTATGAAGTTTCTTGATCATTCTCCTCCGTTAGAATCTGTGCTTTGGAAAGGGTAACGACCATCAACTTTTCAACTAACTGAATGACTCTTTGACAATTCCTAACAGTGCTTGATGGATAAATGGTTTAATACAAATTAGTACTTTGAGCTTGAGTATTTTAATGAAAGTTATTTGATCAAACGCTGTTCCATGAACCTAATTCTGACTTTTACGGAATGCCTTCACTGTGTAGTTTAAAATCAAAGTTCATTACTGAATTCGACGAAACGTCAATGATTTTGGTAAAGCTATTTCAGTTTTGTGCCTGTTTCTAACAATACAATGATTTCTAGGAAACTAAAATAGACCATTACTGTTTAGTAATCGCCACATAAACCCAGGTAAAGTTACTTTCTTTAAACAAATGTGGTAGCTTTCCAATTATGAGTGATTTCAAACTTGAATTAGGTTCTAAATGGATATTGCAGAAAAAAGCACAAAAAAATTGCAAGTTTATCTGAGATTATTTGTAACTGTAACTAATAAACTGGCTAAGTAATAGATGACAATCATCTGCCTAGAATTTTCCCAAGTATATTTATGGAGCGACTGCCTATCTGATCTCCACAACCCAGTTAGTACTGAGTAATACTTGGTAAGACTGGGTGTCAGACTTTTTGGGCCACAGACTACCTGTAACGATTGTCAAATATCTACAAATGACAGCCGGGATCAACAGCTTAACGTGATTTCCGAGACACAGAGGAAGCCCGGTATGAAAGGGTGGTCACTCATCCACAATCCAAGCTAGGCAAGCACGGCCTAACGATCGACCCGAGCGGCTGTTATTATTTAGCCACGAGTACCTACTTCTAGTACTAAATGACAATATTACCTCTAAACATTTTCTTTTAAATTCAACCCTTGCTATTCCTTTGAGAGCAGTAGTGGCGATGGTCTCGACTTACATGTCGTTGGTCGTGGATTTGGAACATGGACAGAAACATCATTGTTAATTTATTTCATCGCTACTCTCTAAGCAGGGAAGGAAAACATAAAAAATTAAAACATATTGTGTCATCTATCAACTTGCACTGAGAAGAGGAGAGAAGGACTCCCTACCATAGAGGAGAGGAAAGTAGGATTCCCTACCACAGAGGAGAGGAGGCCTGTGTCCAAGCCTTAGGAGCGTTAAAAGTTTGAATATTTATTCCATTGGCTAGGCCTTCAATTTCCCCCAACATACTTATCTGCTATCATTTGTTCCAGCAATATGACCCTTATGAAACCCACTACGAGCAAGCTGTGGTCCGCCCAAAGCCGCTCCGTGAACACGAGAAGCCACAAGATCTGCGCAACGTTCCCGGTACGCCAGGAGTCGACTTCCCGATATACCACAGCGTGCCAGACACAAGCTTCTCTTGCCATCATGTGCCAGTGAGACCTGGCATGTATGCCAATGTGGAGACTGGGTGCCAGGTAACTTTAACTGTGTTATTTTATCGAGAATAACAACGGTAGAACGGACCATCTGTGGACCCCGACCGAATTTGTCTGAGTCGATTGTTTAACTATTATGTCTACGATGCTAACAGTTCATGAAACAAACACCTTCACGGCCCCCGTACTATTCAATCCATCGATCAGCACGTTTTAAGTGCATTACGTTGACTCCTATCGAAAAACGTGATTTTTCATCCCAAAAAAAAAGTCACTTCCCGGGAAAAAAAATTGCGTTGGGTTAGGGTAGATACTTAGTTATATTTACAGAATGCTTCGTTGACGACTGCGTGACAATTCGCGACACGTGAGTCTCTTATCTTATATTGTCACTTATGGGATATCTTCCGGGATTGTCCCGTAAGTGACAATATAAGTTTAGTTTTAAACCGTGAAAGCTTAAAACGTGAGTCTCTTGTTTTTTTTTATATTAAATCGGCATATTCTTGAGTTCAATTTTGTACTAAGGACAGAGATGTGGTCGACGATTTAATGAGCTAACCCAAAAAAAGCCTATTGACTCGAGACTAAAATAGATTTTGGGTTATATTTGGGTCGGTGTTGTTAAAATTGAAATCTGCATCACGGTCTGTCTACACGAGAGAGCGAGAGAGCGAGGCATCCTAGCTAGGTGGCAATCACTTCCAAAACGTTTCGTATTCCTTCAAGAGCTTTGAACAGGATCAACTTAATCATGATGTTCGGTAGATAATGTCAAATTTCAATGATACATATTTTTGACTTTTTAACCATGTTTATCGCTAATTTAATGTAATTTTCCTTCAGAATCTGAGTATTTTGATCCAGCCAATAGTGTATAGTAAATTGTTAAACACCCATATTTAAAAAAAAAGTAGTCTGTCCATAACAGTTCCAGGAATTAGTTCAAAACTCCCAACAGTTTTCAAAAACACGGCAAGTTGTTGTTGCTATAACAAATCCCGAAGGGAAACTTTCATACGAATTCTGAATAAGACAATAACTGTTTAGGAACTTTTATCCGTAACTGAAAACATCATTACAAACAATGAATTGGGGCCGAAATTAACGTTGCTTAAAATCATAACAATGTTAAATAATACACTCCGAACATCAGTCAATAAACCTTAATTGGCGCCTGCAGGCAATGTATCGGAACAATTGATGATAGTTTGATTATGATTGCCGAGCAATAATCGCATTATTCTGTCACGGACACAAAGAGAATAAATACAGTAATTTGCCATTTTCATTCCATTCTTTGTCACGGAAAAATAATTTTAATTCACTTTTTTTATGGTGAAAAGCTTGCAGAGTTGCAAATTAAAATGCGCTTCACATTTGCGACCCCATATTTCTTCGGTAAATTCATTAAAGCGATGTTGCAGTTCCGTGCCTTTGAGCCTGTGAGTGGCGATCACATAGCGCGTTACAATTAAAGAATTTATTTGTCACACCATGTCGGGAATATTGAGCTGACTGCCTGACACTATCTGTAAAATGTAAATATTTTTCGTATTGTGTCAATAAGTCCTTTAACTTTTATTGTCACAACGTTTATAGCCCACCCCTGATTCCACCAATGTATTTTACGGAGATCTTGGGCCTCTTCATTTTTGAAGACGGCCACCGACGTGTGGTTTTAAAATCACCGATCCCTCCACCGTTCTTAGAAAAGGGTATTCACGAGGTTTTCTATAACAAGGCATTCTGCCAACTGTTGGTATTCTGCCAACCATCGTATCGGACCAGTCAACTGATCTAGAAAAATGTTTAAAACCTAAATATTTTGTGACACAAACTGAAGTCACTGTCGATTTGTCGACAGTGAGTTGTGCCTGTGTCCCAGCAATAGTACCTAATATTATAGGCCGAGATGCTTATGCAGAAGTCAGTGATAGAAGCCAAAGTCAGAAATTTCCCGGCTTATCGAAGAGGCGCTTGAATATATGACATTAACCCCCGTTTAGATGACACTAAATCTAATGATAGATGGGATCACGAAGAGATTGAAGCTCTGAATCCTGCGGATAATAGATCGACTGATTTATGGTATGGACTAGGTTATCAGGAATATTGCACGCTGGAGACTTATTTAGGCTTGTGATTTTAGGCCTAAATTATCTCTTGAAATTCGTGGAAAATTACTGTAGTCAGTTAGAGTATTATACTCGTAGATTTAAGTTAGTCTATTAAAGTTTGAAAAATTCTATGTGGTATTTTAGTTATCTATTTCTTCCCGTTGACTCCACCAGTGGGACAAACCAGTGGGGTCAGCGGGAACATAATTGGAAACTTCCCGTTGACCCCACCAGTAAGGCAGGCTAGTGGGGTCAACGAAACGACAGTTTTGATTTTTCCCGTTGACCCCATCATTGGGACGAACCAGCGGGGTCTGCGGGAATACGAGGAGTATTCCCGTTGACCCCGCTGTGAATGAAAAGTTGTGAATGCTATGATACACATACAATATTATAAATTCTGGTGGTCGCCACTGTTAATTCTGGCTTTCAGGAGTTACAGTGGTTTGGGAATAGTGTGGCGGGCTTGTCCAAAAAAAAATACAATTAATTAAGGGGATAATCTTGTCAACACTAACCTTTCATACATAAAAGGTATTGAAACTGCTTCTATGATCTAGTGGTCGCAAGCATGACTGCTGACCATGAGACAAAGTGTTATTGGGTTTTTCCATCAGGAATTGCGCCCAGTTGATGGCTATAGGCTCGCCCCTTATAACATTAGTATTGTTGCTTGCAATTCCAAACATAAAACGAAATAGATTTTGAAATCTCGCAATGCGACATATTCAAATAATGTGTGATATTATTTCATATTCAAATAATATCAGCTGCAATACCATTCCTATTCTCAAAGCATATCATATGAACCAAAGCTGTAACTAATCGAGTGTCAATCTAGTACTTGACAGCACAAAGCTATAACCTGTGTCGCTCCCATCGCTTGAATAGCTGGAAGTGCTCAAAGCGCTGCTGGAATCGCTTCAGAAGCTATTTGCAATTGTTTTGGAATGAAGAGCGGTATTGCTCGGAAATAGCGTGTGTTGAATATTGGTATTAGTTAGATTTGTGTCTAGTGTGTCTTAAGCTTCAATGTTCTATGACAGGATCTTAGTTACGAATTTGAATCATCATCTGCCTAGCCTTTTCCCAACTCTGTTAAATTAGGAAACTAACATGGTAACATAGGGGCGCAGGACGGCGACACTCCGGTCGCTTCTCGCTGTGAACGCCATTACCAAACAATAGTGTAGACGACACCATAAACCAATAATACCAAGACAACAATCTCTAAAAAAAAACTTGATTTTGGGCTAAATTAATTTCCAAATTAGATTTTTAGTTTCTTTGAAATCAATAAATAGAACAGTTGAGTCATTGAGTTGACCAAACAGTGACGTCACAGCGTGCTATTGCCATACAAAATCTATGAAAACACTGCGTTTTGACAGCTCTTAAAAAGTATGTCAATTGATTGGTCGAGCGTGTCATATTGACATTGACGATCGAAAATACAAATGCCAAAGATGGTGTTGTTACGTTGGAATGTTTTTTTTAGATTTCAGGGAAATGGTGATTTGGGCAAAAAATTCATTAATTTATGAAATTTTATTTGTCTTGGAAGTATTCTCTTCTTATTATTTTTGGTTATGTGATTGGTATAGGTAGGTAGCTGATTGGGATACTCCAAAAGGAAAATGAAATACGATTGCAGACATAGTTGTATTTTATTTTCTGTGAGCTAGCAACAAACAATTGTAAAAAGTCTTAAACCTTCTATGAATAAAATATTATGTATGCTACTGATAAAATATTTTCAGTGGAAAACAAAGTCTAGTTAAATATTTCAAAGAAAATATTTAAACATGCAAGTCAAACATACTCACTAATTAATAGGGATACCATTGAAAAACAAAAACGGGTCACGAAAGGGTACAGCGACATGAACATAAGGGTAAAGTTATTTACTCTAACATCTTTTGTTATTGCCCTGCCATAGAGCGTAGAAACAAGAGAGAGATATGCGAAGAGAGTATCTACCTTTTTATTCTTTATTTGCGTTTCGCCCGTGACTTCGTCCGCGAAAATTGTAATAGCTCGGCTAAGCATGATATATCAATATAATTGCATTTCACAATATTACGGTTTCACTTCGATAGATTACAATATACCCAAAAATAATGCGTTATATTGTAAGCAGTATGTTCAGTTGACAATATTTCGAGAGTTTAAAATCTCGTTAAAGAGATTACAATCTTACGTGTTTGAAAATTTTACGGTGACATATACACTTAAAATGCTGGCTGCCGGCGCCGAACGTCGCCGACAATCTCCGACCTGCATACGCCGTGAGAACTTATCGACGCTTAAGGGTCTCCCCACATTTATCAACGTAGAATCGGCTTAAGCCGATTGTGTATCACCACACTACTCGACTTATAATCGACAAACGGCTCGTTTCGCCGTCGGCCGGCGCGGCGTCGCGACGCGTCGTCCGAGCCGAGCCGATGCGAATGGTATTAGTAACATCCTTATTACGTATACATAAATGCTTTTTTGACCGCTGTTAGCCGATTCCGCGTCGATAAATGTGGGGAGACCCTAAAGTCGCTGGGTCGCACAAAGTATAGAGACTGCCTGCGCCGACTACCTGCGCGGACCGGTGCCGATAAGCGCTGGCAGCGTTTTACGTGTTTACGCCATATAGAGGCAGTCATTCAAATGTACACAAAACCATGTTGCAATATTAATATTATTAATAAATAATAATAAAAGGACACTGAACTAAAGTGGTCTATGAACCAATAGCGATACGGTTGTGGTATTCATGGCGAGTACACTTACGTGCGAAGGGGCATCAAAATCTGCCCCCGGCAGTTTTGAGAAAAATAAAACTTTATAATTACACTTTAAAAAAAACAATAACAATTATACTTTGTAATACGAGTACTTTATGATTCTTGACGAGTTTCGTGTCTTTTAATTTTTTTTATCTGTTTAATTCTAATTATTAAGTTTTAAATACTGTTAATTTTGATGTGTTTTGTCCTGTGCGGGCTAATAAATGCTTTTTAATACTTTCTTTCTTTCTTCTTTCTTAATTCCTTCTTTCTTAATTCCATCAGTTTAAGAGATAACAACGATATCTCATCCATCTTGATTTCAAGCTCGTTGGCAGACCTTTACTTAAAGGTCTTACATCATACATTTGTGTGTTTAATATGTCAACGCATTGTTTCCTGTGGGCCATTCTTATGAGAATTTCACCGAGAACAGTCACCGAGATTTATACAAAGTCTGTTCACAATAATTCTGGGGTAAACATTGTTTATAGATTATAAGTAGCTTTTAAATCAAGTATACACAAAATATTGTCAAATAGCTGATGCCCGCGGCTTTGTCCGCGTACAAATTTTACTTTCCTCGAGAAAAGTTGCTATATCCATTGGTAAAAACCGCATGAAAATCGGTGCAGTCGTTTTTTAGTGTATTGCGAACAGACAAACGTACGATTTACGCAGTGATGCGTCACCTTGATACAAATTTTAGAATTATGTTTAACTAGCTGACCCACGCAACTTCGTCTGCGTCACATAAGAGGGAAAAAGCTGCCTACTACTACCTATCTAGTACTACCTACCTACTACTACTACCTAGTACTACCTACCTACTACTACTACCTACCTACTACTACTACTACCTAGTACTACCTACCTACCTAGTACTACCTACCTACTACTACTACCTACCTACTACTACCTACCTACTAGTACCTACCTACTAGTACCTACCTACTAGTACCTACCTACTAGTACCTACCTACTAGTACCTACCTACTAGTACCTACCTACTAGTACCTACCTACTAGTACCTACCTACTAGTACCTACCTACTAGTACCTACCTACTAGTACCTACCTACTAGTACCTACCTACTAGTACCTACCTACTAGTACCTACCTACTAGTACCTACCTACTAGTACCTACCTACTAGTACCTACCTACTAGTACCTACCTACTAGTACCTACCTACTACTACCTACCTACTACTACCTACCTACTACTACCTACCTACTACTACCTACCTACTACTACCTACCTACTACTACCTACCTACTACTACCTACCTACTACTACCTACCTACTACTACCTACCTACTACTACCTACCTACTACTACCTACCTACTACTACCTACCTACTACTACCTACCTACTACTACCTACCTACTACTACCTACCTACTACTACCTACCTACTACTACCTACCTACTACTACCTACCTACTACTACCTACCTACTACTACCTACCTACTACTACCTACCTACTACTACCTACCTACTACTACCTACCTACTACTACCTACCTACTACTACATTTTTTTTCATCCTTCTCCTGACAATAACAAACACAACAAAAAAAGAATTAGTGAAATCGGTCCAGGCGTTGTTGAGTTATGCGCTTACCAACACATTTTGCGATTCATTTTTAGGGTTCCGTAGCCAAATGGCAAAAAACGGAACCCTTATAGTTTCGCCATGTCTGTCTGTCTGTCTGTCCGCGGATAATCTCAGTGACCGTTAGCACCAGAAAGCTGAAATTTGGTACCAATATGTATATCAATCATGCCGACAAAGTGCAAAAATAAAAATTTAAAAAAACATTTTTATTAGGGTACCTCCCCCAGACGTAAAGTGGGGAGCGATTTTTTTTTTAATTTTGACCCTGACGTGTGATATATTGTTGGATAGGTATTTAAAAATGAATAGGGGTTTTCTAAAATCATTTTTTGATAATATTAATATTTTAGGAAATAATCGCTCCGAAAGTCAAAAACAATGTGTCCCCCCCCCTCTAACTTTTGAACCATAAGTTTAAAAAATATGAAAAAAATCACAGAAGTAGACCTTTATATGAACTTTCTAGGAAAATTATTTTCAACTTGATGAGTTGAATCGTTTTTGAGTTATATAGCACTTTTTCAAAAAAACGCAAATGATAACTTTGTTTTTCATACAAATACTATGAAAAACAAAGTTATTTTTGCTGACGAAAAATGTTGGTATTTTTAATGGTCTGGGAAGCTACGGAACCCTACAGTGAGCGTGGCCCGACACGCTCTTGGCCGGTTTTTTTTAGTATAGATTATGCTGATAGAATGTTGTTTTAGTGCTGAAAAGAAGGTGAAATTAACTTACTAAAAAACGTGGGTTGAAAATGCAAAAATAAAGCAGATTTTGTAAACTCACATTTCAAACAACTGCTACATGCGGTCATTGACCCCAAAATCTAATACATAATTTTTGCTTAGTTTCGGTAGCGTATTCATTTTGAGATTTGTCGATAACGAAATCCAACTTCTGTTTTAGAATACCTTTTTTTAAATGAATCAATAACAAAATCATATTGCAAACAAAACAGCTCCAGAGTGAACATAAACAGCAACATCATAAAAATAAAACCATATTAAGCAACACACTCGAACCAGATATTCGATCAAGAATATATGTTCACTTTATTCGATCCCAACTTTTCTCATTGAGACCATGTGCTCTGTCGTCCGATTTATGATGCAACCAAGATACAGTAGCAATCGGTTCTGCAATCTGTGTGTGCAACACTCGGATATCTTAGTTTGCTGGAGCCCCGCGATACATTCCATAACCTTCTAACTTGTACTGGTTTGATTTGATCTTCGTTGATTGAGAATCTGTTCGTGTATTGGTTTGGGTATGGGAATATGGGGTTCGAAAATTTTGCGTTTGCAATTGTTAAAAATTTTAACCGACTCCCAAAAGGAGGAGGTTATCAATTCATCAGACTTTTTTATGTTTAGAGGTTCTGTAGCCAGATGGTAAAATACAGGGTGTAAACAAATTCACCATGAAGCCGTCAACGAATTATTTTTTACATTAAACTAAATTAACTTTACGCTAAATTATTGCTGGGAAACGACTTTTCGGTGAAAAATCACAATATCTATAAGAAAAATTATCGAAATAACGGCGGGAACAAGTGAGAACAGCCGGCTTCGTCAAGTGATTTTTTACACACTTTAGAACCCTTAAAGTTACGTCATTTCCGTTGGTTTTTATTTCATTTGTTTACCTTTCATTTTTATTGTTGTATTAAAAAAATGGGACGCAAAATAATGTCAGGAAGTAAATAAAATAATAATAACAAAAATTCCAGCCTATTACTGTCCCACTGCTGGACCTAGGGCTCTTCACATACAGGTAAATAATTACCCATGTTTTCTAATGACAATAACTTCGCGTATTACCTATACCTATATTTACGTAAATTATTGTTTTACCAAATAAAACCCCTAATTTTTCCCCGATTAAACAATCTCTCAAACTTCTAATTATATGGTTACTTCAGTCCAATCTAATCGTAATGGTCGTCCAATTTCACAAAATTGAATAAGTTTCGAGATATTGTCGTAGTAGCCCGTAATAACCTCAAAGGCTTCAGGGGCCGGTAATTCCAAGTTATTACAAGAATCACGTTATAATTCTCCTAAAATTAATATAACTTTCTAAACAAAGCTTTCTGTGAAAAAATGCCGTCCGTTTCGACATTGTTTGCCCAAATAATTGCTTCACAATCTTGGCCAGTTTCGTGGAGTTGCTTAAGTAAACTCTTGTACTTCATCAGAAATATTGAGCCTCTTTAAACGCATTATAATATTTTTTACCCGACTACAGTGGAGCAAAAAGAAGGGTTATGATTTTGACTGCTATGTATGTATGTTCATCTGTTCCCTCTTAACATCTGATAAGTATGATAAGTTTTGAACTGCTGAACTACTTAACCTTTAAGTAATTTGACAAAAAATGGTGATAAATCGTCTTGATCGTCCGCTGGTTTTATTATCATTCGGGTTGCCGTAGCAAAGTTTCAAAATTTTCTCGTAAAATTCCCGGACCTATTTCATCCTTTTTTATAAAAAAAAACTATTTCATCCTTACGAGACATTGACTGTTAAACAAAATCGTCTATCTAATCATCTGTATATTTCTTTCCTCTTTCAGGCCTATCACGTTTGCCACGATGGTCGCGAGGGTGAGCAAGGAGCTTCGTTTCTCTGCACCAATGGCACGCTCTTCGACCAGGCCAAGTTCGCTTGCGATTGGTGGTACAACGTTGACTGCGCTAAGGCGATCACGCTTTACAAGTTTGTATATTTGATGTTTATATCCGCACGGATTGATTGTGTATAGGATGATGTAAGTAGAAAGGAAGTGTCATATCTCTGATGTTTATTGAGACGCATTAACAAAGGAGAAAAAGGTATGGAACGCAGAAAGAGATTCCGTCGAATTTGAAGGACGCTGAAAGATGGAAGCTGGTGCCCAGGAGTTCGACAAAGGCTAGAAAACTAAGCGTAACACGATAACGATGTTTTGTCAAGAACGCAGAAGAAGACCCCGCTTTAGACATGTTTAGCCGAGGGGATGGAACAGTTGGTGAAAACGATAATGGTAAATTGAAGCATAAAAAAACTTTTTAGCAAAAAATAAAACCGACTTCACACAAAAAAGTGAAAAATAACTTTAGCTTCTGAAGTCGGTGACAAAAAAATTACTTAAATCAATCAAACAAAGGTCACCGACTTCAGAAGCTAAAGTTATTTTTCACTTTTTTGTGTGAAGTCGGTTTTATTTTTTGCTAAAAAGTTTTTATTTTTCACTTTTTAGTGGTTCACATTATGTGCATACCCTTTCACAGCGTACCAGCGTGATTTTTTGTTATGAACTGGTGTAAACAATAGACAGACATGAGATTTCAGCAATCCCAGTAAGAGACACACATTTGCTACATTTCATGAGGAGTTCCGTTGCCTTTCTCCGAAGTTCTTCATCAGATCTTTACCAAATTTAAATGGGATCACTCCGAGAAAGTACTCTTTCAAAAACTACCCAAATCGCTTCTGGTGTGCCTATAAAATTTGAAGAGTTCTCTTTATTTCTGTTCGGGGAACATTGAATTGAGAACCTCCTCCTTTTTGAAGTCGGTTAATAACGACGTTATGGTACGTGATTCAAATATCCGGATAGCCTTTAAAAGATTTGGCCGAGTATCGTTAATTTGCTTCTAAGAATTGAAGAGTTCCGTTCCTTTGTCATGGATCCCATAATCAGAACCAAACCAAATTCTCATCAAACTACCCTTGAAGTACCTACCCTTGCCAATAAAATAAAAAAAAACAATACATGTCAAGGTTAGGCTAAGATGAGGCTTATCCCCAATAAATGGAACTTAATACACCTAACTGTCGAAATCCGGGAATATTGTACACATCTGCGTACCCCCTCAGAGCAAACAGGCGTAATGTTACGTCATGATGTTGTATAAACAATAAACATTCAAGCGATTGCAGCAGTTACTGCAGATTTGCCGTGTATATTTGAAGAGTTCCATTGTATATCTCCGAAGATCCGGATCAGATCTTCAGCAAATTAAAATACAACCACACGGGAAGCACCAGCTTTCAAATTAAAAAAGAATCATCAAAATCGGTTCACCCAGTCGAAAGTACTGAGGTAACAAACACTGTCGAAATCTGGGTGTATTGTACACATCTGCGTACCCCCTCAGAGCATACAGGCGTGATATTACGTCATGATGTTGTATATACAATAAACCTACAAGCGATAACAGCAATCACTGCAGATTTGCCGTACATTTTTGAAGAGTTCCATTGTATATCTCCGAAGACCAGCATCAGATCTTCAGCAAATTAAAATGGGACCACATGGGAAGCACCAGCTTTCAAATAAAAAAAGAATCATCAAAATCGGTTCACTCAGTCGAAAGTTATGAGGTAACAAACACAAAAAAAAAAAAAAAAAAAAAAAAAAAAAAAAAAACATACAGACGAATTGATAACCTCCTCTTTTTGGAAGTCGGTTGAAAATAAACTGCAATGTTGCTGACATGGTTTCTTGAAACTTTAAAATATTCTTTATTTAAAAGAGAGCCGTCATTTGCTTGCAAAATAACCATTTATAAGCATTTGCAGGCAGTATACCAACATGAATTTATCAGACTAAATCCTACCAGTCTGCAATTTGTGAACAAAACCATTGTTCCGAAGGATCATTGACTGGGCTCCATAGCCTGCGTCAGTTTACCGAAATACGCTCAAAACCAATTATGGACGTATTTGGGCTAGCTTTAGACTATATTTGGACTAAAAAGCGTCATTGTGTCAATCGGAATACGTTTGCAGTATTTTGACGCATTCGGATATTGGAGCTATATTGGACATTTGGCCATTTACTAAGGGTATTTTGGAATTTCTACCTGCATTATTTTGAAATGCTTTCAAGGGTTTTCTAGTTTCTGCAGACCTACCGAGAATCGAAACCAGGTGCTCATGCTCATCAATTGCGTTTGCGACCAACCACTTATATAAAGTAAAAGTTATTTATGTGACACAAAAAAGTCTGTGATTACTACTAACATTATTGCGAAAGTTTAAGACGCCTGCGGAGCATGCATATTTCATACAAACGTAATACCAAAATAATTTGTAAATTAAACATATTCCTAAGGTAGTGTGTATTTATTTCGATTGAATAACAGAATATCTAGGTTCCCAAATAAATATTTTGATTGGACACTGATTTTAACAAGAGTTATAGGAAAAATAAGTTTTCTATAGAAATTTTAAATTCCTCGTATCTCGTGATTGTATCATTATTCTCTCAAAAAGTATTTTTGGGAACATAGATCTTCTGTAATCCAATCAAAATTAATACATACTACCTTAAGAACATGTTTGATTTACAAATAATTTTGGTATTACGTTTGTATGAAATACGCATGCTCCGCCGGCCCCTTAAGAATAGATTTTAATAAATTTTCATAATGTTACAGGTTAAACGCAGATCCTCACCACAACCCATTCGTACCAAAACCCAAACCTGAGGAAGAAGAAGTCCACGCACCGGCTCATGGCCCATCCCACGGCATATTTTATAGGAAGCTCTAGACATAAGCAGAAAAAATAAACTTAAACTCGCCATTATTGTAGAAAATATCATATAAGTAATTTGGTCAAATAGGAAAACCCATCGAGACTAAAAAGAAGTGAGTCTTCCATGATTTACAACGATGAAGCTTCTTACAAATCCCATTCAATTTTCAACTTAGCACTTAAAACAATAGAGTTCTCTTTTCTTTAATGCAATATCACATACATTCTGGCACTAACATTCGGTACTAGAAGTAATTTATTTTATTTAAATAATAAAATACTTTTTCATACACATCATTCATTCTCACATCATAATATTATTTGGAAGTATTTTTGTGCTGAATAATATATTTTTATCACGCTACGTGGAGTTTTTGAATATGGAAATATGTACTTGCGTGCGATAAGGTAGGTTTCGGGTAGCCATATTATTTAGAGCAAATATTTAAACTGTTTTCAAAAAGCCATTTTTATTCAGCTTTCACCTAGTTTCAAACCAATTTCAGTTATAATATGTTGCGAATAACCCTCAAACTTGTCACTTAATATCAAGGAGGCATTTAAAACTGTAAATAGTAGGTAGCATAGTAGTCTAATATAAATTTTACATATAAAAATATGGCTTTCCTGTCCTTCCTTGTCTTAAAATATTAGTGATTACAAAGCAGAAAAAAATTAAAAGAAAAATTGACGAAATGTACACCATCAGTTTCACTATTTCATTACAATCTTAACCAATCATTATATTTTCTTCATTAGATATAGAACATCAAACTTTTGGTAGCTAAGAATATTTTTGTAACATATTTTTCTAGAATTAAAATATCAATTTCCTTATTTAAATAAGTGTTTTCTTTTAATTAAGGCTCCAATCAAGAACTGTCTCATCCTGACGATGCAATCGTAAATCGAAAGGAAACGGTTATTTTCAACCGACTTCTAAAAAGAGGAGGTTCTCAATTCGTCTGTATTTTTTTTTTTTTTTTTTTGTGTTTGTTACCTCAGAACTTTCGACTGGGTAAACCGATTTTGATGATTCTTTTTTTATTTGAAAGCTGGTGCTTCCCGTTGGGTCCCATTTTAATCTGTTGAAGATCTGATGCTGATCTTCGGAGATATACAATGGAACTCTTCAAAAATAGACGGCAAATCTGCAGTGATTGCTGCATTCGCTTGTAGGTTCATTGTTTATACTACATCATGACGTAACATCACGCCTGTATGCTCTGAGGGGGTACGCAGATGTGTACAATATACCCAGATTTCGACAATGTTTGTTACCTCAGAACTTTCGACTGGGTGAACCGATTTTGATGATTCTTCTTTTATTTGAAAGCTGGTGCTTTCCGTGTGGTTCCATGTCAATTTGGTTAAGATCTTACGCTGATCTTCGGAGATATAAATGGAACTCTTCAAAAATATACGGCAAAGCTGCAGTAATTGCTGCAATCGCTTGGTTGTTTATTGTTTATACAACATCATGACGTAACATCACACCTGTATGCTCTGAGGGAGTACGCAGAAGTATACAATACACCCAGATTTTGACAGTTAGACGTGTAAAGTTCCATTCAATGGAATCCCGGAGAAATAGAGGTAACTCCTTAACTTTATAGGCACACCAGAAGCGGTTTGGGTAGTTTTAGGCAGAGTACTTTCTCGGAGTGGTCCCATTTCGATTTGATAAAGATCTGGTGACTTCGGAAGATAGGCAACTGAACTCCTTAATAAATGATAGCAAATGTACTGGGATCGCTGAAGACTCACGTCTGTCTATTGTTTACACCAGTTCATAACAAAAAATCACACCGATACGCTGTGAAAGGGTAAGCACATGTGAACCACTAAAAAGCGAAAAATAAAAACTTTTTTGCAAAAAATATAACCGACTTCACACAAAAAAGTGAAAAATAACTTTAGCTCCAGAAGTCGGTGACAAAAAAACTAAATCAATCAAACAAAGGTCACCGACTTCTGGAGCTAAAGTTATTTTTCACTTTTTTGTGTGAAGTCGGTTATATTTTTTGCAAAAAAGTTTTTTAAGTTTATTTAAAACATTGAAACTATTAAAACTATTAAAGATATTTAAAAAACCTATTTAGAGCGGACATTGGGAATATGATAACATACAAACATTTTGGTTTGCATCTTGTACATTTTCGATTTTGACACGAACGAATGCTACGAACGACGATTACGATTTTCTTCGTTTTGTCCCGTCTAGCGCTCTAAATATTTAAATGCTTTTGATAACTATGAATCCTTGCCTTACGTTCTGCATCTGCATTATCATCTGTTTAAGGTTTTGAAAAAACTGTATATTCCTACTAATAGAGTATTGCTTAAAGAAATTAGCATCTCAATTTGTAAGAAACTGTATCATTAAAAGAAAGAAAGAAAAAGCATTTATTAGCCCGACAGGACAAAACACACAAAAAAAAATGGTTGAAACTTTTTTGCAAAAAATATAATCGACTTCACACAAAACAGTGAAAAAGTCGGTGACCTTTGTTTGATTGATTTAGTTTTTTTATCACCGACTTCTGAAGCTAAAGTTATTATTCACTTTTTTGTGTGAAGTCGGTTATATTTTTTGCAAAAAACTTTTTATTTTTCACTTTTTAGTGGTTCACATGTGCTTACCCTTTCACAGCGTATCGCCGTGACTTTTTGTTATGAACTGGTGTAAACAATAGACAGACATAAGATTTCAGCGATCCCAGTACATTTGCTATCATTTATTGCCTATCTTCCGAAGTTCTTCATCAGATCTTACCAAATTGAAATGAGATCACTCCGAGAAAGTACTCTTCCTCAAACTATTCAAATCGCTTCTGGTGTGCTTATAAAATTTAAGAAGTTCCCTCTATTTCTCCAGGAACTTAACAAATCTAACTGTTGAAATCTGGTTGTATTGTACACTTCTGCGTACTCCCTCAGAGCATATAGGCGTGATGTTGCGTCATGATGTTGTATACACAATAACCAACCAAGCGATTGCAGCAATTACTGCAGCTTTGCCGTGTATTTTTGAAGAGTTCCATTTATATCGAAGATCAGCGTCAGATCTTCAGCAAATTAAAATGGGACCACACAGGAAGCACCAGCTTTCAAATAAAAAAAGTCATCAAAATCGGTTCACCCAGTCGAAAGTTCTGAGGTAACAAACACAAAAAAAAGAAAAAAAATACAGTCGAATTGAGAACCTCCTCTTTTTGGAAGTTGGTTGAAAAGTAAACTTAGTGAGGAAAATAAATCATAAAAAAAAAGAAAAAAAAAAACAAACAAAATTTGCCCTGTACGAGACCAAAAAAAAGGCTTTGAGCACTCCGTAGAGAATTAATCAATCTTTCCCGAACATGTTTTTTTTTTTTAAATTTTGTGGCCGTATCTAACCTCATCATCTACCTAGCTTTTTCCCAAATATTTCAGGATCTGTTTCTAGTCTAACCAGATGCAGCTGAATTTGACATGGAGCCATTGCCTATCTGCCGACCTGCGATCTAATAACCGACTTATAATGTAACCTACGTAGAAGCCGAGGTAAGACTGAACACAACTATCTTTCCCTTTGACAATACAAACAAATGCAAAATCAAAACAAGAAATTGCCTCTCTCCTATTGAAAAACAAAAACAAAATCACAGAGAAAAGGCTTTATATCTGCCCAAAGAATACCGGCCACGTCAGACGTTCGCTTGGTAATTGACAGCGAAACAATGGACCGATAACGGTACCGGTAAATAAGAGATGCCTGCTAGCCTCTCCTGTCCAGGCAAGCGCGAATGATGGATGACGTTGAATGTTCTGGTCAGGAGTATGATAAGCGGTATTTACATACCTATGAAGGAAGAAAAAACCGGCCAAGTGCGAGTCGGTCTGTGCATCGTAGTACCAGCCCCCTTTAATTTTTATCTAATTTTTTGTTACAGCGGAAACAGATAAACACATTCTGTGAAAACTTTAACTGTCTAGTTATTACGGATCATGAGATACAGTACGCTGACAGACCGATGGAATAATGGATGGACGGAATGAGAAGGTTTGGTACTGTGTTGCCCAATTTCTCACGGGTCATGGCAACTTCAAGAGTAAATTATTTTCCTTCAAACTTGTTGACTCGCCTTTTTGTCAATGTTCAACATCTGACTGCGAATATGAACAATCTGCACATCACATTTTGTGGGAGTGTAGTCTTTGGCAAAATGAACGCAATATTATGTTGGATAGTGTACAGGTTACATCCGGAGTTATTTACTATACGGACCTTGTAGAAACTAGAGCAAATTTCCGTGCGTTCAAGCGTTTTTGCCATACCTATTATTGGAATCAAATATAACAGCTCTCAACTTAGGACCCATTAACGTTAATATTTATCCGTGGTGCTAGGCAACTGGGCCTATCCCAGTTGTAAACGTCCCTTTGTGCCTATTGGCCTTGTTTCGTTCTGTCTCCTGCTGATATGGAGGGAAGTGGAAATTACAGTTTTTTTCCTACTCCTCCGCTATACTTTCTGATTAATTTCGTTGCGGGATCCAAGACAGTTAAATTCATTCTCTGGGACTTCGTCGAGCTTCATTGTCTCGGCGCTTTTCTGGTGGTCGCCACTGTTGATTCTGGCTTTCAGGAGTTACAGTGGTTTGGGCGTGTGTGGCGGGCTTGTCCCAAAAAAAAAAAAAAAAAAAAAGCGGTATTTACATACCTATGAAGGAAGAAAAAACCGGCCAAGTGCGAGTCGGTCTGTGCATCGTAGTACCAGCCCCCTTTAATTTTTATCTAATTTTTTGTTACAGCGGAAACAGATAAACACATTCTGTGAAAACTTTAACTGTCTAGTTATTACGGATCATGAGATACAGTACGCTGACAGACCGATGGAATAATGGATGGACGGAATGAGAAGGTTTGGTAATAGAGTCCCGTTGATTACCCCTCGGGTACGGTACCCTAACAAAGGGGTTTTGGTAGTTGAAATAGGGCCTATAGTCTAGAGTATCTATGATAACTGTTAAATATACAATACCAAAGGCTACCGCATGCGCAAAACTCAGCCACAAAGTTCCAATCGCAACGACAGACCGTAGCTATACAAACGATTTTAATGCTAAAAAAAAATCATAACCAACGGAGTTGTGTTCATAGAGTTACAAAGAAACCAGAACTGACAGTTGTTGCTGTTTATTTAATTTGGTATAGTCTTGTCATGGCCCGAAAATTAAGAAGAAAGTCTTTTTGAAAGATCGAAGAGATAGGACCGGCAGTATCCAAGAAAATAAAAAAAGGTAAAAAATAAGATAAAAGCAAGCAATAGATAAAAATTCTAAAAGAACTTCCCTAATGGTAACTTATTGTTTAATTTTTTTCGCTGCTCTTGACTCCTCTTTCACGCCAAGTTTTTCGGGATCCTCAAATTGTATGGTATCAACTCCATAATTTTCAATTTTCCAAGACCGTTTGAAGTATAAATTATTCGTAATTTAACAACTTCCTTGTGAAGAAAAGTCGGGGCTTCTAAGCAAAATAATATTAAGGGTTTTCGAGAATGCATGAACACTTTTGGATGAAAGCATAAAAGCGGCGTAAGATCGGGAAGTGTGGTAAATAAGGGTTTTTAGCGAAAAATAGGGGAAATGGAAACGTTAAAATGTATCCCCATTACATTAGGGTAATCTGTGTAGGATGCAATTTGAAATGGGGTACTTAGGAGTAAGGAGGTATTTATTCGCTGTAATTATTTTGTGTTGGTTTTAGATCAACATTGAGTTGGTGAATTTGAAAACATTTAAGGCTCTTATATCATGTTTCACCCTGTGGAGGAGCTCGTGACTAAATAATAAAAGCCTCATCTTTAGGTTAAACCGTGCTTGCGTGTTGGTCTGAGAATGGGTGATCACTAAATAGGAGTAGGTACTTGTATCATAAATGCACACAGAAAGAAAAACATGGAAAAGCCATTTTTCCGGAAAGTAATCACGGTATTTCAGGATTCAATTAAATATTGTTAATGTTTGTAGTGATATTATTACTACTCAATTCAAAATTTAAAGGAAGGTATCAAAACTAAATTAATTAATTATTTATCTGTTGAATAATAAAAACAATCGAATTCCGATCGAGCACGGGTCGGGTTTCTTGCATGCCCTGAAACGCACGATAAACTGTTGGTCCCGGCTGACATTTGCAGATCTTTGACAGTTGTAACAGGTAGTCCACTAACTACCTGTAACGACTGCCGAAGATCTGCAAATGACAGCCAGGATTGACGGCTATTATTTAGACAGACTTTTTGGGCCGCTGCCCAAAAAGTCAGACAACTAGTCTTACCAAGGGGTATCGTATTACCCAGTACTAACTGGGTTGTGTAGGTCAAACAGGCAGTCGCTCCATGTAAAATACATTTAACCAGCTGCATCCGGTTAGACTGGAAGCCGACTCCAACATAGTTGGGAAAAGGCTAGGTAGATGATGATACTAAGTTTCATCCTGGTCTGTGTCTGAAAAAGTATGTGCAAGGTAGGTAGTAGGTATATTTCTTTCTACAGCATAATGTATACAAATTATTTAATTACCTGACTGAAATCACAATACTGCCCACATTTGTTATAAAAATACCACAAACAAAAATAAAAACATTCTTTAAACACAGAGCTCATTAGCAGCGCCTTGTCCTCCCGTAGGCAATACGTCGTTAATGCTTTTGGAGATTTAATTTAATTTATTATCATTTCGACTGCTCTTGTTTGGTGCAAGCACCCAATTGTACTTTAACAAGCGTATTTTAATGAAATGCCTAGGGCGTCATGTTTTGTGGCGAATAAGTTCAACAGATGAATGCTGTTTGCAACCTGTGAAATAATGAGAAAAGCGAGCGACTAATTTATTGTTCTTTTGGTATTTTTTAGTGCACCTGTCTATAGAGGGAAACGAGATAGTAGGGCGCCGTCGCTAACTTACCATTTAAGGGTTAAAATGTTTGTAATTCAAAGTATTTCAAATAGACGGTAATGTATGATGTAGTAGGCTAGTAGCTAAATCTTTTAATAGTTTTACCAGTTGGACCAAGGATTCGTGAGGGGTATAATCTTATTCTATTCTTATTCTTTATTGCACAAAAAATAACAAATATACATAAAAATATATAAATTGCAATAATATACCTAGCTTATGTACAAAGGCCATAATCCGTTCGGGTTGTCATATTTAGATTCTGTCGCGGTGTTTTCCTTCACTATTTTGAGAGCAGTGATGATGAAATAATA
Organism: Xestia ashworthii; assembly: GCA_950022955.1. NCBI lineage: Eukaryota > Metazoa > Arthropoda > Insecta > Lepidoptera > Noctuidae > Xestia > Xestia ashworthii. The sequence continues at coordinate 4,886,113 of OX465555.1, read as the reverse complement.
AATTAGACAAAGGAAAGCCATCTTGGGTTCAAATCCATGACCATATGTCGGGGCCGATACCATTGACCCATCAGAAATGTGTGTAATATGTCCCTGTACTTTTAAGATGTTACAAATAAAAAAATGAATGATGTTGACTTTAACTGTTTTCTAGAATACCCTTGCTCATGCGACCTGGTAAACAAATAGGGTAACAAAACTACTCACAATGTAAACTTTCTCTACCAGCATCAAATTGATTAAAAGTGTCAGTTTCCATGCAAAACTTCACTTTGTATTCAGTCAATCCCTATCGCTTGTGAAGGCACCGTACGTGTAACATGCCTCTTCGAACTTTGTCGTGTCGACGTGACCGATATACTCCAACAACTTATGATGTCTTGGTGACTGAGATAATAAGCAGAGATCCAAATGGTTAAGTAGAGTTGTTGCTATTTTATTTGCTTAGGAACTGGTTCCGTCTCTTTGGAGAGAGGTGATGTTTTATTTAGTGGCTCGTTTATACGAATACAAGTGTTCGTATTTTATAGAAGAAAAAGAAAGAAAGAAAGTAAAGCGAGTGACTGAGTAGAAAGTGATCTGCGTTTCCACGAGCTACTTGACTAGCTAGCCCACTAGTTAAGTATCTAGTGGTAAAACGCTGATCACTATCTCACTGTGTCTATATAAAATAGTAGTTTCATACAAGTCTAAAAGCTTGACTTGCCCTTATTCAGGTTTCTGAATAGTTTGTACCTTATGGGCTTGCCGTATAGACTTACTGTAATAATACAACAGTCAAGTTGACTATTGTATTCACCAGACATGAGATTCAACAGTCCTTACGTCGCCATCTGATCTACGTGTTAACGTTCAGCGATTAATGTCAAGAACGGAACAGTCTCTGTGCTGTTTTTGTTACTATTTCATCAAGTCCCATTTTAATTTTTTACAAAAACTTTGGCCCATACTAGGCCTTTCAGCTGTATTGTGGGTGCGTTCACAAGTATTTAAAGTCACATACACAAACAGCCCCGGAACAACTACCTGCCCGGCTAGCATGGGCAGGGGATAAAAATTTTATCCACCGGTTATTTCCACTGACAAGGGACAAAATTCAAACAAAAGTGGAAATAATAGGTGGATAAAATTTTTATCCCCTGCCCATGCTAGCCGGGCTGTAGGCTATACAAATATTGGTTCCGAACGAGAATCGAACCCGCGACGCACTGCACAGCAGCCAATCGCTCAGCCACTGCGCCAACTGTCTCATCAAACTATAAAACAACAGCTTGTGACTGATACTTGCAGAATCCCAGGTTAATCACATCTTTAACCTATTCGCAGTTACCAGGCAGACTGTGTTTTATAATAATTATGTTGATAGAAATTCGACGCACCTTGGTTATCGCACGCTGTGGAGGCGCTGGTCAGAAGACCCACACCTAACCTCACAACTTTCTTTTTGTATTTGTTCCTGTGTTTTGTTTACTACTTTTGTTTTGTTTTTTGGAATATTGTTATTAATAATTGGGTCTAGTTGCCATAAATAAACAAATATTAAATTAAATTTTATAAAACGTGCCCCTATGGGGTATAGCAAGAAGTCTAAATAAACTGGTAACTTGAGGACACGTCAGACACAATATGTCCCTTGCGCTCGCTCTGAAGCTTTATTGGAAAACTAGAGTACCGCGAGTGCTGTGGCTTGGCATAGACAGCTCTTGTGTGACGTCAATAGTTATGTTGGTATGGAGAAATAATAAAAGTTTCTGTAATGGAAAATTTGTAGTAACATATCAACTACTAGCTGCCTTCGTCCAACCTTCAGCCACGTGAAATAATAATTCTATATGAAAATTGGATTTTGTTAACAACTTTAAAGGTACAGAACCCTAGCAGTAGCGATTCCGTATAACATCAGCTATCTACCAGTAAAAGTCCCGGCACAATCGGTCCAGCGGTTTCGGAGATAAGCCGGGACATACAAACAGACATCGTATTCACGTAAAACAAGCTGCAATAACACAAAACATAACAGTTATGACATATGTGAGACAATGGTTGAACTGTGACGAATCAGGCATAACTTTATGGACGTATTACTTATACATTTTTGTTATACAGTACATACCAAGGCTTTTACAAGACCTGCCGTGAACTAGTAGGTGACACAATTTATTTGTAGATTTAAATGCGGTGTTGGAAGGGTATGTTTAAAAAACTTGTTTTTAAATTCTGTCCACAACAATACAAGGTGTTAATTAACAGGCTCATCAAGAAGCCGTCAATCAAGCATTCTGTACATCAAACTAAGTAACTTTACGCAATAATTATTGCTGGGAAATTACTTTTTTTTGGGGTTAAATCATGTTTTGTGATAAAATTCAATGTAACGTACTCAAAACATTGTGCTGTTGGATGTATTGAATAGTACGGGGTTGTGGAGGTGTTTGTCCAAAAGTTTGAGCTGTGACCCCAATATCTCCGTAACTAGAAGGTTTACAGGTATTGTGTAGAACAAAAAACTAATCGCAATGGCAGGAAGAACTAGTGTCTTTCGTCTTCGTTAAGTGGTTTTTTGCACTTATGGTACTTCATCATTAATAGCACATAAGTTATTTGGATAATATCAACATGCATATTAAGTACTGTAGAATCTTTAATGTTGTTTTCAGTAGACAGATCTGAAAGCTATCGACGGAAACCTCTCAAATAATGATCAACCATTTTTAATATACCCAAACAAGCCACTAAAATGAACTTTAATTAAACCAAAAATATGTATATAGGAAAAATTTAACCCTTTAATGGCAAAACGTAGAGTAGACTCCACGGGAAAACCTTTAAATTAATTAAATTAATAATTTTGCCACGCATCGGTAGACATCTTTTTAATTGTGAATTTTCGATAGAGATTCATTGAAACTTTAAGGAATTAATTTAGTCATTGAATCGTGAACGTGATAGTTCTTTACGTGTTTATAAGTCTTTCTTTCTTTCTTTCTTTCTTTATAAGATCACTTTCTTGTCCGTCTGTCTGTCTGTCCGTCTGTCACCACCGCTTTCCCAGGAACGGGTGGACCCACCAAATTAAAATTTATACCAGAAACTGAGGTTTACAGACCCTGTTAGGTGATCTCAGGGTCCTGAGTCAACACGTTAAAAATATAATAATAATAAAAAAAAAAACCGGCCAAGAGCGTGTCGGGCCACGCTCACTGTAGGGTTCCGTAGCTTCCCAGACCATTAAAAATACCAACATTTTTCGTCAGCAAAAATAACTTTGTTTTTCATAGTATTTGTATGAAAAACAAAGTTATCATTTGCGTTTTTTTGAAAAAGTGCTATATAACTCAAAAACTATTCAACTCATCAAGTTGAAAATAATTTTCCTAGAAAGTTCATATAAAGGTCTACTTCTGTGATTTTTTTCATATTTTTTAAACTTATGGTTCAAAAGTTAGAGGGGGGGGGACACATTGTTTTTGACTTTCGGAGCGATTATTTCCTAAAATATTAATATTATCAAAAAATGATTTTAGAAAACCCCTATTCATTTTTAAATACCTATCCAACAATATATCACACGTCAGGGTCAAAATTAAAAAAAAAATCGCTCCCCACTTTACGTCTGGGGGAGGTACCCTAATAAAAATGTTTTTTTAAATTTTTATTTTTGCACTTTGTCGGCATGATTGATATACATATTGGTACCAAATTTCAGCTTTCTGGTGCTAACGGTCACTGAGATTATCCGCGGACAGACAGACAGACAGACAGACATGGCGAAACTATAAGGGTTCCGTTTTTTGCCATTTGGCTACGGAACCCTAAAAAACAAAACAAAAGGGCAACAACGGATCCTTTAGCCTTCGGTCTGAATATTTTTTTTTAATTACCCTTTTTTTTTAGGATGGGAAATCATCAAATAACTTCTCTCACTCTGGGCGGAGTGGAAGGGAGTGTTACACTTTTACTGACTAAAACCCATCCATGTTCCTTCCTCACCCTTTATGTTCCGGGGCCGCGGTATCTCTTTCGAACAGGCCCGCAACCCCGGCAGGCTTCAATGTGCTGACATCTTGGTCTGAATACTCACGTACAGAACACATCCCTAAAAATCTGAATTCGTTTTTAGATCCCTATTTCATTTATTCCTCCTTTCCCTAAATAAACAAACACCGAAAACCATAACTCGTTTTACTCCATACTTCAATACAATTTTTAGTGCATCAATACTTAATGTCCACAGCAAATTAGACATAAATGAAACGCTGTACAACCCTAAGTCTCGCCAGAACGACCCTACGGGGTGTTGTAAAACAACAGTTATGGGGCCTCAACAAATCCCGCCACGGATTCATAATGCTCTTGTAAATTAAATATGAAACCAGGTATTAGGTTGTGTGGTTGAACAGCTGCTCATTATAAACAGATGGATTTACCTTTTTTCGGATGTATTAGGTGTGACTTTGTAAAGGGAAATGAGAAAATAAATGAGGTTTTTTTATGGCTTTGGGATTTAGAATTTATTAAAATGCTTGTGTTTGAATGTTTTAATGATAGCTGTACTTCGAAATACTAATACTCTACTACTTACTGTCTACTTACGGCGACTTTCAGTAACTTACTGTTCGGTTTCGGTAGGTTGCTATCTCTGTTTGTTTGACATTTTGCTTACAGACGGTTAGGCCCCGTTCCCACTATGTCGTGACGAATAATTTTAATTGGTTTTTAGTTGGCATAAGTCATGGACGACAGTTATCGTGTACACCGATAGCTGTGAGAAATGGCATAATTACAAACTGACAGTTATACGCCAGTAAGTTATAGAAAACGGGCCTTTATGATTTCAACTACTGTGTAATGTTTTACTACAGGTACCTACAGGTGTGATTATAGCACTGTTGTAAATAATCGCATACATTCATTCACATAGTTACTTACATACTTCTAAGGCTGTGTCGTCATTAGGCGAACAGTGAGCCACTGACTGTCCCTGACTGACTCTGAATGGAATTGGTTGTAAGTGTTGAGTGAGCGACAGTAGGTTTACCGCGAAACTCTGGGGCTGGCAAACTCTTGGCAAATAACGCAAACTTGGAATGGTCGGCAGCGCCTGGTGCCTGGAACAAACACGCATAATTTCACTGCGATTCGGCCGGTCACTGAATGTCGTCCAGCAAAACGCTGCAAACTGCGTACAGTACGTGTTATATGGATATTCTGTTAAAAATATATAGGGAGGTGAACTTGAAGCAAACAGTTAGCCGTTCACTGCGTGCTTAGTGAGGGCACAGCCCTCGTGTTACTAACTTACTGTGTTCAGTAACTATGTTACATAAAATTTACCTTGAATGCGATTCAAAGTGAATTTTAAGGATTAATCAAAGCCAGAGTCATCAAAATATCGTATACAACCAAAAGCATATTGGTGAGGTTTATTTTATTACAAACCTTTTGTGTCCCACAGTAGGACAAATGACTTCCTTATTTGTTCGAGCTTTATTTTGGAGAAATAAAATAAAGAATCTACAAACAAAGGTCAGGTTGAAACGAATGGGTATTTTTATGTCCCGGGACGTCCTCGCACATCCCCGACACTACAAACAGACCCCCAAAATAGAAACATACGTTAACCAATATCTTTCGGCCAATTGATTATTTCCTGCTCTCCCAAACCTCGTGGGGCTGCGGCTATTGTCGGGAAACTACGCTACCACACAGTTTATCTTACGGAGGCCCATAAAAATAGGGGATGAACCAAACAACTCTATAACGTCTTACTAAATGAATAGTCTGTGGAGACTCATAAATAAAGCCGACGGTACACTAGCACCAGATAAACGGGGATCTATTGAGCTTATATAGCACTTAGTGCGCGTTGAGGTATAGTCCTGCCCTTATAGTCAGGATTTATGATACACCTGTGGGTACCTTGCTTAGTTTGCTGTTTGATTGTGTTTAGTTTAAGGCGCTAAATCTAGAAGAATGCAGAGGAGTTGCCTTTTTGCAGCTTGAATCGCTTGAGAGTTAACAGCAGTTTCCACAATAATGTGTACAAGAAGAAAGCTTCAAACTATAATTCAGTCATAAAACAAATCACACGCGTTATTATTCTATTCATAATATTCAGACCCGAACTATTTTATTTTTTTATCTTAAAAACTCTCATCGTCATCTACTTAGCCTGTTTCCAACTATGTTGGGGTCAATACTAATCGGATACAGCAGAATACCAGTGCTTTCCAAGGCATGGAGGAAACTCGGTATGTAATGGGTCACCCACGAACCAACCTATAGATAACCGCGGGTTAACCTAAAGATCGACTGGAAACTGATGTTATTATTTAGCTATGAGCTTCTTTGGATATGCAACATCATGTACAACAAATCACTAAATGAATGATTAACTCACTGCATTAAACAATTGACAGTTTTTGGATTTTTAACATAATTCACTAAACGCAATAAATGTAAATGTAAGTTCTCTAGACGCGAAACATAATGTCACGTCACCGCTGAGTAAATATGTTGAGGTGTGTAACTCAATAATTTTATATTATGGTATGTATGGTAATTCTGTGAATGAGGTTGCAATTTGCAGCTCTTCATTTAATTAATTAAATGTAAAGTGTTAGTCATTGGCCACTAAAAACAAGGAAAAAGGTTTTCTGTCATACGTACGTAACCCACTTTACTAAACTAGCAACCGACGTGCATGTATGGCCGTGGGCGAATCAAAAAGAGTGTCTGAATCGTCAGGTGATGTTATGTTCAAGTACGAGTACTTTCTGCCTAACTCTGTGGGAAAAAAACTTGAGTTTGTCAATCCCTTCCCTAAAAAAAGTTTAAAACTGGTAGAAAATACACAGAATGCATAATTTAATCCTTTATAGGAAATATAACATTCTTTACAAATTATACAAAACCTGTTCTTGCCATTTCTCCAGCAGTCTACAAGAACTAGATAGATCCGTAACGTGGAATTAAGCGATTATTTCAAATGAAGCACAATATACGGTGGTGAATTGAAGAGGCTTCATTCCGTACAATACGTATATTAATAGAGGCGCTTAATCCTCCCGCATTAGGGTGTGGCTCAATTATGGAGATAGTAGCGTTGTTTTTCGAGGCTTGATGGGCTTATGGCTAAATACTAAGATGTAGACACAGAGCATTCATTGTTTAAAACACATTCTTGTATGGGAACATGTCACATTGACAGCTGTTTTTCGATAATCAGACTGTTATCTTCTCGGTGAACATGGACCTCAGTCCGTTACAGTAACGCAAGGTGAGCTAGGCTGTCAATCGATGAATGATTGATTGACAGACCGTTCGTGCACATACAGTGAGTGACCGTAGGACTGCCAAGTCATAGAAAGAAAGAAAGAAAGAAAAAGCATTTATTAGCCCGACAGAACAAAAGATACAAAAAAAAAATGGTTAAAATGTGATTAAAACACTAGTATAAAGTGAACATAGTGAGAGTAAAAAAAAATAATAACAAAATCATAAGAAAAAACAAAAACAAAATACAAAACAGAATTTGTCCTGTGCAAGACCAAAAGGCTCCTATCTCAGCATGGTGCTGTAACAGTTAAAAAAAACGTCACTGCGCTGATATTCTGATAGGGTCGTAGGTCGAGTTCGAAACAAGATACGCACCTCGGACTCATTTTCGGACTCATGTGCGTATTGTGTAATTATCATTTGCTTCGGTGAAGGAATTGACCCCCGATTTGGCCGTGTGTGCTCATGTGACCTAAGAGATATTTCTCGACGGCATGTTAAGCCAAGTCAGAGGGCCCACGGGCGGTATAAAAATTCTGACACCAGGTTAGTCTCAAACCACACGCAAAAGAAAGAAAGAAGTATCGGTTTAGAAATAAAAGCTATACCTATGTCTGACAAATAATTTGAATACAAATATACATGGTTATGTAAATAAGATATGTCTTTTCAGTCTCAAGTTGAAGAAAAAGTTATTTAGTTCCCGATATTTCAGTTCTGTTGCAAACCCCATGATCATGGATAAACAAAATACATAGTAAACATGGTAAATACCCTGTTTTTAGTGTTAATGACTGTTGGACACACTATCGTCTATTGCTCTTTAAACATTTTTAGTTATCTGTGCCATTCTCTTATAAAAGTTGTTGTATTATCTATGGTTGTTGAATAAACTGCGAACCTGAGCACACGCATTTTTATATTAAAAATCCTCAAATTCCTCCTACACGAAGAAAACGCCAGAAAAACCCCTAGAAGACCGGATGGTCTTCTACAATGACAACATCGTAACCGTAAACAAAACACTAGGCAGGTAGGAGGACCTATACATAATCGACCTGTAATGTCCCCACTGCTGGGACACACGGCCTCCTCTGTATGGGAGAGAATAGGCTGTAATCCACTACGCGGGCCCAATGCGGGTTGGACCACTTACTAGTGGTACCAACATTTTAAAAAAATACGTACGAGAAACTTTCGACCCTCATACTTCTGTAAGCTCAAATCGCTACATCTCATGACCGGTACTCCAAAGTTACAGGAGTAAAGCGTATTAATTTAGCAGAATGCCGCTAAGAGGATGATCTGCGGTAATTAGGGCTGCACATTGAGAACAGACTGGGTGTCAGGAACTGTTACCGTAAGATGTGGTTACATTGTACACAAGATGTAGGGCGCTTTATTGTTATTCATTGTTCTTAGTTCTTAGGGTTCCGTTTCGAGAATTCAAAGTAGAATCTTCACGGTTCTTCTCTACTCTTACTAAGCTTCATGCATGTATTTCATAGAAGGGTTATGCTGAGGTGTACTTGCTCACTGCTGCTAAGTTTTTCAATTCTTTGGGCTATATTCAACTCTCAATGTTTTGTGGAAAGAAATGTTGATGCCGTCTGCTGGAGTTTGGCCGCTTATGTACGGCCATTCTCAGTTCTTCGCCGTTAGTGAATTTATTTGGTAGTTGCTAACTGATAGATACCTATAAATTAAACAATTGATTATACCATTATCGTCTTTGCACAAGTTTATTCGAAGTAAAAGTTTAATTATTAAAACGTTAATTTGAAATGTTTTGTACAAATGACTGCTGAAACTTACTTCCTGGAACCACAATCAGTCAGAATTGGTTTAAATGATTTACTACAAGGAACACCTTGAAGATTGCAGGGGGGATGTTATGATGATGATGATGACGTATGTTTAGTCAGTCTGTAATGTACCGCACAGCTGCTACACAGGGCTCCCCTGATAGTGGTATGGGCCACGAACCACCATGCCAGCCCATTGCTTGTCATATGTCTAAAATGGTTTGCTTCTAGGACTTCTAGTTTTCTCACGAGGTTTTCCCTTACCATCGTGAAAGCAGTGAAGGAATAAATAATTTAATACAAGCTCACCTACAAGACAATTAAGTCCCCCGACATGGTAACACTGTTACTACTGGGCAGCCATTGCTCTCTTTCTCAGTGTTTCTGTATTGAAATGGATTTAAATAAAATCCAAACCAAAATTACAGACGTAAGATAACACAATTACAAGTAGAAGGTTCCATGATTACAATTGACACAGAAATCACGATTTTGTAACGATTACTTCATTATTCCGTCCGGTTCGTTTCGACGCTTCAATTTATTCAATTATACCAATTTTAATTAAGAAAATTAAGGCGTAGATCGTAATAAAATTGTATTTTAATTACTTGAATCGCAAACGCGAATCTCTATAATGAAGGCTCTCATTCAAGTGTATGAATTATCAAGTATTTTCTGTTAATTGAATTATAATTTTGTACATTTCAAGGCGTCGTTTCCATGGGATTGCTGGAAGATGGAATTTTCCTGTCGATTTTTACATTAATGTCAAATTAATTTTCCTTTGAAATCCTGAAGGATAGTTATGTTGTAAGAATAATTAGTTACTATGTTAATTGATTGGTGGTACCTAGGTATTTTGGATAGATAATTTGTAATGAGAAATACACAAATGTATTAATAATTATGAGTACTAACAGTATTCATATAAACTTGTAATATGTACTACAAATATACAAAGTCATCATCATCTAGTCTTTTCCCAATCTTGTTGGGGTCAGCGCCCAGTCTAACCGGATGCAGATGAATACCAGTATTTTACATGGAGCGACTGCCTATCTGACCTCCATAACGTAAACGATACCACTTTGTAAGACTGGTTGTCAAACTTTTTTGGGCCACTGATAACGTGTAACGACTATCAAAGATCTGTAAATGACAGCCGGTACCAACAGTTTAACGTGCATTCCAAGGCGCAGAGGAAACTTGGTATGTAAGGATGGTCATCCATCCACAGACCAACCTAGGCAAGCACGGTTTAACTTGTAGATCGACTAGAGCGGATGTTATTATAGCCACGAGGTCCTCCAAACTACGTGATTAAAGTATAGAACACACGGTTGTATGCTCAATGCTCTCTGCATTGCATTATGAAGTTACTCAAGTGCCTTCGCAGCAAATTATAGCGCTCAAATAATTATGTTAACCTATCACCTTTAAGTAAATACCTATGTTTAACAAATTATGATTCTGATTCAAGCAAATCTGCATAAAATGATACTATCCACCAAAATTCACGCAATGAACAATATTTTCAAGTGAATTCACCCAAAATTAGTTATAACTTGGACGCAGAAAACTATTTAAAATTATATTTCAACTATAAGTTTAGCCGTCTGGCTTCGCGAAACTGAATGGCTCAAAATGGTGGACAGAAATTAAACTAGCAATAATGGAGACACCATTGCTATAAGGAAATATAAGGGAACAGAAGGTTCATTCTGCTGTTCTTTTGAAGATGTTAGACGCTAGCATGTGGTGATGTTACCTAGTTTATACTACGTCTACGGTGTATTTTGTCATCATTATCTCGTCGTGGGCAGATTGGGATTATATTACGACTACGGTATATTTTGTTATCTCGACGTGGGCAGCTTTGTTCTACCCATTACATTATCACACTCCCGCGCGTTGGAAGGTGAAGCGGATCGCAAGTCGCATTGGCTTTTATGAAATCTATTGAAGCCGTACGATACGTACACCGCCTATCCACGCGGTGCACTAAACATACACCAGCTTTGCCGCCTCTGACTGATCGCGCGGACGAGTGGTGCTGTAACAAATTAAGGCGATTACACGAGCTAAACGCGAGTTTTATAATTACTAAAAGTATATGATTCACTGCTATAAACAAGACCAGAAAAATATATGATATTCTTCAGGATATATGCTAGCATGATACTGTTTTGAAAACATAATACAATTAATTTGGCTCGATAAAAAGAAATCACGAACTTACCTCTAAAAATATCTTTCAAACAATAAAAAACATACTAATATGCATGCGATCATTCTGATTTTTTGGCAAATAATTCTACAAGCAATATTTTAGCATGATAATGTTTTAGTTTTTTAATCCAATCAATAGTTTTTTTGTAAATCGATCGAAACCACTCATTTCGCGCTATTTGGCCCGCAGTGGCTGACGTAACAACCACTTTGTAGTGCAAGCTGATTAGAACTTTATTCTAACAGCAATTCAAACGAAGTTTGAACCACCACAAATAGAGTTGCTAATTTAGCTCGTCTAAGCGCCTTAAAGAAAATACAAATCTTACTTGTCCATGCATACGTTCCTACCCAAGAAACCGATGCAGCTGCCACAAAATATAAGTAAAACAATAAAACCCACCAATCGTGGCACACTATCTTACAGCTGAGTACGGCACTAATTAAGTCATCAATTTTATCACTTATAGATGTGAGACCACGACAGAAAAGAAATAGAAAAAAAATGTATGGAGTCCGCTTGCTGGAATTCGTGAGATATGAAATTACGTTCGTATGTGCCCTCCGTCCCATTATGAGCCTTCTTCTCTTTGTTTTTCTGTCGCTATGGTGAACGAACTGGGAGTTAATTTCGGCCGAATTTTTCTCTGGCTGTATTTTTTTTGTACTGGACGTAGCGTGGGCGTCTATGAAAGTTTAAATTGGCTGCCAATCTTTTCATTGTGCGCCAAAATCTAGGATTTTCGAAGAGAAAGGATTGATGTATGATTTATATAATATATGTCACCGTAAAATTGTCAAATTCGTTATATTGTAATATCTCTAGCGATATTGTAAAATCTCGAAATATTGTCAAATGAACATACTGCTTACAACAAAACGCATTATTTTTCGTGAAATGCATGCGATGGTAGTCAACTCACGCGGTGTAGAGGGAAGGAGGGGTCCCCCTTGCCCAGTGGTACAACTCTGATAAAAAGATATTGTACCATTCCTGAGAAATACCGATTAATATAACCTAACCTTAAAACACTTTATATTCCCCTAAAAAGCGTAGTCGACGGAGCCCCGCTTCGCGGGGCCCCTATTTCCGAGTGCAGGATTTAAAGGAACCTAACTAACCTAACGGGGGGGTGCCCCAAGTCCCGATTATGGCGGCAGAGATACTTCCGCATGTTCAGTTGACAATAATTCGAGATATTACAATATCGCTAGAGAGAAACACGTTATATTGTAATATAACGTTTTTGACAATTTTACGGTGACATATACAAAGGGTAGGTCACGTTTTGGGGTTAGTTAATTATTAAGTGCTTCAGCTATTAGTAGAGGCAGTGGACTGAATGAAATTGTTTTATCGATGAGCGCATTGTGCACATTGCTAAATGTGACATGTACCTACTAGACATTTTCAGCCTATAATGTTCCCACTGCTGGGAGAAAGATATAATATTTAGGTTAAGACTTTCATACTGCACAGTACACATGTTATTCTTTTCCTGTTCTCATATACCTACAACTGTCTGCATTTCCTTTTCATTTTTGCTTACGCAGACGTGCGTACAGAAATTTCGCAGTAGAAATTTCTTTTGAAATAAGCTGTTAGATACAGCATATTTATGTGGTAGCTGATTATGTTATGATGTTTCTTTTTTTTTTTCTTGTGTGTACAGACATGATAAACTAAACAACTAAAGGCCTCCTAGGTATGAGACGAAATATGTAGTAAGAAAAGTACCTGTCTTTACTAATCTAATTAGTTACAATAAAATCCAATTACCATTTTCTTTCAAAAATCCACTTAAAAATTGCAACACCCAATACGAAAAAAGTTCCACAAACAAACAAACAACAAAACGATCCAATCAACGATATACATTCCAAGCGACTCGCAATCAGACACTTTGCTTGGCGTACAACAGGAAATGGAACTTTTGAAAGAAATCAAGTAGTCTGCCAACTTCCCACTTTAGCGCTAACAAGAAAACTATTAGCAATTATCAGTTGCCGGGCGTTTCAATCAATTTACAAGTCGAAAACAAGGCGCTTCAGTAAATACCAGAGCTACAACACATTTGCACACAGCAACACCTTACCTTACTCCACACAAGGTTTAATTTTCCTTAGATGTGTGTGTAAATTAAGATTGTTCCAACAACGATATGGTTAAAGACGTGACAGGCCAGCAATTTCATCCTTTTGTGTTCCGTTTGATTCTAAAATTGGAATTATGAGGTTGGCTTTACACGCTTTTAAATCATTGCTATTCCTTTTATCGTGGTTGCCAAAAACTTATTTGGGCCGCACCAAATTGTAAACGTTTTGTTTTTATCTTTACTTTTCTTTATTTGGAAATGGTTAGCGTAGCTGATAGACAATGATTACAATATTTAACATTAGGTATTTAGAAACCATCATCTCTAATATAGGTTTTCTGTCTCAACACTTGATTCACTATACAATTGTGCTAATGGTTCAGGGGCTGCAGTTTGTTACGAGTATGATCAGCAGAAACGAGACTCCATTTTAAGTTCGCAATCGAAAGAGACGATTTATTTGAAATTTTCTTAATGGTCGTTTGCATAGTTTTATGCTTTCAGTTCCAAATAAATTAGCTTAGACCCAACGTACCTAATTGGGAAAAGTCTAGGCAGATTATGATGATGAGATGCATTTATCGCATTACGATATCCTGTAATCGTAGATTTAGTAAGGAGACCAATACGAAAAGTCTTGATCAGGTATGTGGTAAAGATTGGTGATTTTGACATTTTATTTTTAATTACGCTAAATAGCCGATTTAAACATGGTTAGCTTTCAATATTCCACTACAAAGTGCTTTCACACAAAGGCTATTTAATTGTATTAGAACCCTTTAAGGAACCAATATAAGTTTGTAAAGGCGATCGTTTCATTAGAAAGTATTCCTGTTCAGTGAGCTGAGGATAATGCTATCATCAATGAAATCGACTATCTTCATAGAAATCCTACTAATATTAAAAATGCGAAAGTTTGTGGGGATAGATAGAAGAAAGAAAGAAAAAAAGAAAAAATAAATAGTAATGAGAAAAATATATTTTATTATGTACAACATTTACATACTTCATCTAAAAAAAGAAAATGAGAAAAATAAATTTTCTATAGAAATTTTAAATTCCTCATATCTCGTCTTTATATCATTGTCCTTTCAAAATATTTATTTGGGAACATAGATATTCTATAATACAATCTACCTTAAGAATATGTTTGATTTTCATATTATTTTGGTATTACGTTTGTATGAAAAACGCATGCTCTGCCGGCCCCATAAGCTAGTGAGTAATAAAAGGGACTAAAGTTGCAATTATTTGCTTTTCAAAAGTGTTTTTTTTTTGTAAATAGCTGAAGAGTATTACAGGCAGTAACCGTAACTAGGACTGAGCCTTCCAGTACACAGAACCTAGGTATACACCGTGTTTCCGAAGATATTCATAAACTTCGACCGGTCATTGAACTGCACTGCGAAATATGTTCGCATTAACTCGACAAAATGTATGGAATTGCTGATTTATTTTTCGCGATTCAGGGTTGTATAGTTAGTACAAGGTTGTATAGTTAGTTAAAAACTTTTACCCATAGTAAAAGTTTTTCATAATGGTGAGTACAATGACCGGTCGAAGTTAATGAATATCTTCGGAAACACGGTGTATAAACAGGCAAATTATTTATGTTGATAGGGTCAAGTCGGCACCCATTGAGCCCTAAAAAACCATAGGTAGGGTCGCGTTAGAGACGGGAGGCATGTTACCATAGCCATGTTCCGTCAAATTAGGGTTCCATTAACTGCGATATTGGCTTCAGCCACTCCCCTAACGTTTACCTCCTTGCTGATGGTGCCCTAGTATTAGATTAGGCAACACGCCGCGAACCCTCGTGTTTTTCCTGTCGGTTAGGCTTCTGATTGGGCTGTCATGAACGATCGATGCTGGCGCGACTCCGTGACGAATGAGTGACGGAATGCCACGGGTGCTAACAGACGTGCGTTTGGTGGGTAGTTTGATGTTATTTTGTTTGTTTTTTTGGAGAGATCTCGTGTTTTGTGATTGGTGGTTGCAATCGAGCAGACAGCTTTATAATTTTGCGAATAAACATAACCTCGAAGAGCTAGGCAGAGGTGTACGGTCGAACAATCGTTTTGGTTTACATTTTACAATGTAATTTGTTGGATAAACTGTACACCAAACAGCTTGTTCCACCGTACACACGTTATTTATGTTTTAAGTCTCATGTAATAGGAGCTGAAGCTATTGCCATCAATGGGTGCCTGACTCCGTGGCTGCTGTTGAGATATTCCTGATGAAAAACCCAATAACACTTTGCCCAATCAGGGAATCAATCCCGGAACCTCATGCTCAGCAGTCACATTTGCGACCAGACGAGACGAATCGAAAGAAGTAACATTATCAAAACATTTGTTGTTTTGGTAGTTAATCTGGTATCTTTGGTAATGGAGTCTACAAGCCAAAGCTACCAGTATGTCGGCGATATAACAACTGAACTCGTAGGAAAGTTAACGAAATGCCACACAGTGGTGTTGGTATGTAGGCTCAAATGTCGCCGCGTCTTTCTCTATAAAAATTACCTCTTCTGCAACGAAATAGAAGAGCTGTCAATGTCAAATTGCTCCCACTATAACCCTGGTGTTTATAGTCTAAGTCTAATTAATTACCTATGCAACCTTTTTATACAAGAGACAAAAACTGGAACGAAGTAAGAACCGTCCAAGAAAGCAAAGCTAAGAATTATTCATCATACATCTATCATTTGATGATGTTGATTTCTTTGTTGAGTTCTTCCAGACGTATTATGTCTGGAATGGTTTGAATGCTTTTAGTTACCTCATCACCTACTCGTATCATCACAGATGTAGCATAGTACATTATAACCATCAACATCTACCCACAAGAGCAAATACAGGATGTAATCTGCTTACGTAAGACGCAATCAGCGTATTCAGGTCATTTGCAACGTGCAACCTAATGACATTTGACCAGATATTAATCAAGCTAGAACTAAACGTGATTTGTTCGGATTACCTGCCAACTAAACGAATTTCTCCGTGACGAAATTGAATTTTCTCGTGAATGTGGAATATGAATATGACATTGTGATCTCGGAAGTGGAAGTTTTTCTTGGATTAAATGAAGATTAGATTATGTAGGGCCTGTTTAAGGAGGCCGGGGATGAAATTTTATTCATGCTAATTTCTGTTATGTGTTTATGTAGCAGTAGGTTCCTATTTGTTTTTACTTCAGGAGGTACTGTTTGAGATGCTATAATTAACCGACTTCTAAAAAAGGAGTAGGTTCTCAATTCGGATGTTTCTATTTTTTTTTTATGTTTGTTCACGCATAACTTCGCTTGCCAACCGATTTGAAAAAAACTTTTTTTGTTGGAAAGGGTATACTTGCCAAATGGTCCCATAGCCACCAAGTCCGGATCTGATGATGGAATCTTCCCGAAATCGAGGGAACTCTTCAAATTTTATAGAATAACGTACAGCGATTTTGGTATTTTCTACAACAAATGAAGCATTTGCGTTTGATAAGAACCATTCTACCATCAGATCTGATGATGAAGCCAAGAGTCACGGAACTCCATAATGAGACAATGTATCCTAGTCGTGTTTGGGCTTGTTGTAATTGTAACGGTATGCAATTTCCATGTGTATCAAGCACATGTGAACCATTAAAAAGTGAAAAATAAAAACTTTTTTTGCAAAAAATAAAACCGACTTCGAAAAAAAAAACAAAAGAGTGAAAAATAACTTTAGCTTCTGAAGTCGGTGACAAAAAAATTAAACCAATGACACAAAGGTCACCTTCTTTAGAAGCTAAAGTTATTTTTCACTTTTTTGTTTTTTTTTTAAATTCTATAGAGCATTCTTGAACTGAATGAGACGAAATTATAAACATGCATTAAACGCACACTTTGTCACAAAGCTTATTACAAGTTGAGCGATTATATCGCTGATAAAAATGCTTGGCTCAATGCTGGTCCTGCTCCACAAGGACAGGGACGCATAAATTGATAGCATTAAATGGTATTGTTGGAGCTGCTGAAGATTGTACAACTATCTTTGCATTGTATTGATTCAATCTCTTTAGTATTATATAATCGCATATCCCTTATTGTGTGAGTACTATGTACTAGAAAGCTATCATTCAATAGAAACCTACGTATTTTCTTGACTTGAATGTGCCCTGGCGGTTGAGAGTATGTCATGCTCTCTCAAATGTCTCGCTGATGGTGGCGCGTGTGTCGGACCATTTAGTTCCCTTCAAAATGGTTGAGCTGAATGGTGCTGATCCATGCGTCATGTTCGTGAACGGGCGCTGTCAGTTGTGACTGGTCATATCTTAGTCGCCATGGTTTATTTGAATTAATTATTTTGTTTTTGAGTTGTATTTTATTTTTGTTTTGCTATGGACACTTTTAACGTGCACATCTTGCTACATTGTTCTCACATAATATACCATCTCAACATGAATGATGTAACCAAGATTTTGTAACAATATTTTGATTTAAAAGAGTGTCCATGGAGTTTCTTGCCCGTTCTTCTCCATAGAGATCTACGCTAGGGAATGGGCAACTACCGTACTTTCACAGTTTTTATGTCTTGTGACTGGGACTCTAGCTACATTTAATGTTCATTTTTGTTTCGACAATTCAAAAGTGCTTGTAACTGGCCTACTTGAAATAAATGCTTTGATTTTGATTTTTTGACACAGTGCTATCTAGTGCCACACTAAGCAAGGCTCCTGTCGTGGAAACCAGATCGTTAATATACTAAGCAACACATACATATTATACTTTTTATTTGTGAATACTTACCTATTATACATTTATTAACATCCATGATGTGGAAACAAAATAATGTCAGAATAAAGTAATGCCAATTAAAGCTACGAAAACTATGTTATCATTCTGTTATAACTTAGCGTTTATCTTTCTAATAAAGTGGGACTCAATGACTGAACCGAAACTGTATTTTCTAATCTATAGAATCTGAGTCGCAATGATCACATTTCGTAAAAGAATCCCGTTTGCACGGTTCAGTTATGCGTCATACACGACAGGGGATTCAATTCATTCCCGGATATTGAGGAGTGACAGAATTTTGAAGGAATGGAAATCAAATTTTGGAGTTTAAGTTAGTTGATACATGTAATAAGTGATCAGACAGTGGGAAATGACAAGAGTAATGTGTTTGGGGGACGGCCTGATATAACTTAGTTACCCTTTTCAAATTTGAAATTGAATGCAAGAGACCTTATTAAGGTAGGAAAGTATTTAGGTTGATTGGTAACGAATTGAATTAAAAAAAAACCGGCCAAGAGCGTGTCGGGCCACGCTCACTGTAGGGTTCCGTAGCTTCCCAGACCATTAAAAATACCAACATTTTTCGTCAGCAAAAATAACTTTGTTTTTCATAGTATTTGTATGAAAAACAAAGTTATCATTTGCGTTTTTTTGAAAAAGTGCTATATAACTCAAAAACTATTCAACTCATCAAGTTGAAAATAATTTTCCTAGAAAGTTCATATAAAGGTCTACTTCTGTGATTTTTTTCATATTTTTTAAACTTATGGTTCAAAAGTTAGAGGGGGGGGGGACACATTGTTTTTGACTTTCGGAGCGATTATTTCCTAAAATATTAATATTATCAAAAAATGATTTTAGAAAACCCCTATTCATTTTTAAATACCTATCCAACAATATATCACACGTCAGGGTCAAAATTAAAAAAAAAATCGCTCCCCACTTTACGTCTGGGGGAGGTACCCTAATAAAAATGTTTTTTTAAATTTTTATTTTTGCACTTTGTCGGCATGATTGATATACATATTGGTACCAAATTTCAGCTTTCTGGTGCTAACGGTCACTGAGATTATCCGCGGACAGACAGACAGACAGACAGACAGACAGACAGACAGACATGGCGAAACTATAAGGGTTCCGTTTTTTGCCATTTGGCTACGGAACCCTAAAAAAAGACTGATAGGTCACTGTTTTAGACTTCCACGGTTTTTCAAAACACTTAAAGTACTTACGAGTAATCCGTGATTTCGGGAGCTCGTAGAAATCAAAGTAAATCACGGATATTATCCCGTAAGTACTTTAAGGTCCGTGTTCACCGAAAAGATAACGGTCTGATTATCTAAAAACAGCTGTCACTGTGACATGTTTTTGTTCCCATACAAAAATGTGTTTTAAACAGCTGTCTTTAGATAATCAGACCGTCATCTTTTTGGTGAACATGGACCTAAGTGTACTGCAGTAGGTCAATTCGTCAAGTATTAATTCATTTGTCTTCAACATAGTTATTCGTCAGTTCATTGAATAAATATGGAGAAAAATGAAGGAATATCTCACAAGGCTATTTTAATTGAGGTTTTGTCCTTCTCTGAATCTGATGGGGTTTTTTTAGATTCGTTTAGTGGAGACTCCAATTTTAGCAGTATACATCATCATCTGCCTAGCCTTATCCAGACTATGTTGTGGTTAGCTTCCAGTCTAACCAGATGCAACTGAATACCACTATTTTACATGAAACGGCTGCCTATCTGAGACGTCCACAAACCAGCTAGTACTGGGTAATACGATAACTCTTGGTAAGACTGGTTGTCAAACTTTCGGCACAATTGACTGAAATCCAATAAAATTTAGAATTGACGTTCACATTCATTCGACTTCTGTCGTTTTCAGGTTGTACAGTTACTGGAACTTCTACAAATAGTGGGAACTTATTGTATCGGGTTCCCACATACATATTTATTTGAGCTTCATATCAATATAAACAAGTGAAGGCGAACAGTTGAATGGGTGCGCACGGTCGCTAGGTTTTGACTTTGTAAAGTACCTCAAGTTATGAGCTTTCCTTGAGGAATGATAGGTGGTGGTTTTGAATTAAGATGTTTAACAGATCTAAACAAGGCCAATATTATGGTAGTTTTCTTGGCCATCATGATTCTATTGCCCTTAGCCCAATTCATACCACGACCCGAATGGCGTAGTGGTGGGTGAGGCTACCTTACGTTCTTAGGGTCCTGGGTTCGAATCCCGGTAGGAGCAAATGTTTGTGTGATGAGCATGGACATTTGTTTCCGAGTCATGGATGTTTATATGTATAACAAGTATAATATATTTACAAACAAAAAAGTATATATGTAGTATATCAACTATCTGGTGTCCACGACACGAGCCTTGCTTAGTGTGGCACTAGATGGCGCTGTGTGTTAATGTTCAGCGATATTTATTTATTTATTTTATTTGGGGTCAGTGCAGTATTCTTCTTCTTCTGTATTAGGCTTGTTTCCACCATCAATATATTAGGAAATAATGGACACGCATTTTTTGTTTTTGTAAATTAATGTATACCTATACAAAGATAAAACGCATCAAAACTGGGGAGTGGGGGGATCGTGACGTCTGAACGCACTAAAAATAAATTATACCACGGCGTGACGTATTGAGAATTTTAAAAGCGTCGTATCTACGTCAATTTTGGTTTTTGACAATCTAACTGGCGGACTAGTTAGTTTTTGCCATCTATCATATTTTTTATTACTCGTCATCATAACAGGTACCTCACTTTGTGTAATATTGGATGATATGTTCGAACAATCCATCCATCGTTTCTTTCTTTCATGATAGTATTCTTGACCATGTACTAATTTTAAGGTACGCTAGGCGTAGCCTGTCTTGTTATCCGATACTTTTCTATTTGATTTCATTTCAGTAGTCATCCACTTTCATGCCCTGTTTCTATATAATTTTTAGGGTTCCGTTGCCAAATGGCAAAAAACGGAACCCTTATAGATTGTCACGTCTGTCTGTCTGTCCGTCCGTATGTCACAGCCACTTTTTTCCGAAACTATAAAAACTATGCTGTTGAAACTTGGTAAGTAGATGAATTCTGTGAACCGCATTAAGATTTTAACGGAAAAATAGAAAAAAACAAGGGGGTTCCCCATACATAGAACTGAAACTCAATTTTTATTTTTTTTCATCAAACCCATACATGTGGGGTATCTATGGATAGGTCTCTAAAAATGATATGGAGGTCTCTAATATCATTTTTTTCTTAACTGAATAGTTTGCGCGAGAGACACTTTCAAAGTGGTAAAATGTGTGTGAGTTACAGGGGGGGGGGGGGCTGTAACTTCTAAAATAAGAGAATGATAAAACTAAAAAAAATAAATGATGTACTTTACCATGTAAACTACCACCGAAAATTGGTTTGGACGAGATCTACTTAGTAGTTTTTTTTATAACGTCTTAAATCGTAAACCGCAATTTACCTTTCATTTACAACGAACTGCAAGAACTTTTATACTGTGTTACTTGCTGTTACGGAACCCTTCATGGGCGAGTCCGACTCGCACTTGGCCGCTTTTTCACATAGTCAGCCATCATTCATAAAAAAACTACTGACGAAGATGTTATCAACAACTTTATTCAGGAGGTAGTGTAGATATAAGTCGAAATACAACGATAGAGTTCTATGAACAATCTCAGAAAACTTGACGACTTTAGCAATTTCCACTTCAAAAGTTAATCGCTGCGGATACTGTGATGGAAATTATAATCGTTTTAGTTAAAGTTTCAAAGTAGCGAAAATCTTCTATGGTTGTGAACCACGCAGTAGAGATGCAGCGGTACTTTTCCAGTACAGTGTGTTTTTCGACAGATGGGATCTACTGTTACATCTCTAGGCACTACTTTTCATAATTATTTTCATCATCATCTCAGCCGAAAGACGTGCTGAGATGATGATGAAAGTGCTAGTGCTGGACATAGGCCTCCCCGAAGAGTTACCACATTGACCGGTCTCGTGCGACTCGCATCCACCGGATTCCCGCAGCCTTCACCAGGTCATCGGTCCACCTAGTGAGTCTACCCAGATCTTAATAATGTACATCATTATAATTGTGCACATCATAATCTGTAACATCATCAACTTGTAGGTACATAAGAATGTCGTAGACTGTAAAACTGTCCATGGGATCATAAACATTTAAAATTATCAAACCGAGCCATTTAAAATTATCTGTTTGGATTTAAACAACCCTAAATTAAATTATATTTCTGTAAAGCATAGGCTGCTATCGAGGTCACATTTACATGTCTTGTTTTATCTCTCATTTAAAAAACTAGGAACAAATTTGTGTTTCTGAGAATATTTAACGAAAACAAGTTATTTATATTCAATTATTTTTTTTAAAAACCCCCGACACATAGAGTGATTCACCATTTCGTCGTGGCAACCATCATGGATTTGAAATTTATTGTAGCGTGTAGTATTCTACTAGTCAAGCCCTTTCATTTGATACCCATATTGAAGGAATTGTGAAAAAGTATGTAATACGCCATCCTGGGCCAATATTCATCAAACATAGTTATGAACACTGCCAACTAATTCACCTTTCAAACAAAAAAAAAAAACAAAATTAAAATCGTTTCATCCATTCGGGAGCTACGATGCCACAGACAGACACACAGAGACGTCAAACTTAAAACACTCCGTCGTTTTAGCGTCGGGGGTTAAAAAAAAAACCATAATTAAAAATCGCGTCCTCTCCTAAATTAAACTAGCCCAAGTTCGACAGGTAGTTCTGGCGCAGGCGGCTTCAATAATTTTATGCATGAAATTTGCTTCACGCGACGTGTATTTAGTTTAAACAGACAGGCGACGTGTGTCGGGTTTACTTCGCCGTTACTCCGCCTTTGATATTTGCACTTACATGTTGAGTTTTGCTTGCAACATGAAATTAATATGTTTGTTGTTTGTCAGCTGAGATGGGGTAATATAAAGTAGCAATTCACTGTCTTTTGGAAAGATCATTTGGAATACTTGGAATGTCCTGCCAAAAATTAGCAATTATTTTTTTTATGTGAAAACTTCTTTAACGGCGTTGTGCACTTTTTGGGATGGGTAAAAAATGTTAACTTGCGTCCGACACGCGCATCAGGACACGTGACCTGATCGAAAATTCGTAAGACGGAGGGAGAGTAGACCGGCGCGGCGTAGGAGAGGAAGTAATATTCCCCTTACTTTCTGTCGCGCGGCGAAAATGTATGCCTGCTCCTGCTTTTCTTTTTATTATTTTTTTTTCTATTTAATGTAAAATAATAGTTCTGAAGTGTTAAATTTTTAATGTAATATAAATTGTCATGTTTGTGTCCGATAGCGCAATTAAAGAATATTGTACTTTACTACATAAATGATAGTACTTTTATACTGATAATTAAAGTAATTCGTGCGAAATTATTCCTTAACTACTCCAAAATATCAAAAATGCACAACGTTAATGTTCAAGTTTTCACTACTGCCGGCACTCCCGGAGTGCAAAAGGTTGTTTTTTTTTAAATAACATAACATAACATAACATCAACGAACAGTGCCCTCGATTGGAAGTCATGGGGACAACCCTTTGCCCAGCAGTGGGATGACGTAGGCTAACAGTAACATAACATCGCGATACATCCCCGAAGGGTTAATTAGTTACTTAATAGGACACCCACATTTCACCAGTTATATATTTTTTTATTCTTTCATCATCCGGTACATTTGATGATGAAATCTCGGAATGGTGTAAGGTCTACAGGACTATGTTCATTCATTACAAATTAAAGAGTACTTCTTAGAAATCGTAACACAGGTTTACATAGGTCTAGTCGGTGATTCAGGCTGCGTCATTTTTAAGGTCGACGCACACGCATCCGCGCCGAAAGAATCGACCGCACCGAAAGAATAGACCGCGCCGAAAGATTTTTGTTCATACGTATAACGTCATATATTCGAATTCAAATTAAAATATATTTCTTTTGGGACAACTAGGTCCAAGGGTTAGTTATACAAAAACTTAGAAACTTTTGTTAGTACTTAAATACAATTACAAAGGACAAAACTCATCAAAATACCCCGTCAAGATAACCAATAGGGAGATACCTCCCTAGAAATCACCAGACGAACGAAATGCCTCAAGACAGGTGCACGAACATCTTCAGCTACAGTTTTCAGGATACTGTTGTGACTCCCCCGCACCCACGACTTTTTTCCTTTATTTTCCTATAAGAGTGCGTTCACCTTTCGGATCTTTGACAGTCGTTACTAGTCAGTAGCCCGAAAATCTGACAATTAGTCTTACTGTATTGTGTGATCGAGTAAACTGGGTTGTGGAGGTCAGATAAGCAGTCGCTCCATGTAAATATTGGTATTCAGGTGCATCCGGTTTGACTGGAAGCCGATCCCTACACGATTGGGAAAAGGCTGAGGGATGATGATTGGTCTACGAAAACCAACAATATATTAGTTTTAAATTATATTACCTAATATATTACCCTTTTTTTTTGATCGAAAAGTCATCAAATTACCCCTCCCACTCTGGGCGGAGCGGGAGGGAGTGTCAGACTTTTACTGACTTAAAACCATCCATGTTCCTTCCTCGCCCTTTACGTTCCATGCCGCGGTATCTCTGGCCCCTCCCTTTATGCTGACATCTCTTTGAGGCACGCGTGGAACACGAACGTCGTCGTTGTCGTCATTAGACGGACGGACGGCTAGCTAGCCGTAGCCTGGACTGTGAAATTGGGCGATTATTTTTGACTACTAGACTTTAATCCGCTTACAAAATAAAAAAAACATATGTGCGTGCGGCGTACGCTTACATAATAGAGTAAGGAAGCGCATAAACTAATATCAAACGCAAAAAAATCAACTGGATTTTTATACGAAGCGGGGTGGTGTAACGGTAATACTTTTTTTTCGATTCGCTGATAAATCGGGAAATCGAGTGGCGAGTTCAAGAACTTTGATGAAATTTTTCTATAATCTAAGCGGAAATGGGAAAGCTCGTGCAAAATGACTTTATGTTCAAACGGATTGAGGACACAAACTAAGATTTCTTGTGAAGTACTCGTGCAGTCGAGAAAACGTAAAAAACGAGGTTTTATGATTGAATTTTTAGGGTTGCAACTTTATCTACTCGTACTTATACTGATTTACAAAGTTATGTGTGAACCCAGAATTTACCGCGTTTTGTAGACTTCCTACTATTATAAATGCGGAAGTTTTCATTGATGGACACTTTTCATCCTGTACACATACACATCTAATCACCTACGCGAACAAAGTCACGGGCAACTGCTATTCACCAATCCGTATTGGCCTTTTTTCAGGTTATATTCCTTGCGAATATATGAAGGCAATTTTGCGATAAAAAAACATTTGTTGTTCATTTAGACGAGACTACGAAATAATTAATTACTTTACTGAGAAACGTTTACCTTTCTAACAAAAGATAAAGATGTATCCATCTTAAAATAACATGAGTTTTTCTTCGCGTAAATCACAGAATTTTCTAACATCTCTCGAGAACTATTTGCGCTTTCGTTTTAAAAGATTCTGCATTTTAAATTCCTGTGAAACCCATTAATTCTTTTTCAATCAGAACTATTCTCTAATGGTTCATGCTTGTGTTTTCTATTTGAGTGTGCAATTATCGAATGTCTTTAATTCTTAATTTGTTTTCCGATGCACTACTTTTTTTTCATTTTATCTATGTGGTTTTGGAAAGAAAGAAAGGAAGAAAACACAACAAAAAAAAAACAAAAATAAATTAAAAAAAAAAAAACAAATCTACACAATAAAAAACATCTAGACTTACCTAACTATAGTACTATTGTACTTTTTTGATGTATAGTTATGTAGTATCATAGAATATACCTACCTTTTTCCGCAAAATTTGCGCTCTGGACGTGGAGTTGCGAATATCAGCCCAGAACGAACGAACGAACAAAATTTAATAGAAAATACTGAATAAGTTTGTGTTTTCTTGATTCGGTTTAGGCATTTGTCATTTGTCCATCTTTGACAGTCGTTACAGGAAGTCAATGGCCCCAAAAGTCTGAAACCAGTCTTACCAAGTGGTATCGTATTTCCCAGTATTAACTGGGTTGTGGAGGTCAGATAGGCAGTCGCTCCATGTAAAATACTGGTATTCAGCTGCATCCGGTTAGACTGGAAGCCGACCCCAACATAGTTGGGAAAAGGCTGGGCAGATGATGATGATGGTTTAGGCATTTGATGCGAAGGACTGAGGAAAATGTCCTGAGGTAAGTTTTGAGTATGAATGGAAAGACCAAAGAAACAATGGATAGACTGTATGAGGGATAATTTTGCAAGACTGGAAGTGACTGCTCAGGAGATGAATAGAGACGTAAGGAAGAAGAATACATGCTGTGCCAACTTCAAACACATTGGAAAGAGAGTGACAATGCTACTTTCCATTACCAAGATTAATAGTAGAGTTTCGTATAGTAATATCCAACAGAGAAAGAGCGATAGTTTAATAAGCTCCTAATTACTCGTATATAGTTTATACAACTCTCCTTCACAGCAAAATTGAATACAGTAATCAGTGACGTAACAAGCTCAACCATAGGTTATTCCCCTTTCTAAAGCTTGTACTTCAAAGTGAGGCGCTTCGGGCCGCGACCATGTACATGCAAATATGTCATTAGCATCTATATGTTACTTTGTGAACTTCTGACTTGACATACGGGGTATGTTGGGGGAAAATGGCGACTAAGTTTGTGTTACTATGAAGCTTTTGATTAAGCAGAATTACTGCGATTAGGCCTACTGATTAGGATTACTGAGAGCAGCGGTGGCCCAGTGGTGGCGGCCCCGACTTACGTTCAGTAAGTCGTGGGTTCGAACCCAGGCAGGCGCATTACTTTGTGTAATTTATTACATCACCGCTGCTCTCAAAACGGTGAAGGAAAACATCGTGAGGAAACCGGCATGTCCTAGAACCATAAATTCGAAGACATGTGACATCTACCAATCCGCACTGGGCCCGCGTGGTGGATTATATAGCCCATTCCCTCTCATAGAGAGGAGGCCTGTCCCAGCAGTGGGAATATTAATAGGCCGATGATGATGATGACTGCGATTAGAGGTCTGTATTTTGGTCTCCCCATACTCTTATCATCATTTCAGTCGGAAGACGTCCACTGCTGGACATAGGCAACTCCCAAGTGTCACCACATTAACCGGTCCCGATGCGACTCGCATCCAGCGGATTCCCTCAGCTTTCACCAGATCATCGGTCCACCTAGTGGGAGGCCTTCCAACGCAACGTCTTCCGGTTCGCGGTCGCCACTCCAGAACATTTCGGCCCAATCAGCCATCCGTTCTGCGAGTTATGTGCCCTGCCCATTGCCTGATACACTTATAGCCATC
The DNA here is from genome assembly GCA_950022955.1 of Xestia ashworthii. Lineage (NCBI taxonomy): Eukaryota > Metazoa > Arthropoda > Insecta > Lepidoptera > Noctuidae > Xestia > Xestia ashworthii. The sequence goes on along the minus strand of OX465555.1, from coordinate 4,858,507 downwards.
CACAATCGAATTCCAAACTACCTCGCGAAGTTTTCCTCATTTCTACCCTCTCATGTTTTATTTTTAAACAATTACAACTACAACAAATTACAACAAATATAACGCATAAGGTTAGCAACACTTTTAGTAGTCATGTTACAGTTCAATGAATTATCCGCAGATAAAACATATTTAAAGATCAGTGGTTGCCACTAGACGAGCGTTATCAAAATTAACAAATATTTTGACATAAATAAATAAGTTACTATAGAGCTAGCTATAACTGTTTATTTTTTATTTACTTACATGACTATTACTTACACTTACAAGTTATATATTAGTACTTTTTGCCACAGAGACAGCCGCTCCGTATAGACATTTTGACCCCTGCACATTCCTACCTTTTAACATTTTGTCATGTTGACTACTCTGTCCTTTAATGCCTATATCAATACTTTTCCATAATTGGTGAAATTCGTTACTATAATAACTATAACTATAATTTCTATATACTGAATAACTTTGCTGTTTTAGGGAGTTTTTCAAACAAGTAACAAACTGTGTAAATAAGACTCTGCATTGTGAAGATTATGCAGTCAACGACTGCTCGAGCTTGCTCCAAAAATTAAAGCAATGTGCAATTTTTGAAGTGTCGCTGGGTATATGAATACCAAAGTGTTTACATCTGATCTTTTTGTTATCGATTCGAAGGATGCAATGCAGTATGTGTTTACAGTTGTATGACGATTTTTTGACACGTGGTTGAAATAGGTAACTATCGCCGCCATCTTATATTTTTGCATAGGAACATAATTATCTGTAAATGTTTACCAACAGTCGCTCCATGTCTACGTCATTCGAGCGCACAAAAGATCCGTGTATTAGTATGTGTGTGTGTAGTAGTTATGTTAGCGTCACATTATAAAAACCGTTCGATTGCAATCTATCTAGCGAGATTGTGAACTGTTGAAATATTGTCAACTGAACATACTGCTACAATATCACGCGTTATTTTTCGGTGGATTGTAATCTGTCGAAGTGAAACCGTTAAATTGTGAAATGTATTCGACGAAACTTATCTCGCGCGCTGTGAAGGGGGGAGACGGAGGGCGAGTCCCCCTTACCCCTTGGTACCACTCCCATGAAAAATTAATGCACCATACCTAAGAAAAATTATTAAGGGTCGTAGCACATGTATCAAATCGGAAGGGGATCGTCACCGTATCAACTCGAGCCGTTCAGTATTATTTGTATGAAATTCCCTACAGCAACGCACAGTAATCGGAATCGTAACGTAATTGCCTCGCCTCGGGACAAGCTCACGAACTGCGGCGCGGTGCGTGGTCGACTTGCAGTCTCCACGCTTAAGGTTCTCCGTACCCTAGCTTACGGGTATCCGTACCCTAGCTCACGTTAACGTTCGGATTCAAAATGATTGAACTAGTGCCGCCCAGCCGTTAACCAGCGGTCGGCGAGCCGTTAGCGCGGCGTCGTCGTCGCCTAGCTGAAGCCGAGTCGACGTGCCGGAGCTTCTGATCCGCTTACGTTACGTGGTTACTTTACGTGGATGCCTGTTTGACGCCGAGTTGATAAGTGTGCTACGACCTTTATGCAACGTAACCTCAAAACAATTTATATTCGCCTAAAAAGCGTAGTCGACGGTCCTATTTCTTTCTGCAGGGTTTAAAGGAACCTAACTAACCTAATGCCGGTGTGCCCCAAGTCCCGATAATGGGGGCAGAGATTTGATTGCATGCATTTCAAAATTTCACCGTTTCACTTCGATAGATTACAATCTAAAAAATAATGCGTCATTTTGTAAGCAGTATGGTCAGACTGCAATATTCGACAGTTTACAATCTCGCTAGGTGGATTACAATCTAACCGTGACAGTTATAAGTTGTGATTACAAGGATTAGGTACCTTAACATACAGGCGATCAATCCATCAACAAAGCTACCTATATGCATACTTGTAATTACATACATAACGCACAATCATTGAGCTGTCATCAGCGAGCAATCTAATTACATTGCAGCTTGGATATAGATCACACGGACAGTGGTCTTTAATTTAATGCTTGGTTTGTACTCAGCTCAGGATCTATTTGTTTCCATGTATTTGATTTCAACGTTGTTAGCCAATTCATAAAGGAGATGCCCAAAAGTGGTACCAAAAAGTTTCATGCCTCAAGATTCAAATTTTATAGTAATTGTTTTGCATAATTGTTTACGACATTACGCGTCAGGAACTTGATTTTTGAACAGGGTATTTAATTTAATTTGATTTCGAGGTAATCTTCGATATTATAAAACTACTCCGAAACTCAGGTTTAACTTTTGTTGGTGTTAATATGTTAAGTATGGTACGGGATTCCACATATCCATGAGCATTCTCCTTTTGTTAAATAAAATACTGATACCAAACCGAACGCTCTATATTTTTGAATGAAAAAATTAAAAGTAGTGACAAAACGAAGGGATCTTCTCTACCTATGACAATGACTTCACACTTGTTTCTCACTTCTGTTGGCTTTTTGTTCTAATCTTTCATGATGGATTTCATAAATAACATGTTTTAAAAATAACACACATGTATATTGATAGACATTTTGTATAGGAAAAAATATAACGACAACCTGTAGCATCGTGTTATCTGTTTCCAAAACATAATGTATGCTGTTACTAGTAGTATAGCTGTCACTCATATTTCTTTGAGGGTGTTCCCCCATATTCCCTGGGAAGATATCAAATCTCGTGTTACCGCGAGCGAGCGATAGATTAGAAGCCCGATATGATATAACTGACGTGAGTGGATCTTCGACTTTTGAACATAATATTTTATGTGTAGTAATGGAAAATTGGAAGGTTCTAGATTTTCAGTCGTGTATCTTGTCTGGTTGGAAGCTATCGTTTTCACATTACACCTGAACTCACTGTTCAGGTGTAATGTAAAAACGATAGCTTCCAAAGTGGGGTCAACGGGAACAATTTTTAATTATTTCAATAAATTCCCGCTGCCCCCACCAGTGGGACGACGGGCGGTGGGGTCAGCTAGAATACACCACATTTCGCGAGTACGTTAAAGAGCCATGTATCAGAGGACAAGCCTATTACCATCAACCGGGCACCCATCTTGACTCCGTGGCTGATACGAAGAAATTCCTGATGATAGAACTCAATAATATTTTGCCCAGTAACCAAATTCAGAACCCCATGGTTCATGCATCGCTTTCAATGCGTGCCAAATTCCTCAAACAAAATTAACATAAGCTTAGCAAAAAAAAACCACCAAAAAACACTAAAAAGTGAAAAATAAATTTACTGCCGGAACTTGGTGAGTTTTGTTAGTTTAATTGACTTTTTTCCACCGACTTCTGAAAATATGAGGTAACAATAAAAAATAAAAAACATGTGGGGTAATCTTTGGGGATAAAATTTAAAACTCGTATCGGATCGGCTACGAGTGCTACGAAGGTCACGTGAGTTCTATGATTTTTGTTCACTCAAAAAGTGCTCAACGCGCCAAAGAAGTTTTCACTTCAAAAAACAGATCGATTGAGAAACTTTTCCTTTTTAGAAGTCGGTTATTTTCCTGAGATCAAAAGCCCCGGCCATACGGTTAGAGCAAACCAATATTGTGTGATCTGTTGGTGCATACTAATAATATGTAAGCATAATACCACACCTCGCTTAATATTCGTAGTTTGGGATAATTCATAAACGTTATCGTTCAGTTGCTAGGAAGATGAATCGTGCTGGTATGTGATGGATGAGAGCGTTCTGTTGCTACGATATTATGGGAGGTTTAATATGTATGTATGGATTTGGGTATCAAGTTATGTGAGGTATACAGGGTGTAAGCAACCTCATCACGAAGCCGTCAACCAAGCATTCTGTACATCAAACTAAAAATAACTTTCCACAAAAATTATCACTGGGAAGCGACTTTTTTTGAAGCTAAAAATCATGTTTTTAGGTAGAACTCAATATAACGCACTCAAAACATTGTGCTGATGGATGGATTGAATAGTACGGGGGTCGTGAAGGTGTTAAAAAATTGTATTAAAAAAAAAATACTTGTGAAAAAGTTGTATTTCATCCTAGAATATATGGTACTGGGTCATCGTTAAACCTAATACTAGAGTCTTGTTTTTATTCGGTATAGATTCTTAACGGGAACCTTAATTTGCATTTTTGTTCTGGTAATGTCCTAAGGCCTGAATTCTTGTCGCTCTGACGGTTGATCAATCGAACATTGTGTTCTATTATAGCACAATACTGTGACGCTGACGTCAGCGGCGACCGACTGCCGTATTTTGTTCTTGCTGTCACAACCGACCATACGCACCGACCGTCAGCGCGATAAGCATTCAGGCCTAATTGTCAGGCAGTGGTGTTGCTAACTAGCGAGTTGTGTATGTACTTGAAGCACATAAGTACACATTTCGCTAGTTACATTTTTCGACCTATTTCTAATCTTCTTAACCTATGTAATCTTGAAACTTGCACCACAAAGGAATAACCATAATTATTGTATTAGCATGATTGCTTCAGTTATTAACATTTATTTAGGTTTGCCTCGTTACCGAGCGTACGTTCTTTGAATATTATACTGTGTGTAAAAAGTTCTGAGATACAGCTGAAGGAAATAATTTTGGTTATAAAGAAGGTTTTTTTTTGGATGATGGCCACATGCCCTTTAAATGTTAATGTTATAAAACTAAAACTTAAAGAAAGACAAATGTAAGGATATTTAAAACATTTTTCTGTGTTGCATAATCAATTTAAAATTCCTGTGAAACATGCACCCTTTATTAAGCTCTCTTGTTTTGGTTACATATACTTTGCAGCTTCCAAAGTGTCGAAAACAAAAATACGACATCGATTATGTACTGTATAGCTTACGTGTCGATAATTATAAATACGGAACCATACTGCCGCGATATAAAATATATTTGTCAATACACTTCCTCGAAAACTGATTCATATCGCACTACGATTAGGTTGAACATACAATGTATTTCACACGGGAGCGTTTTTTTTTTCGAAACACGGTGTGCGGGAATAAAAACCACCACGGACCAAACCAATGTACTATTGTCCACCCAGGTTATGACCTGTGTGCTAATTTAATTAAAGACATTTTTGCCGTCATGAAAAAGATACAGACAAAGAGGGAGACAGAGTTACTTTCGCATTTATAATAAATACAGATGCTAAATTCAATAAACATTTACTGCACCTGATGTCACAAAACTACAAATGTTGAATGAAATCTATCGCAATCAATACAAAAGTTCTAAAGGTATCTGGACAAATCACTTACTCGAATTTTTCCTTTCTCCGAACTCCATTTTTCCTTAGGTAAGGATCGCAGGAGCCGATAAGAGGGATCGACAGACGGTAATACTTCTAATTCTATAGAATATTCTTCTATCAATATTTCTTCGACCATAAGGTACGGGCTGTCTGATTGGGTCTTTATATTGAAAGGCATAGATATGTATTAGAGATTGAGGGCGTTTTGGGCTTAGATTGTATCTGGGTTTATTGGTAATGTAGTGTTTATTCAATATGTATTTTCCGATTTTAGTTATTACTAGCCGATGCCTGCGGCTTTGCCCGCGTAAAATTATATACTAAAACCTTCCTCTTGAATCACTCTATCTATTAAAAAAACCCGCATCAAAATTTGTTGCGTAGTATGTATTTTTAGATTTAGGTATTTATCTATGAGTCTTTGTTACCTCAAATAAATGGTTTATTATTATTATCATTGAAAGGCTAGGCATATGATGATGATCCCCGGTGATATTACTTATTTATTATTTAACCCGCCTAGGGATAAAATTTTCAGAAGTTCTCTTGCTAACTAACTACATGCTTCTAGACCAGGCAGTTTATTGGTTGTGCGTCGTCAGCGAGTGTATGCACTTATTAAAGCTTTATATTAAGACTAGCCAATGCCCGCGGCTTTGCCCGCATAAAATTATATACTAAAACCTTCCTCTTGAATCACTCTATCTATTAAAAAAACCCGCATCAAAATTTGTTGCGTAGTTTTAAAGATCTAAGCATACATAGGGACAGCCAGACGCAGCGGGAGACTTTGTTTTATAATATGTAGTGCTGATAGTGAAGATCTGATTTAAGGAATGGGCTATTATATCAATTGAACGTATTGCAACAATTTTTTCTGCAACTCACATTTCTACAAAATCACTGGGTTTTCCATTCCGTAGTAAACACATTAACCTAAAAGAAAATATAGTACCTAACAATGTTTATTGTTGCTTACAAAAAGTCGATTTAGCAATAAAGTTCCGAAATTGCGTACTAACAGTGCTACTGGACTTAAGCCAAATTTTTTGCTAAAATTTTAACAAAGTTTGTCTATTTTGTTGCGAACTTTGTGATATAATATATTACCCGGTTTATGCTCGAGCTTATTTTGAAAATTATCCGATATTTCCTAACTTGGCTGAACAGAACTTGCATACAAAATTACAGCACCATGTGTGACCGACTTCTTTTCTGCTCAAAATGAGGGTAGTTCGATGAAAGAGTGTAAAGCCATGAGAGAGTATTGAGATTTCCTTTCAGGAAAAAAAACGTATTTTCTAAGCATTTCCCATTTTTTTTTTAATTCTGCTGAATGTACAAGTGGGCAAGGGCACTTGAAGTTTTTCTTTTGTTTTATACCTCGTAGCAAGGTACTGCGTTTGATTAGACAATGTTTCATACACCAACTTATTAAAGCGGTTTCAATTAAAATTCGGATACATTTCTACATTCTATCGCATTCCGAAGGATTTAGAAGGAATTAGAAATTGCTTCATACGCTTGTTGATGGATGGAGCGGGAGACGAAGACCAAAGAAAATATCAATAGATTGTGTAAGGCATATAAGAAGCAAAAATGAGTAATAGATGACAATTGACAGGGGAGCATGGAAGAAAAATAAACGTGTGACCCCAAGAAACATGGGAACAGATCAAGAAGATGATGTAATATTGTTTCATAGGCTCGAAAAATTCGTCTGCTCGTAAACATAAAAACCGCAATTGCTACTGTCGAAATGGGATAGCTTTGGGTAAGTTTGTTACGCAGCTAGAATACACCCCTAACTTTTAATTAGTACAAAAAATAAATTGGGCCGTACCCTTTACTGATCATAATTGTGTAGTCAAAAGTAAAAAAAAACGAAATCCCAAAATTGTCTACGAAAATGTGTGATAATTGGAAAACTCATAACTGAATGATGCTACGATGATCGGATGATGAATGACTGAATGACGGATGATGGTCGCAAAAACGATTTATGAATACTAATTAAATGGCCTGTACCATATTTCCATACATTGAGTGGCATTTTTGGATATACTCGTAAACAATCGCTAATAACTTTGCTGTATATCAATATTATTTATTGAGACTTCATATATGTAAGGTGACTGGTAATTAGTGTACGAAACTTAAACACGTGACTTTTATTATAGGACTAAACCTGAAATCACGAAAAAATACAGCTGTTTAGTACATTTATGTTCGCCTAATGTATTGGACAGCAGATTTTTTTTCCGCGATTTCAGGGTTGGTCCCATAGTAAAAGTTGTTCGTTAACATGAGCGCAGTCACGTGTTTCAGTATCGTACACTAATTACCAGTCACCCTATAAAATAACAAGACCATCTGATTCACGTTGACTCACGGGCGCGGTGGCGGGTGCGGGCGCGAAATATCAAACATATGGCGTAATATCCAAGTGTTCACGTACACAACGCACGTGGGGTCTAAGTAGCGGGCAAACTAGCGACTGGCGCGCGCGGCGGCCTCGCGGCAATATCAAACGCGTGAGATGTTTGTGTGTGTTCACGTCGAAGTAGCGGCGGAGCGCGCGATTTACTCGCGACGTCAGCTAGAAACGGACTCGCGCGAACGCCTGGCGGCCAATGTGAACACGAACTCGGCAAGTCCCCGCGCCCGCACCCGCGCCCGCGCGTTCCTACGTGAACAAGTATATAGTATAACAATAGCTAGTCTAAAATCGGAACTTCATAAATAAATCCATATCCGCTGACATGTAACTGCAACACGTCAGCAATCAGAGCTTAAATAATTACCGTGGCTTAGCAAACTGTGCCTCGGTCAGGTGGGCCGGGGCCCGACTCCTGTGGTGAATTAATCACGAAAGCCGCTGAGTCAACTGCCGTCTAATTGGTGTTCCTCCCCTGACAATCGAGTCATCAAAGTGGTCAAACACGACGTGTTTGCTCAGTTTGTGCAGCGAAAGCGTAATGATGGCATTATTTAGTTTAAGTGAATTAAAGTAGTTGGGAATATTGTAAAGTGTTGACTACTGAGTTGCCTGGAATTGGAAACATGACGCCTGTGATCCCCGAAGGGTTAAGCAGAGATGTAGGTACCTAATAGTACACCCCCATTTCGCCAGATATGTTTGAGTCCTCTGTAATAGGTCCTTACTGAGCCTATATCCATCAACCGGGCACGAATCTAAACGTCGTGGCTGAAACTGAGAAATCCCAGACGGAAAAAAACCCATTAACTCAGTTTCCGACCTGAGAATCGAGACCGGGACCTCATGCTCAACAGTCGCGCTTGCGACCGCTAGACCAACGAGGCAGTCAATCAATCTATTAATAACAATATGAAGAGGAAAAATTTGTATTTTTGTGTGTATGTTTGTAATGAATAAACCCAAAAACTACTGTGCCGATTTCAAAAATTCTTTCGCCATTGGAAAACTACATTCACCTTGAGTAATATAGGCTACATTTTATCCCCGTACTCCCACGGGATCGGGAACTACGCGGCCGAAACCGCGTCACGTCCGCTAGTAATGTATAGTTAATATAATTATCATCATAGTTAAAAATAAACCTAAATAGTCCCCCAATCACTACAACACCCCAAAGAACTCTTTACAAACATCTAAACACTCACAAACCCTCACCATATCTCATGTTTTTGTACACGATACTCCAACGAAAGTAAGCGTTTGATTCCCGAAAATCAATGGGTCCATTAACCGACATCACCCACTATTTCCTTTGAGTTCGGTCACGAGGCTAATGCAGGACCGCCCTTTAAAGATTGACCTCGAGTAACAAGATATAGGATAGCTAATGCTCACTGTGGGGTGTAAGGGAGGAATTCAGTCGAATCATTTCGTTGGACATCACAAATAGTGTTTTTGTCGATTCGACCCTTGCTTTGGTAGTATTGGAATATACTTGGAGGTAGTGGGCGTAAAAAACTGTTTGGGAATTTGAGTGTACAGTTACTTTTTCAGATTTGGATGTTGTATTTTTGATGGTTTCTTATTATTGATGATTCTCTAGGTATACAAATTATAAAGGATCATAGTTGCCTATTATGTATAATTAGCTTTTGCCAGAGGCTACGCCCGCGAGAACAATGATAATTCTTCCATGGGATCTTATTACCGGGATAAAAAGTATACTATGTATTAATCTGGGTTTTAAACTAGCTGTGTGCAAAATTTCTTCAAAGTCTGTTCAGAAGTTTTTGCGTGAAAGGGTTCACGCAAAAACTTCTGAACATGACATTAGAAACATGTAGACATCCACACTCACAAACTTTCGCATTCTTAATACATATTAGTAGGAAGTAGGATACTGGCAAGAGTAAGATCTCGGATATTATCATCACTCTTAGAGATTGAAACTTATTTTTAGTTAGAAAACATCACGCATGTAAGCCTCGAAGGTGCCTAAGCACAAGTTTACATAGAATAATGCTCATTTACAATAAATAAGCTCGTTTTATGCGTTAAGGCGATTACACGAGCTAAACGCAAGTTTTATAATTACTAAAAGTATATGATTCACTGCTATAAACAAGACCAGAAAAATATATGATACTGTTACGAGCTGGGTATGAGATAAATTAATTACTACCGATTAAACAACACAATAACTTTATTAATCACAAAACAATTTAAACTTAATCACAAGTACACTACAGTACACTACTATTCACTTAGATATCGCACTTCAAGTTCACTTCGATTCGCTTCGATGGTAGCCAAAACAAGACTGACTGTCGCGGCCCTGAGCGGTCTATTTATACTCGCCCACAGACACACCAGAATAACCTCGAATATTCTAGAGGGTCATAGAAAACACTAACAAAAGAGTAGGTAGGTAGGTAAGTAATTATTATTACTAGCTACTTGTACAACACAAACAAATATGAACCGTATGCCCTAGGCGTACGGTTGAAATTCTAATGTCTTTTTATAAAGAGGTCGCGAGTTTGTAGGTACCTACCCAACTTTGAAAGTAATAATAATAGAAAACACTCGAAATTTCAACGTACACATACTGTAATCACGTGCTTTCTCGAATGTTCTAGTAGGTCCGATCATCCGATGTAACAATACCTATTCTTCAGGATATATGCTAGCACGATATTGTTTTGAAAACATAATACAATTAATTTGGCTCGATAAAAAGAAATCACAAACTTACCTCTAAAAATATCTTTCAAACAATAAAAAACATACTAATATGCATGCGATCATTCTGATTTTTTGGCAAATAATTCTACAAGCAATATATTAGCATGATACTGTTTTAGTTTTTTAAGCCAATCAATAGTTTTTTGTAAATCGATCGAAACCACTCATTTCGCGCTATTTGGCCCGTAGTGGCTGACGTAACAACCGCTTTGTAGTGCAAGCTGATTAGAACTTTATTCTAACAGCATTTTAAACGAAGTTTGAACCACCACAAATAGAGTTGCTAATTTAGCTCGTCTAAGCGCCTTAATTTAATGATCTATTGTTATCGACACGCATAAAACAGACTCCTAAAAACCGCCAAACGATGATTCCGACATTTGCCACTCGAGAAGTTTCCATTCCAACTTTTGTTTTTCCCGTACAAACCACTTTGCCGTACCAAGTACATGATAATGCCCAAAAATGTGGGAGCACTCGCTGGCATCCAAATTCGCTGAGTGGTTTAAGAGATTTGCTCCGCAGAAACATTTTTCTCTTTGATATGTTAATATCTGATGGCAAAAAGTCTTACCGAGGGACTCAGTAACTGGGTTTTGAAGGTCAGATAGGCAGTCGCTCCGTGTAAATTAATTAAATTCAGCTGAATGCGGTTAGACTGGAAATCGATCCCAACATCGTTGGGATAAACCAGGCAGGTGATGCTGTTAAAATCTGATGATTATTCTGACGATCTTACGATTTACATCTTCAGTATTTTCACAGTTTTTATGTCTTGTGACTGGGACTGCATTTCATTTTTGTTTCAACAACAATTCAAAAGTAGGACCTGTAACTGGCCTACTTGAAATAACATTATCCTTTGATTTTGATGGAAAATTGGAATAAAAGCTGGTTTACTATACCTTTGACGTGGGATTTTTCTTCCTATAATTTGGAATAACTAACGTTTTTGTCTTTTTCAGGTCAAACTAAATTAGGTACCGTAACTTCACAAACGTAATGAATTTCACCCAGAAGTCTTTTTCCGTCATCGTAAAGAACTACACTACTAAGTAAAGTTAGATAGTTTCTTATTAACCCCCAACGTGAAAACGACAGGGTGTTATAAGTTTGACGTATCTGTGCTGTGTGTGATTGTGATTTTGTTTTCTTTGTTTGAAAGGTGAAATAGTCGGGAGTGTTATTAGCTATGTTTGATAAAAATCAGTTCAAGATGGCCGCCGCCACAAAATGGCGGATCACATATTTACTCAACAACTCCAAAACAAACATAGCTGACGTGGCTCAAAAGGCTGCCCAACTCAAATGGGACTGGGCAGGACACGTCTGCCGCATGACCAACTGTGGGCCAAAATAGCAGGAAACCGGTGCCCTGACACAGTGAGGCGGGGTTGCGGCAGACCACGAAGGAGATGGCGGGACGAACTGGACAAGTTCCGTCCAAACTGGAAGGAGAACGCGCGGGTTCGCAAGAGGTGGAAAGAGTGGGAGGCCTTTGCATTGGAGTGGGACAGAGCAGGCTAGCAAAAAAAACAAAATAAAACTCCCTCAATATAAGGGTATCAAAAGAAAGGGCTTGACTAGTAGAATACTATCCCTTACAATAAATCTCTAATTCAAGATGGCCGCCACCACAAAATGGTAAACTTATTACATTTTTTTTTCACAACTCACTCAATATGGGTATCAAATGAAGGGCTTGTGAAATTACACTACGTGTGTCGAACGTTTTTTGGATTTTTAATTTAATGTAACTTGTTTTTGGTATAGAGTCATTTACAGTTTTTCCAATATCTTGCTTCTTGAATAAACTACCAAATCGTAAAGGTTGGCTGCCGTGGCTCAAATAAATCTCTATAAAGTTTGTTTTTAAACACATTAATATAAGATGCTCGTAGCTAAATAATAACAGCCACTCGGGCCGATCTTTAGGTTCAGCCGTGCCTAGGTTGGTCTGTGGATGGGTGACCACCTTTATGCACTGAGTTTCCTCCGTGCCTCGGAAAGCACGTCAAGCTGTTGGTCATTTGTCCATCTTTGGCAGTCGTTACAGGTAGTCAGTGGCCCAAAAAAGTATTACCCAGTACTAACTGGGTTGCGGAGGACTGGCAGCCGACCCCAACATAGTTGGGAAAATGCAAAGCAGATGATGATGGTAACATGCACTTTCTTCATAGTCTGTGTTTATAATTTTGCTTGAAACAATAAAATCTTTCTCAGCCTTGGGACGAATTGTGAAAACACACGGAAAACCACCGAATATTAAAAAACTACAGAATTCGTGTTTCTGCGAATATCTCTTATTCACAAGGCGGAGAAGCTTTTAACTGTTTCTTGCATCACAATAAATGTGTGAAATCAATCATTTCCCACAATCTGGTGACGCAAATTCATCATAATCATAATAAAGTATCTATTTTTACACGTCTCAATAAATAACTCTTGATATCATCAGTTGTTTGGACGAAACTGAACTTTCAGGTAATAGATATAAGAGATATGATGACAGTAGGGTTGGGTTAGCGGTTTGTGTCATGGTGTAATTGAATCATCCATTACCGCCACGCGAGGATTCACCTGCCGCGAGCAGGATTGATTATTGACAGATATTCTGCTCAAAGTTTATCAAATCGGGACGGTAAACAACATTTTCTGGAGCAATTAGTTTATAGTTTTCATAGATGAACACGATTGTACCCCGTTATTGAGAAATGTGTTCTATTTCAAGTTTAAATAGAGATTTCCTTGCAAAAGTTTTGCTGCAACGTCTTCGTATTATGTACAAAACCACTGTCTGTAAATAGCTAGGCAATTAAGCTTGGGATTTCATTATGGAAAAAATATTATAATAAGTAAAATACAATGTACTGATAATATTATTTCATTTGTACTTTGTATTTGTACCAAATCTTCTTTCTCTATATTATAAAAATGAATCGCTGAATCTGTTGCTAAGCGCAAATCTCGAGAGCAGCTGAAACGCTTTTCCTAATTCTTTTTTTGTTGTGTTTGTAATTGTCAGGAGAAGGTTCTTATGAAAAAAAAATGTAGTAGGTTGGTAGTAGTAGGTAGGTAGTAGTAGGTAGGTAGTAGTAGATAGGTAGTAGTAGGTAGGTAGTAGTAGGTAGGTAGTAGTAGGTAGGTAGTAGTAGGTAGGTAGTAGTAGATAGGTAGTAGTAGGTGGGTTGTAGTAGGTAGGTAGTAGGTGACAAGACAACGTCTGTTGGGTCAGCTGGTTACAAATAAAAACTCTTTAAATATCACCAGTTCACCACTAATCAGTAAAGGGTGGTTGGAATCGATTTATAGAATAACCTCAGTATTTTACAAAGATGTTCAAAATCAGAAAAGCGTTGATGTCAACTCCCAATTAACAGCAAAAGCCAGGCTGCCAACAAAAAAAAAACACATAAAATAAACACGTGTAACGGAAGACTACCGATCATGAATAGACACCAACAAGATTGGTGAAACAAAGCACACAATAGCGCATTAGCCGGGGGTAAAATGTTTGCCCAGTGAGCTTACGAATAAAACCCGGGTACACTGTACCCGGGTACGCTGTACCCACGTTCTATTGAAAATCCATTGAACACTTTATACTAGTGTATGAGTAAATTCCACTGCTGTTGAGAATGCTTTTAGAGGTAAATCCCTATTCGTCTGGAGGCCACGCAGCTTTAGAACGCATCGGAATCATACTCGTAGCAGGTTTTTGTAAAAACATTGTACCGTGAAAGATTAATTTGGTGGCGAGTGGAATATATAGTTAAATTGCTGAAAGGTTTCATAGTTGGACGGTTGGAGTGTGTACAAGCGAAAGCTTTGTTCGAAACTGGGTAAATACGATGTGCATATTGTGCAGTGTCAACATGTCAATTATCAAATTTTAACCCCCGACGCAAAAACGAAGGGTTGTTATAAGTTTGACATGCGTCTTTGTGTGTTTTCGTCTGTCTGTGGCGTCATAGCTCCCGAACGGATGAACCGATTTTGATTTTGTTTTTTTTTTTGTTTGAAAGGTGAACTAGTCGGGAGTGTTCTTAGCTATGTTTGATAAAAATCAGTTCAAGATGGCCACCACCACAAAATGGCGGTTTATATATTTATTCAACAAATCCCCATATTGAGGGATTTGTTGAATAAATATATAAACCGCCGTATCAAATGAAAGCGCTTGACTAGTAAATTAATTTATACTATATCAAAAAGGAATGGGGAAAACTATCAGACGAAATGAGATAAAGAAAGTGGCCTGATGACTGGTACCTAGGAACTAACGATTAACGTATTAGTTGTTATTTAACTTTTAGTACATTATGTGTCAGGGGTTTTTAAAATTTAATGTGACTCATTCATTAATCATAACATAACATCACACCTGTAATCCCCGAAGGGTAAGGCAGAGGTGTATCTAATAGTACACCCACGTTTCGCCAGTTTTGTTTAAGTCCTATGTAATAGGGAACGAGCTTATTGCCATCAACCGGACGACAATAGAGACTCTGTGGCTGCTACTGAGAAATTCCTGATGGAAAAACCCAATAACACTTTGCCCGGCCTGAGAATCGACCCCCGGACCTCATGCTCAGCAGTTGCGTTTGCAATTACTAGACTAACGAGGCAGTCTTTGATAATACTATGGAGTAACCCAGGGGTTACAAATATATTATTACTTATATAATATTATAAAGCAGAAGAGTTTGTTTGTTTGGTTGAACGCGCTAATCTCAGGAACTACTAGTTCGAATTGAAAAATTATTTTTGTGTTGGATAGTCCATTTATCAAGGAAGGCCTTATTAGGCTATATAACATCACGCTACGACCATTAGGAGCGGAGCAGGAATGAAAATGTTGCAAAAACGGGTTTCTTTCTTCCTTTCGTTTTTCTCTCTTATGTGACGCAGACGAAGTTGCGTGGGTCAGCTAGTCTTTATATATCACAATTCATATTCCCCTTCTGTTTATGTTTGTGTGTAGGGAATAGCTTTTATAAAAACACATCAAATTGGCTATACAAAAAATGCAAAAGTTCAAAGCTACGCGTTCTGTATGTACTCCTATGGGAAAACCATGTTACATTATTACAAAAAAAAAACGAAATCAAAGAAACTGTCTCATTTTTTATAACTAAACAGAAATATTAAACAATCATATTTAGTAAAGACATTAAACAAAATCGGGATTTTGAAGTAGTAAATTATGGAGATGCTAGCCTTGTGCCCGGACGAAGATAAAATAAGTTGAAATGGGAAAAGTTCCATTAGGTTATGAAATGAAAAGATCACGGTTATCTCACAGGAGCATACTACTTTTGAATTATGTCCAACTTTCCGCAATTGTCTTAAATGGCTTATTCGGAAATTAGAGAAACTGTGTCGTTAAGACGTGGAACTTAAAGTTTTATTAAGTGTTTCCAAAAGTTGAAAGAGCCATGCTGTCTTGTAATAGCAATGCTGTAGTATCACATACGATTGACATCGTTCTTTTTGCAGTATTAAAATGTTCCGGATACAGAGGGTTTTATGATTATCATGTAGGATATTTAATGAGAAAGCTTTGCCAGTGAGAAAATAAAAATACACGGACTGAAAATTAAAAGGCAAGTATTTGAGTTTATAGTACAAAGACGATGAGCACTTTTGTTTTGAATATTTTTACCTCTGCAAATTAAAAACTAACTTCTGGAGTCTGGTCTCTTCGGTCCCAGCCTATTGAAATATAACCAATGTTAATACTAAAAGTTACGCTGATGGTGTGACTACGAGTACCCAGCTACATCGAGATGACATAGTCTCGACCCTGACTCACAGAATAAGACGACACTTAAAATTATAACGGTCCCTTTCTGCATTACGAAATTAAAATTCGCTGAGCAAACCTCCACTGGAGTTGCGTATAAATAAAAGATTTCGCTTGCAATTTGCGAACTCTGAAATCCTTTGCTTAATTATATTATCTCTTGAGCACTTTCTGGTGGCGTTAAGCGGGGACGTTGTTTTTAATTAGCCATTTTGAAATGTGTTTTTGTAAGTCCAAGTCTAAGGAGTGTTCAGTTTACAATGCAATCTTTAATGTTTGTTGAAATAAGTTGGTGTTTGGACTAAGTTTTGCGATTAAAATGTGTTTATGCAGTGTCTAAGATCATTGACACTAGCTACATTGTACTTGCACGGCACTTTTAGTAGATAAGGTGGGAGAAAATCTCTTGACACAATTAGCTAAGACTTCTGAAATGACTGCGATACTTATGATATAGGTAATGTCATATACATCATAAAAAAAATTTGAAGAACCTGAGATTTTTTTTCGATCTATCTATCCAAGTTCATTCATTGTTGCATTTGACTTTGAAATCCGACCATATTTTCCGACTGTCAACGTATCTACGTCATATTCATAGAAGCAGTAATCAGAGACACAAAAGGTAGAATTAGTGGGGTCTCTAAAACGTAGGAAAAGAAAGGATTCCCTTTCAACTTTAACAAGGGTAAAGATTTGAGACTTACAAGAGAGGGTGCAAATCAGAATCCTTACCTCCCATTGCCTTGCATGGGTTTGGAAAAAATACGTTTCAGGTTAAAATTATCGATTTTTATCAAGCTTTTATTTAATCACCTGTATAACTAATCATGTAAAAAAATTTTAGAAGTTAAATTAGACCCAGTTTCCGATGTCTGATTGAGCTGAAATTTTGCATGCATGTTTAGTCGGAATGACAGTGCAGGGTAAACTTAGTGACGTCATTCTGAATTTAATATGGCGGATTCCCAAAGATGGCTGTGGATGGTTTATTTTTATGCATTCCCAAATGGGTATTTGCTGAGAAGAATACGAAAAATAGAAAGACATTCACTTCAAAGCGTGTTTTTAGTTTTTTTTTTTTTAACTGTAATATTTTATGGATACTATTTTTGTGTTCACCAAAAAGAAAAAAAGTTTTTTGTTGTTAGAAGGTGTTAAACAAAAACAAATCGTAAAGAAAGTTGTGGAAGGGTCATTAATAAAAACACCCAAAATCTTTGAAAAAATGTCCGAACTGCATTTAAAGGCTATAAAAGAGAATCCAGCAAAACAAAATTTCAAGTGTTGATCTCACATGGTGAATGAGACAGAGTTGAAACCCCAAAGAAGGCTCACCCCATAAGAGACATTTCCCTCAAGAAATATGACGTCACGTCCTTAATTTCACTCAACCATGCACACGCAGCAAAACAGGAATATTTTACGACGTATCTCATAGTAAAAATGTTTATGCTGTTATTACAATTGGAATGACGAGTGAGCGCGGATGTTCGCAGCTAAACCATTGAATTTTTAACTTTAGGCGGCTGTCGCATCGTCAGCGATTAGCGGGAGTTGACTAATATAATAATAAAGAGGTAGCTACTAAAAACGAGTTGGTTGTTTGACAGCGTTATAAATAAAATTCTTGTCGCGCTTACGGTCGGTCGTGCACGGTCGGTCGTGCATGGTCGGTCGCGTACGAATATACATTGTGTTCCACATAGCACCATACTGCGACGCTGACGATCAACAGATCGTCAGCGCGGCAAGAATTCATGCCTTAATATACCTGTATAGTATCAATATCGGTAACTATGTCAAACTTTCTGGCTATTGAGCCACTTGTATAATTGCCAAAAAAACCAAATCCCACACAACATAAAACGTGGTAAACGTGGTGTTACATGGAAAAATTGTTCTATATGATGGGTAGACACACATCTTTTTGAAGGATGCAGGTAACTAAATTGCCACATAAGTATTTCTTTTTGACACGAGATCTACAATTCACTTTTCCTTTACCGGTACCTACCTTTATTTTTTTGAACGAGAAAATAGTCGATACCTTCCCTAGTCAGCAGTGGGACCTAAAAACATTGAATTTTTAACTTTAGAGCGCGGTATCTTCGCGAATAGAACATTTTTAACCACGTCTGCACGGTTTCAGACGTGACTCCATCATGGTAAGGGAGCCTTCACACCGTACGTGTTTATTGTACAAATTAGATACAAGTTAATATTCTAGAGGTTTAAAGTGTGATTTTTATAAGGTCGGCGATCGGAGGGACGTTTTACAAATTAGTTATGGTGGTTGGGGCTATTTAAAAACATTACGCTGGATTAAATATTTGAAGTTTGCTTTTGGAATTTTAAAGTTGCCTCTCGCAGGGTCACTTTACCCTACCCTACCTACTCTATAACTATATCTGAATTCTGTGAAACTTACAAGTCACATCAATTACTGATCAAAAAATTAATAGGTATGTGTGGGATTACTACAGAACAACAATTACTTAGTTACTGTTATTGATGTGGCCAAATGATTTGACATAATAATCTAAGGACTGTTATTATAGATTCTTAAAGAAGAAGAGACTGCTTATTGTCTCTTTTCTCATCTTCAGGTTGGGTTCTTCTTCTTCACCTTAAGAAGAAGAAGAAAGGTTGGGTTGACCTATTTCAGCAAATTCAAGAGTCGCAATTCTGAACACAACCTTACTTGTGCTTGCATCCGAACGCCAGAATTACCGACATCTGTACACGCGAGCAGAGGTTGAATCGCGCAAATTCGCGCGCTTACAAAAATCCGACTCACAATCAGTCCCTATTCAACTCAGGTGACACATCGACAGATACATGCAAAGTTCCTACGCGCAACGTGTTCTCTCTCTATTTTAATTTGTTTGTTCGCAGTTTTTGAACAACTATTGTCTTGATTTCGCTTGATCGGCTCGTGCGGTCTTTATAGAGCGCTGCGACTTTTTTTCCATTCGCGTTTTGGCGCTGTGTGTTAGGGAAGAGGAAAAAGAACAAAGATAGGGTGGACTATGTCTTTGTTGCTTGATGTAGTTACAATGCAATTATGTTTTCGTGACTTCTTTGTGCAATTTAATGGTAATGGAGGGGGCGATGCTCCTTGAGTGATCGAATCAGAAATGAAAACATCCACAAAAAAAACCAAGTGCCAACACCCGCGACGTAGCCCGTAGAATCGCCAAACTTAAAGTAGCAGGGGGCAGGGCATATTACTCGCAGAACGGATGGCCGATAGGGCCGAAAAGTTCTGGAGTGGCGACCGCGAACCGGAAGACGTTGCGTCCGAAGACCTCCCACTACACTAGGTGGACCGATGACCTTGTGAATGGTGCAGGAATCCGCTGGGTGCGAGACGCATGGGACCGATCAATGTGGTGAAACTTGGGGGACGCCCATGTCCAGCAGTAACTCTTTTGGCTGCAATGATGATAATGATTTCTTTATGAATCGAAAGGAATAATTAGGTTTCGCAGTATTATGAATGTGGAGTGCAGGCCTATCAGAAATATAATGAAACAAGCGCGATGACCATGAAATATGTACCTATATTTCTTAGGGCAGCTAGAATGCTTTCAATTTCATTATTCTAAAGCGTGTTATTTTTTGACTATCAAAAAAAATTTGACAAAGATCTGTTAAGCGTTGTTATTTGTTGACTAAAAAAAAAAATTATGACAAAAATCTATTTGAAAGGTAATACAAATGTTTTGACAAGCTCAGTTTCCGTTTTGTGTACGACAGAGGCGCCGAAAAAATAAGTTTAAAATAATGCGAAAAACAAAATGAAATTTCATTATCGCGAGCCTGTAATCCACTTGTTTACGAGAAAAATGTTTTAGTGAAAATAAAATTCTATCGTCAGGAAATGTCGGAAATGCTTGAAATCAATAAACGGATTACTCTGGATTTTGCGGTTCAAGGCTCGATTTTATCGGAAAAACAAGAGTTACCATTTTCCGTGTGCATGTAGATGTTCCCAGTATTTTTCGTTTCCAAAGGCCTTTTCCGAATTTTGTACCCAACATAAAAGGATCACAAAAAATGTTATAGAAGTTTCTACAAAAATTGGTGAAACGGTGGCCTTTTTTACTTTTTCAAGAAGTCTTTTTTTGTTATATTATCAGCACATTACACACTGTGCTGATAATATACAGAGTGTAAATAACCTCATCACGAAGCCGTCAACCAAGCATTCTGTACATCAAACTAAGTAACTTTATGCAAAAATTATTGTTACTTTTTTTTGGGGTGAAAAATCATGTATTGTGGAAGAACTTCAAAACATTGTGCTGATGGATGGATTGAATAGTACGGGGGTCGTGAAGGTGTTTGAAGTAAAAATCTTACCATAAAAATTTGTTTAAAAAAAAACTTGTCAAAAACTTTGACCCCCAATATATCCGAACTAGAAGGTTCCCAAGGTATGGTGTTGAAAAAAAAATGG
This sequence comes from Xestia ashworthii, assembly GCA_950022955.1. Classification (NCBI taxonomy): domain Eukaryota; kingdom Metazoa; phylum Arthropoda; class Insecta; order Lepidoptera; family Noctuidae; genus Xestia; species Xestia ashworthii. Next base: position 4,837,751 of record OX465555.1, on the reverse strand, counting down.
GAAGGAAGTGTGAAGTGTTTTTTGATTTTTCTATCAGGAGTTTTTCAGTATCAGCCACGGAGTCCGGAATTGTGGTCTGTTCATGACAATAGGTCTGCCCATCAATGCTGTTCTAGAGATGATCGCGGACCGGATGGATTGCCCATACATACACTGCTGTGATAGGCATGTTGCCGTCAGCAGGGCTGGTTAGATATTGCCTTTTTTATTCTGTTTTATTTTATTTTATTTTATTTGTGTGTTATTTATTATCCTTTGTGTGTTGTTTGTATTTGTGTGCACTCGACGTATGAGTTAATATGTGTGTATGTGTGTGAATGTGTGTATATGTGTGTGTGTGTCTAACCCTTCAGGAATTAATTACTACAGGTGTGATGTTAAGTTTTATTTATGTTTCGTCATATAAACAGGGTGGAATTTTTCAGTGCCACCTAGAGGGAAAGTACTCGAAATACTGGAGATAGCAAATTTTACTCAAAGGAAACATTTCTTTATTTTTAAAAAGAAACAAATCTGCATTCATTTTGATTTGACAGTACCGGTAAATGACGAATGCGATGAAAATATTACTAGTCGCCAAAAATCACAAAAGTCACAGAATTTAAAACGTAAATGGGTGGATGGTGGCATGGACAAAGTATTTGTAAAACTTGATGAAATGAAGGACTTGCTCTCAAAAACCAGTTTGGAACAGGAACAAAAGATACTTGCCCTACATGCTACAATTTCCGAAATCAAAACCCAGAATGAAGAACTTAATAAAAATGTTCAATTCATGTCGGCAATGTATGACGAAGTAAAGGCCAAGCTAACTGAGATAGACAAGGAGCGCAAAGATACACTCACTTATATAAGGCAATTAGAGAACAAGGTAGAATCCCTAGAAAAGAATGCACGTTCAGGAAGCATTGAGATCCGTAACATACCCAAAAAGCAACAAGAAACCAAAAATGATCTCATAAGTATTGTACAAAACATTGGGAATTATGTGAGCTCGCCAATCCCTAAAGCAGAAATAAGAGACATCTTCCGCATTAATTCCAAAGGCCCATCTAATAACACCATTATCGTCGAACTTACCTCTGTGCTCAAAAAAGAAGATATCCTAAGCTCAATGAAATCCTATAAAAAGAACCATAACGAGCTACCTACCACTAAGAATATTAACATGGATGGTCCTCCGTTACCTATTTACATCTCAGAAAATCTAAGCACTAGTACCAAACGTCTTTACGCCCTTGCACGTGACTATGCTAAGGTAAATGAGTACAAATTCTGCTGGACAGCCCACGGATGTATCTACTTACGGAAGAAAGAAGGTGACGCAGCCTACCGTATTCATAATGAAGACACCCTAGCCAATCTGAAAAAGTTACCATGACTAGATTTAAGTCTACGTTTACTATTTACTGTGTTTATTCCATTATTGTCGTATTGTTTTCACACGGCCAGATGTATATACCAGGTCATACAACCTGTTCACTCAATGTCAGCACTCCATGTTATTGCTCTCAAAAACTCACCCCATCCCAACTCAACAAGAGTAGCCACACTACACAATCACACCCACACTAACTCCATACTCAACACTACCCTAACAAACACTCTCACACGTCATTCGCAAGCTAAAATACTAAATCTTAGTAGTTCCTCATTGTATAATACCATGTTTTCCTCATTAACATCACATGGGATAACAGCAGTTCTTCTTCACTCCTTGAGTAAATTCCCTGTCATAAAAGATACCAAAATTCCACACAGATAACGTTAACATTACCAACGACATAGAAAATAGTGGCAATATTGAGTGCTCTAGAATTGAAGATCCTTCCACAAGTCCGGCGTTTGTCAACCTAGCGTCAGATAAGGATGATTTTACAGTCCTGGCTGTGAACATACGAAGTATCAAGAAAAACTTTGACTCTTTAATTGTATTCCTAGCCAACATTGGCATTGTTATTGACATCATAGTATTAACAGAATGCTGGACTGATAGCAGTTCGCAGATAGAACAAATAAACAATTACTTACAATTTAGTACCCAACACAGCCATAACCAGAATGATGGTGTTATTGTGTATGTGAAAGAGAACCTCGGCAACGTGAAAGTCCGGGAGTACTCGATTGTAGACGGTAACTGTCTGGTAGTCGAAATCAACAAAGTGACAGTTATTGCCTCGTATAGACCTCCTTGCTTCACGAATCCAAACAACTACATTAATTCTCTAAACGATTTACTCCTCAATACACACTGTGAAAATATTATCTTTGCTGGGGATATTAACATAAATACGCTGTCCGAAATCTCAAGTGGATACACTTCTGACTATTTGAACATGCTAGCCTCACACGGTCTAAGACAGGGAATTGATAAGCCAACGAGGCTTGAAAATTGTCTTGACCACTTGATGATTAAAACACAAAATAGAGTCAAAACATTCGTGTTTGAACCGCTCACAGATCACAGTCCAGTTTTGTTATACATGAGGAAGTCAAACATTGTGAGAAACCATACTAAACACTGCAAAACAATAATCGACTACAAGCAATTAGATACTGACCTTGATAACATCAAATGGGACCTCTTTTTTGACATTCAAAACGTAAACGACGCAGCAGATTACCTTATAAAAGTGCTACAAGACTTGATCACCAGGAACTCTACTACAAAAATAATTTCTAAAAAGAAGCAACCGCTAAAACCCTGGATGACCCCAGGCGTCGTAAAATGTATACGAAAAAGAGATAAAATGCACCTGAAACAAAAAAAGTCCCGTAACAACGAAGATTTAAAAAAGGAATACACACAGTACAGGAACACTTGCAACAGAATTATCCAAACTTTAAAGCACTCATACTATCGAACGGAATTAGAAAAGAACCAAAACAATATTAAAGGAACATGGAATACCATTAAAGAAATGTGCTTTGTGAAGAATGACGCTAAAAGTGCCACGGAATTGCTACATTTAGAAGATAGCGAACAGAACTCATTGAACGAGGTTAATAGATATTTTACTTCAATTGGGGAAGAACTGGCTAGCAAAACACTAACAAAATTGAACATGGTCGAGGATACACTGGTGAAACTCAGCGCGAAGTCAAATAGCTCTCTGAACTCGATGACACTTGCTCCAACAGATGAGATAGAGGTTATTCAGGTGGTCACTGCCCTTAAAAATGGAAGTGCCCCGGGATGGGATAACGTGCATGTTTCCATATTAAAAAGTATAAGCATAAGCTTGCTACGCCCCTTGCACACCTCTGCAACTTGAGTTTCATACAGGGTATCTTCCCAACCGCCTTTAAAAAAGCCGTTGTATCGCCCATCTTCAAGGCCGGTGACAAATCAAAAGTGACCAACTACAGACCAATTTCTCTCCTGAGCACTCTCGCAAAAGTCATGGAAAAACTGGTAAACAGGCGACTTGTAGGCTACCTAGAAAAGAACAAGCTGCTATCGGATAAACAATACGGGTTCAGATCTGGACGTTCTACAAATGACGCGGTTCTTAGGCTTACCACGGCAATAACGAACTGCTTGGATAGAGGAGACAAATGCGTCGGCATCTTCCTCGATCTTCAAAAAGCCTTTGACACTGTGTCAATTTCCATCTTGTTGAGTCGATTGGAAGGCGTTGGCGTAAGAGGTGTACCCCAGGAGTGGTTTAAAAGCTACCTGTCTGGCCGGCACCAAAGAGTCCGCATTGATGGGCGCATGAGTGACGAAGCTCTCTGCGCTTACGGTGTTCCCCAGGGAAGTACTTTAGCCCCAACACTTTTCCTGGTATACATAAATCGGCTCTGTGACCTTCCTATCCCTCGAGCCGAAATAACAATGTTTGCTGATGACACAGTGCTCCTGTTCCATGACACAACTTGGGAAAACTTGGCACAGGCAAGCGAACGAGGGCTTGCTAGAGTAACTGCCTGGCTTGAAGACAGTCTTCTATCCATAAACGCCAGTAAAACAAAGTACCTTTGCTTTAGTAAGTCAAAGTCGGGCAGCCCCGGTCGAGACTTTATTGTGCCCATCCACACGTTCCCTTGTAATAGAGGTCCATGTTATCAAGCTACCTGTCCTTGTCCTAGGCTTGACAGAGTGAACCACATAAAATACCTCGGTGTTACAATCGATGAAAACTTGAGATGGAGTCAACATATCTCAGTCACTGCAAAAAAAACACGCAAACTAATATTTATTTTCAAAACCTTGAGACATGTTGCCAGCCAGAAGCTCCTAATACAAACATACAAAGCATTGTGCCACTGCGTCCTGGGATATGGTATTTGTGCATGGGGAGGCGCCGGCAAATCTCATATGATAGAAATAGAGCGCTCCCAGCGAGCAGTTCTGAAGGTACTCCTATCCCTTAACTTCAGAACCCCAACCAATTTAGTGTACGAGCAAGCGCGAGTGCTGAGCGTAAGAAAAATATTTATCTACGAGTGTACAGTCCCCTATCTGCCAAATACGAACAAAAGATCTGACAGATACCCCGTACCACGGGTCAGGAGCAAGTTTGCCCGAAAGCACTACAACAGCCTGGCACCACGCCTCTACCTCAAACTTAGCCAGTATAAACGCGTTAGGCTTGTGAGTAATTTCCAGATAAAAAAGGAAATAGTACTTTGGCTGGAAAATTACAGCTTCGATGACACTGAAACCCTTATCAGTACTTTGACCTAGTGACATAAATACACATAACACACACACACACACACACACTAAAACACATCTCACCTCACACACGCTACCTCCATTCCATATTATTATGAAAATGTGCCCTTATTTTGTTTTATCTAATTTTCCTATTATTTAATCTTCTGCTAGTTTCGGTCATTTCATCTTATTTTTTTTTTTTTTCTGTTTGCTTATATTAATTCAATTTTCTACAATAGATATAAATTTAGTTTTAGTTATTTTTTTACAGTAGTTGCAGTAAGCACTGTCTAAGCTTCCAAACTCAGATCCATGTAACCGGCAAAACCTCAACCCCTGTCATACAGGTTGTCCTAGTTCAGGGGTTGAGACCACACTGATGTAATGTGTTTTGAAGTTATAGAAATAAATTATTATTATTATTATTATTCAAAGATTTTCGAAAATTTTCTTGCCACACTCGGGCATCGAGCCCGGGATGGATCGACTAAAGTTCGAAAAAATAACATTCTTTTTGATATCAATCGATAGGGTCAATCATATGGATCAAATCTCTCTTACAAAACATGATAAATTAAATGAAAGGACAACCATGAATAAAAGTGCTTTATCTTATTGAATTTATCCCATTACATTAAAACTGTTTTTTAGATTTCATAGCTTTCCCTTCATTTAATTTATCATATTTGTTAGAGAGATATTTTGACCCATATTATTGCGCCTATCGATTGATGTAAAAAAAAGTACAGGATGTAAATTTTTTCGAGGTTTAGTCGGTTCGATTTCCGAGTGTGGTAAGCAAATTTTCGAAAATCTGTCAATGCAGATTTGTTTCTCTTTAAAAATAAAGGAATGTTTCCTTTGAGTAAATTTTGCTATCTCCAGTATTTCGAGGACTTTCCCCCTCCAGGTGGCATTGAAAAATTCCACCCTCTATAATAACTACCAGGCACACAGATACAGAGAAGAGTAAGTAATTGGCTCTGTGTCACTTATACAATTGTTACTCACTTATTTTAGCTGTTGGTTCTCCTTTAAATAAATAAATAAATAAATTAAATTTTGAAAATATAACAAAGAAACCCCCTACCTTATGCTATTTAAAACCTGCAAGTTTATCTAATTGAAACAGATCTTTTTCAATAACGAAGTACCAGGAGGCTATAACATGGAAGGTATTTTATTAGAACGTTGGAAGTTGCACCGAGAGAGAGTAATGTAGTTGTCGGGCCACGTCACCATTCGTAACGTCGCCGCGATGGATATACGGCTTTAATATGGAGTTACAATCCTTTCGGTACATTACATGGAAGATAATAAATTCTTGTTTGTAATGCTGGGTTCGCTTTGTGTTTTTTTCGTGTTGATGGTCAAATTATCTTGCCCTACAGGTAGTGGCAGTAGTAATCATCGCTTTTTAGAAAAAGTTTTAATTAATTAGTGCGCCTATTGTCCCACTGCTGGGCGAAAGCCTACCCCATAGCCTTCCGCTCTTCTGTCCGTACGGTTTTCTCTAGCCATTCTCTCAGAAAACGCCGCTAGGTCGTCACGCCAGCGTGTTCTAGGCCTCCCTCGGCGACGACGCCCGTATTCTGGCACCCACTGCGTGATGACTCTGGCCCATCGGTTCGGATGCATCCTACAGACATGACCCGCTCAATTCCACTTCAACCCAGTGACAATAACTTAGTAATACACTTAATAAAAAGAACAAAAACAAAACCAAAACCAAAAATAGATTGTGACATCATTGCTGCAAGGTGACAGGCCCAGCTGATATCTTGCAGCAGTGGTTCACAAACGCACAAACAAGCCAGAATGCTGTTGGCGCTGCCCCGCACCCTACTGACGAAGGACGCCCACTGTTTCCGCATCAACTTGTAGAAACAGTCCACGTGAGTTTCAGCAAACATCCCTGATGCGCTGCAGTATCTGGAGGGGAGTAATGATCGGGGAGGTACTGTAAAGTCAAGGTAATTCATTGTTTAGCAAATTGTCTACTAACTTAAACCATCAGCATATTTAAATCACTCTTTGTTGTTTGTTGTAAAAAATGCTGCATAGTAACAAACTGATTCAGTATGTCAACTCGATAAACAAATAATGTTCCCGACTTTACGTAACTTCATCTGTAATTATTATAGCTTTGCTCATAACACCACTTATGACATAAATAAAACACGGAAGGAAAAATATCCACACAGCCAAAGCTAGGAAGCGATAAGCAAAGGAAAAACCTTAACTCATTCCCCGAAACATTTACTTACTCATTAGTTTCTTGGCAATCGAACCGGCCCTTGCAAGGAAACCTCTCGGCCGTAACGAGCCTCATAAAACCTGTTGTTCTTATAGACAAACAAAGGATTTAGCTAAAAGGTACTCTTTGGATTTATGGCTTTATGAAACATCAACTTTGCCATAAACTTTGTGAACAATGATTAATGTTGTAACTTTTGTTATATGTACATGTTTTACTTTTACGCGGTGAGATTGTTTCGAATGAGAGTGGAAGTGGTTATCAGCCCCTTATCTTTTATTGATACTTACAAGGCTTTTTCCTTTCGTTTTTCGGGTCATGAACTTTGGGAAATTAACTTCGTATACCGTGTATATATTTGTAAGCTTCTACCTGAGACTTCAACCACATTCAAGAACACACATACTATATGAAAAAACTCGATAACAGTGTACCTTTATATAAGTGAATGATCTCTTTAACTGCCTCGTTGCGTTGGTCTTGAGGTCACAACTGCGACTGCTGAGCATCAGATCTTGGGTTTGATTCCCTGGTCGGGCAAACTGTTAATGAGTTCTTCCATTAGGAATTTCTCAGAAGTAGCTATGGAGTATAGATTTTTACAATTTGGTTTGGCAATAGGTACGCCCCCTAATGGATGGGACTTTTGATTACTGAAGAAATGTGGGTGAACCTGATATTAGGCGTGATGTTATGATATGATTTCTTTAAATCAGATAATAGATAAAGTAATTTCGGATATTACCTCTCACATCCAAACTTACAAACTTGACGTCCTTATTACATTAGAGAAATCCAATAAATGTTTTCCAGTTTACCACAATAATACATCTCTTAAGTGGGATTTGATTTCGACATAATATTCACACCGTAATTAGGTTATAGTAATTCCCTCATAACTATCCCCTATATAAGGATACCTACGTGCAGTTTGTATGATAATGAGGGGTGTGAACGATGTGTGAACTGAATAAATGTTATGATCAGTTGCAGTGGTGAAGATGTTGTTTTAATCGATGTTTATCATCTTTACACCACAGAAGAAAAAAACACATAAGTAGATGATATTTTTTAGTCTAAATATGTTTTTTTACTTAATTTGTGTTTTAACTGAAACGTAAGTTAATAAAACCCAAACGGCTGAAGCACTATTTCAAACAAGGAATTTAAAAATAAGGTATGCTCAGAGTAATCTAATCTAGACCAACTCATTTCCTGCCAAAAACAGTATCACAAATGACATCACGCACAAAACTTTTGCCCAAAAACTGACTTCTACAAGAACACATCAAAAATTGACCTCCAGTTACCTCATTCTCCCTCGCAGATTGTTTTTCCCGCCGATTAGAAGGAGCATGAAGTCATCAAGACCGGCGGCTACCGGCGGCCATTTTGTACGTGCCTCCCATACATGATCCAGTAGAACTAACCAAGTGGCTAATATCGCCTTGCGGAAACGATAGTGATATAAAAAGGGCAATTTTGAGTATATTGTTATTGTCATGACGGTGGTAAAAATTGGTATTGTTTGGTTTGTTATTTTTTAGGTATAGGTTTGTGAAATAGTAGTAGGATAGTTTTTTTTGCATTTATTAGAAGAAAAACTGTTAGGATCAATTTTAGCGAAATTAACAGATAATTTTTAAGTTGCATGATTGTTTTACCCTTGAGGAGCTCGTGTCTAAATAATAACAGCTACTCGGGTCGATCTTTAGGTTAAGCCGTGCTTGCCTAGGCTGCTCTGTGGATGGGTGACCACTCTTATATACTAAGTTTCCTCCGTGCCTCGGAAAGTACGTTAAGCTGTTGGTCCCGGCTGTCATTTGTACATCTTTGACAGTCGTTACAGGTAGTCAGTGACCCAAAAAGTCTGACACCAGTCTTACCAAGTGGTTTCGTGTTACCCAGTATTAACTGGGTTGTGGAGGTCAGATAGGCAGTCGCTCCATGTAAAATGCTGGTATTCAGCTGCATCCGGTTAGACTGGAAGCTGACCCCAACATAGTTGGGAAAAGGCTAGGCAGATGATGATGATGATGATTGTTTTGCCCTTTCGACACAAAATGCCTAGATTAGAGTACAGGGTGTAAACGGACCCTCCACGAAGCCAAAACGCAAAAAACATTGTTGGGAAACGACATTTTTTTTGGGGAAAAAACTTGTTTTGCGGTAGTACTTTGTTGTAACGCAATCACACCATTATTAAAAAAAAAACATGCAAGGCAGGCTACGGGTTGTGCCCCGCGTACGCTTAGTGGTGCTACGCCGTAGCGGATCGGCTACGAGTGCTACGAAGTGTTAGGTGACGGTCACGCGAGTTCCATGACTTTTATTCACCCAAAAAGTGCTCAAGTTTTCACTTCAAAAACATTAATTCTAGTCTTCACGCTAATAAACCAAAATACACACCCCATATTGTAGAAGCAATCTCAGTAATGCAATATTAAGTTCTTTAATAATGTTGCGTTTATCGAAACAATAAAGTTTTACGTTATTTTTATCATGTTCCTAACAAAGTGGTCCGTACAAAAAGTTTTCAGGCTCGAGTAGATAAAGGTTCATTTATGCCCTTCTGTGAAAGCATAAAACCCTTAACTATTCACCTGATTATTTACGTTTAAGGTTAGATCAGGCAAACACTTGCGTTTACTATTAGTAATAACGACGAAAAAATTTTGATTAGAAAATGATTTATCATTTTATTTCAGAACTATGGTTGTATTGTATAACGGGCTGGTGTCCGCAACTCAACGTCCAAAGCACGTATTTTACGAACGGGTGAGAAAAAAGACCATTCGATCCATCCCAGCTCCCCGAGAAAGGCCAGCAACACCCTGGTGGTAATGACAATCTCGCAGAGAGTAACCTGGACTACCGAAGTACTTTGTCCTGTATGAGGCAACCTCTGGGCAGTTTAGAAGTACGTGGGCTGCTGTCTCGTCTTTTTAGATGCAGGCTTGGCACAGGGGGTTGTTTGTGATTCCTATGACAACGAGGTGTTTGTTACAAGAACCGTGTCCAACTATGGAGGTTATTAACTGTGCGCAGCTGTTGTTTGTTCAACCGGACTTTTGTTAGACACCTTTTACTCATCCTCTTTGATTGAACAAGCCGTTTAAGCCATTTAAGCACCTCTGGACACCGGACTCTGATGTCTATTTCTTTATCGTGTTAGCGCCAAACTGGGTGTCACAGTGCTCATGACGCCCATGGGCGCCTGACTTTGCTTTACATGCTGTCGAGAAAAATATTTCAGGACTGTGGCTGATAAAATTATCAGCCATACTTCAGTACATTGAAGTATTTATAAATGCAGGGTGTTTACATACTCTGTGGACGGTCAGCTATGGGCTAGCTTGCCGTCGCCATTCATGTTCCACGCGCGACTCAAGAGATGTCAGCATAAAGGAAGGGACCCGCAAGGGCCGAAGCCTGCTGGGGCTGCGGGACTGTTCGAAACAGATACTGTGGCTCCGGAACATAAAGTGCGATGAAGGAATATGGATGGGTTTTAGTCAGTAAAAGTCTGACACTCCCTCCCGCTCCGCCCAGACTGGGAGAAGTCATTTGATGATTTCCCATCCGAAAAAAAAGTGGGTGTGTACAGACGGTTCTCAAATTGTAAGCACCCGTTTTGTTAAACCTAAAGCTTAATTTAATAAGGAGTCGTGAAAGTGCAACCAGGCTTTAAAGTTCTTTGTTAAACGCCGCTTGCTTATGAACTCAAAAGTCTTACATTGTGGGGCCACCCTTACAAGTCCGAGTCACGCGTTCAATTTACTACCTCGCCACTCTCTCAAGATTTATTTACGATTAGTACATAGTGAACGCAACCCGGCCCGAATAGCAATCGTCTGATAGAATTCTCAACGAATTTCTCGTCTTAATTTTATTTAATTCTATGAAATATTTATGGTAACAACGACTTTTATGGGTAAGTAATTTTGTTGATGGAGAATTTACCATATTATTAGTGGGTATCTCTGTGGAGGTCAGATAGGCAATCGCTCCATGTAAAATACTGGTATTCAGCTGCATTCGGTTAGACTGACCTCACCGTAGTTGGCAAAAGGCTAGGCTAGATTTCGACGAGTGGGTTCGTAAATCTGACAAATTGATGAACTATGTTTGGAGAAAGTGGAATATTAAATTATGCCATCGTGTAATGGCTCCCATTACATGATGGCATAAACTAACTTAACAAACTGTCTTCAGAAATGAAAATCGATTGATACCTATTGATGAACGTAAAATAGTCTAAAGAACAGGATACACTTTGGGGCTCTAAATTATGTTGGGGTCCACTGCCAGTTTAATCGAATGTAGCTATATGCCAGTATTCTACAAGGAGCGACTGCCTATCTGACCTCCACAACCTAGCTAGTACTACCAACATTCATCGGTTATACTGCAAATGTGGCCGGCTCATTACCATCACTTACTTATTCTGCAAATAAATACAATGCACCTATTTCTACAACTTCCCAAGGTGCTACAGGCGTAGCTACGTGCTACGAGAATTATCGTTGCTACGTATTTTCGTAGGTAATTGGAATTTACAAAATATAAATATGAATTCGCAGCTTAATTTCTATAATGTCAGCTACAGAACATGCAGATTATCTGTTTATGATATTTATTTATAAACCTTATAAAATTATAAAATTGTCATAGTTAAAATTTCGAAATATTGTTTTATTCCGTTTCTGTATAGAATTTCAATGACGAACTTTCCATTGAAAGGGTGTAGGTAACGATCTGTGGACTAAAGCTAGTTGTGTAGTGGAGTAAAACGGAATTTTAGATCAGACGCCTTTAAAAGGATTGGGTACGTGTTTGATGTTTTTTGTTGAGATGAAGTCGGACATTACAAAAAGTTTCTGCTACCGTTCGAGAGATAGATTCGTCATAACATAGTCAGATGCAAAACCTGATTTCGATTACATTTTGTGTCATTTAATAATTCTAGTATATTTTCATTTCAGAATATAATAATATATTTGTTAATAAATTCACTCAAGCTCATCATCATCACCTGACCGATGAAGTAGTCGGCATAATATAATTTGACAAAACGATGATTTCGTATCGATGGTACCATCGAAATAAGACAAAGAAGGTCATCATACAAGCCGAAACACGATCACACCAAAATTACATCAAACCGTTCAAACGGCAATAAATTACCGCGATGCCGTAATGATCCGCACCTAAAAAGTAAAGTTGTGGACGTAAATAAGGTTTACCTCAAAAACCGTGTCTCGAATAGAGGGCCACACGTTATCAAGAGTTCGCTCCAGCCACCTGCTCCACGCCTTAAACTTGATATTTAATTAACAGTGAACGTTAGCTTTAGTTACTGGATGTGGTATGACCATTTTAGTTGTTGGTCCTTCTGTCCCGAGGACCGAGACGAGGTGAATTCATCCTAGAACTGACAGTTTAAATCCCCTCCGGCCGTTTTCGCAACTGCGATTCGCAACCAGTTGCGAAATAGGATTTTTTATTCTTTTTTCGCAACCAGTTGCGTATCAAGAAAACTTTTTCCTTAACCACAACTAAACATCCTGATGATCCGCAACCAAGTTGCGGTTAAGGAAAAAGTTTTCTTTATACGCAACTGGTTGCGAAAAAAGAATAAAAATTCATATTTCGCAACTGGTTGCGAATCGCAGTTGCGGAAACGGCCGGAGAGTTTAAATCATCATCAGCCTATTAATGTTCCCGCTTTGAGAGGGAATGGGCTATAATCCACCACGCAGCTAGGCCCAGTGCGGATTGGGAGATGTCATGTCTTCGAATGGTTTGGTTCTAGGACATGCCGGTTTCCTCATGATGTTTTTCTCCTCACGATGTTTTCCTTGACGGTTTAAATATTTCATGGCAATGATGACCACTCTGACTGACAGGTCCTGAAGTTAGTTTTCATGTGCTGATTGCTTTAATTTTCAGTAAGCCACCCTTCATCAGCAACTCACGACATGCCATTGGATAGGGCTTTCAAGTAGAAGATTACTTCAAATCATAAATAATATAAAAAAAAATTAAAAAAAAAAAATATCATTTAGGTAATCTAGCAATTGGTGAGATTTAAATCATCATTTCAGCCAAAAGACGTCCACTGCTGGACATTGGCCTCCCCAAGTGTTGCCACATCGGATTTCAATCACTTTTTGGTAAATGCTACATTAGTGTAACTTATATAAATTATAATTAGTTTAATCAAAATCTAAGTTGATTAATGTAAGTCATTAATCAACTTGGATTTTAATTAAAAATGCATAATTGTTGGTGAGCAAATTATTTCCATTAGGATGTGTGCCTTCTCAATCTCCTTTGTCATGAGTCTGTACACAAAGTAGAGTGATTTCCGACACATTTTTGGAAGGGTGTCCACCATGAGATCTAATTTAATGATGGTAAATAAGAAGGGACCGAAGTTATCGCAACCCTGCTTCCAACACCTGCTCCACGCTTTAAACTTGATATTTGATTATAACTATCTATTAACGTCTGGCTTCATTTATGGTAAATACCTACACAGACCAGAATTTTATTCTACATATTTAGTCATAAGTTAGCAAAATTGATTCGGTTATTAAAATAAACTGTCTCTTTTAGGATTTTTGTTAATTCGGCTAAGTAGTATTCATTTAGCTAAAGACGACATTTAACTTGTCTTTTGGAATCCAGTCAGTCCTAGTCATACATTTGAACATTTTGATACAAGTGGAGAAAGTTTGTTATTGTATTCTAGGCGGAATTGACACACGAGCCGTAGACGAGGGTGTTTTTGAGCCGAGAACTGCAATAACAAATGTCCACGTGTATCAAACGACGTTTTTCAATACACTTTTGAAGAAATAAAATAAAAGAATGAAAAATATTTTTGTCATGAATTATTACGAAACTATAATTTCAATTTTCTTTTTTTGATGCGCTTTGCTTCCAGCTGGCTGAAGGAGAAGCAAAGGTATGAAGTCGCTAAAGAGCCTAATAAAAAAAATGTTTTTATTTTGGAATTTAGAACACAGTAAATATTAATTTGTTTTAAAATGTAAACATTAGTTTTAAATAATCACTCATGTGAAATACATTGCATGTTGAACCTAATCGTAGAGCGATAAGAACTAGTTTTCGAGGAAGGAATAAAGTGTTTGAACTGTTTTACAATATACAGGGTGTAAACCACCTCATCACAAAGCCTTTAACCAAGCATTCTGTTCATCTAACTAAGTAACTTTACGCAAAAAATATTGCTGGGACACAACTTTTTTTTTTGAGGTTATGGGAGTAGTGGAGGTGTTAAAAGTTAAAATCTTACAAAAAATACTTGTATTTAAAAAAAAAAAACTTGTCAAAAAGTTGTAATTTTGACCCCCCATATCTCCGTAACTAGAAGGTTCCCAGGTATGGTGTGGAACAAAAAAATGATTGCAATGATGGGGAGAACAAGTGCCTTTCGGCTTCGTGAAGAGGTGTTTTACATTCTTTATTATGGATTACGGACAAGGAAAAGTAGCTGAACTAAAGATAATGGTAACAGTATGTGCGTCGATGCCACTCTGTATTCTAGCCACTTCCAGTATACCTCTGATTAAGTACATCATTGCCACCAACCGAGGTACTCGCAGTCTTAGGTTCGCTCCCATAATTGTATTTAGTCAATTAGCATACGAAATTTCATTTAGCAACGTTGGTAATTACTTAGGTAGCGCTGTGGCGTTATTAAAGGGTCTATTACGTTATGTTATGCTAAGATTTAACTGCCTTCGTCTTCTTGCTCTTTTTGACGAGTTTCTTATGGCATGTCTGGGGATTATCGTTTGAAGATGGAGGTTTTTTGGTAATCAATAGACGGGAGGAACGTTTTGGCCATAAGAGTAGGGGAAGACCAAAGAAACAATATCTATGGCTATAGAGTAGGTGGCTATTAAGATCACGAGTATTAGAGTAGTATGGAAGAAGAAGAAGAAGGCATATTCCTAGCAGGAGAGTGATGACAATCCCGTTCTTTGTAACTAATAGTGTCCAGTAGTTTTAGTTTGATTTCATGTTTAAAAGGAAAACTGGATGCAGAAGGCGTAAGATAGGCTTGGGAAAGGTCTATGCGCCGTAGTGGACAGCTAAAAGCTGAATTGATTGATTTATTGCACTGACGTTCTTCCATTAGGTATCTCAGGATTTCCAGTAGTTAAGGAGCCGGCGGAGCAACCGTCGTTCGTACAAACGTAATACCAAAATAATTTTCTAAATCAAACTTATTCTTTACGTATTGTGTATTAGTTTAAATTGGATTACGGTCTATCTATGTTCCCAAATACATATATATTTTGAAAGGACAATGATATAAAGACGAGATATGAGGAATTTAAAATTTCTATAGAAAACTTATTTTCATCAGAACTCTTGTTTAAATCTTTGTCCTTAAAAATATGTATTTGGCAACCTAGATATTCTGTAATCCAATCGAAATAAATACACACTAAAAATATGTCTGATTTACAAATTATTATGGAATTACGTTTGTATGAACTACGTATGCTACGTGTTAATATCTACTTTTTGTTTAAATAAAACAATAGAGAACAATAATAATAAGCCGCATGGGTCGATCTTTAGGTAAAGCCGTGCTTGCCTCTGTGGTTGGGTGACCACCCAATACATACCGAGTTTCCTCCATTCCTTGGAAAAAGCACGTTTGAAGATCAAGATCATTGAAATTCGTTAAGTAGTCAGTGGCCCAAAAAGTCTGACAACCAGTCTAACCAAGGGGTATCGTATTACCCGGTACTAAGTGGAATGTGGAGGTCAGATAGGGAGTCGCTCCATGTAAAATACTGGTATTCAGCTGCATCCGGAAGCCGACCTTTTCCCAACATTGTTGGAAAAAGACTACACAGAAGATCAATGGAGAACGATAATACAGAGACTAATACAACAATCCGTAAAGCGAACATCATGATTAAACCAAGCTAAAATACGTTTCCATACTCAAATAAAAGAACAACCTGTGTACAAATAAATTCACGTTAACCCAAACATAATCACAGTTGCAGATAACGGCAGGTAAAAACCAGGGGACGATCCATCATCCGACCTCGAGGGAGCCGCACCAATCATGTCCGATTGCTGCTAAATAACACACGAAGGGTCTCTTCCCCAGTTATCGGATCAATCACAAATGCATAGAATAGTTTAGCCGTTTTGCCGGCGGCGGGTCGCGCGTCCTTTTAGTTGAAGTTTGTGGAGCGAGAAATGAGCGGAGCGTAGTGTGTGGGGATAGTTTGTTTTGATTATGACGTTAGTTATACATGTGGCTAAAGATTTTTGGTCCTCGTAATAAAATTGAATTCTCATTACGATCTGATCATGTTCATAGGGCAAACGTGGCCAGAAATTGCAAAGAACAGAAAGATTTGGAGAGAGAAAGGGGAGGCCTTTGCCCAGCAGTGGGACACGAGGTAGGCTAAAAAAAATGCCTCGTTGGGCGAGTGGTAGCAAGCGTGACTGAGGATGAGGTTTAAGTTCGATCCCTGGGTCGGCAAAAGTGCTCTTGAGTTTTTACATCAGGAATTTCTGAGTAGCAGCCGCTATGTCGGAATTTGTTGATGGCAATAGGTTCTACCCCTATTATCCTACTTATCTTACTACTATTATAAATGCTATAGTTTGTGAGTATGGATGGATGTATGGATGTTTGTTATTCTTTCACGCAAAAACCAGTTAATGGATTTGGATGAAATATTGCACACAGATAGTTTATAACCTAGATTAACACATAGGATACTTTTTATCCCGGTAGTATTATCCCATGGGACAGTTATCATACTTCAGGGAAGCTATAGTATAATGGGACTTCAACATAACTGACTAACTGGTACTTGATAGTGTCTCTTTAAGAAAGAAACTTTTTTTTATTATCAAACAAAATACTTCACAGTCTTAAACTACAACCAAAAAACCCGACTACTGAAAAATCACGCTCTAATTAAATTGGGGGTTTACAAGGTAAAATCGACTCCTCCTGTTGATGAAGTCAGTTTAAATGTAGCCTATGTTACCCGGGCCATAATAACGAGTCGATTGACACCTTATTCATCAAACTCGAATGAATAGTTTAGGCGTTACGGAGAAGGGCACGCCACGGTAGTGGCGGTAAGTCCCCTCTTTGAGGAGTGGCGGGCGGGAGGAAACGCCCGGGTGTTTCCACTGTGAGGATCGACCGGAGGATACGGTGGAGCACACGGTGGAAGTCTGCCCTGCGTGGGCGGAGCACCGCCGTGTCCTCGTAGCGGCGATCGGCGGCGGCGACCTCTCGCGTCCGGCCCTGGTTCAATCCATGGTCCGGAGCGAGACGGAATGGGAAGCCGTCACCTCCTTCTGCGAAGCAGTCATGCTGGCGAAGGAGGTGGCGGAACAAGAGAGGGAGAGAGCCTCTCTTCCCGGCCGCCGCGGGAGACGCACCGGGCGTCGGGGGCCACGTGGTGGCTACCGGCCACCGTAGATGCGGGCCTGTGGACGGTTAGCTTTGGGCTAGCTAGCCGTCCGTCCGTCTAGTGACGACAGGCCGTGTCGACGGCGCGTTCGTGTTCCACGCGCGCCTCAAAGAGATGTCAGCAGAAGAGAGGGGCCCGCAAGGGCCGAAGCCTGCCGGGGTTGCGGGACTGTTCGAAAGAGATACCGCGGCCCCGGAACGTAAAGGGCGGGGAAGGAACATGGATGGGTTTAGTCAGTAAAAGTCTGACACTCCCTCCCGCTCCGCCCAGAGTGGGAGAAGTCATTTGATGATTTCCAATCCTAAAAAAAAAAAAAAAAAAAGGCGTTACGGAGAAACATACGTAAGTACAAACACACATATCGCCGGGTTAAAGGCAAAGTCAACGCTTCATTGCCACTAGTACCATTGACAGTTCCATGATGGAACTAGTGTTGTTTTTATTATCACTAGTTCCATTTTGAAAGAATCTGAAAAAAATGGATCTCAATTTTTTTTGTTTTTTTTTTTATTTTTTTTACCATTGGATAGAGAATTAAATACCAATAAAGATGCGCAGTGGAAGCGTGCTGGGCCCATAACCTATAATAAAACAACATTGGTTTTAAAGACAGATCAAAGACAAGGCATTTTTATTCATAATACATAAACAATATAGATGGCTGCACTAGCCTTATATTGTAGATATCATTACAACAGATTCGAATGGTATACGAGTATTAATGTGAAAAACTGCAAAAAATCGAGATAGTTGGTTAAAAGCATAACCCTTAGTTTTGGCTTCTACCGTAATCGGGTAAAAATACACCCTATAAATTCTCCCAACACAGTTTATTCAGTCCATTATTAGGTTGTAAGGCAATGAAGCGGTTTTACGCCACTATGACTATGCAAATGCTATGTCCCTCCCTTAGCACAATTATTGACACTTCCATAAAAGTTTCTTATGACTCAATCAACACCGTTATTAGGGGATGAAATGTGATTTTGTAAGGGTGTTAATAGCTTTTCTATTGTTAGTTTTTATGATGAATTTATTAGCGCGTTGGTTAAGTGTTTATGTGTATTTAAATGAGCTTGTTTTACGTTAACTTTTGCCAAGCGAATACAAATATTTGAAGAAATTAATTTTATTAGTTTTAAATTAATGCAATTCAAATTCGGTAAAAAACTGTTTTCGTTCCAGTACATAATGTGAACGTAATGTTTCCATGCGTGATCGACTCAGAAATGAAAACATCCGCAAAAAACCTAGGTCACCGACGTAGCTCGAAGAATTGCCAAACTTATGTGGCAGTGGGCAGGGCACATTGCTCGCAGAACGGATGGCTGATGGGGCCGAAAAGTTCTAGAGTGGCGACCGCGAACCGGAAGACGATGCGTGGGAAGATCTCCCACTAGGTGGACCGATGACCTGGTGAAGGTTGCGGGAATCCGTTGGATGCGAGTCGCAAGGGACCGGTCAATGTGGCGACCTTGGGGGACGCCTATGTCCAGCTGTGGACGTCTTTCGGCTGAAATGATGATGATGATGATGACATAATGTGTATCTTTTATTTCTTTTTCTTTAAGACATCTTTATTGCAAGAGATATGTATATTTTTGTGTAAATGTAAAAAGGTAAGTTTTGAGCATGTTATAATAGTAGAGTAAGAGCAAAGAAACAGTGGATGGACTGTGTGAAGGATGATATAGCAAGAAAGGAATCCTGAAATGACGAGTTTAAGAGGAGTGTGGAAGAAGAAGTCATATTGCGACGACCCCGAGTAAATTGGTTGAAGACTAGAAGAATGAAGATGATGAAGAAAGCAAAGAAGATCAGAAGGAGAAGTGTGGAAGTCTACGATGGAGACCTTTGGCCAGCATTGGGATGAAATAGGCCAATAAACTTCAAACCCATTTCTCACGTAGGTACCTGTATTTTTAGCAGACTACGGCGATAGCAGAAGGAAGAGTTATGATTTTGGCAGTCTATGTATGCTATGTATATTTGTATTTACGAATTGTTCATTCGTAGCGCCTAACTAATCATTTGATAAGTGTCAATCGATTCGAAATTATGGCCTGGGCTCTATGGTAATTCATGAACTGTTAGCGAAGTCGACACAATAGTTAACCCGATTCGGTCGGGGTCCACAGATGAAGGGTTTAATAGGCTACATATAAACCGACTTCAACAATAGGAGTCGATTTTACCTTGTAAAGTCTGAATTTAATTTGAGGGTGATTTTTCAGTGGTCGGGTTAAACCCATTATAATAAGCTCGTGCACAATATCTAGTCGTAACTTGCAGCATTGTGTACAATTTTCGCATTCCTGCCAACGCCCGCCTGCCATCTTACCTATCTAACTGGGATCCAATTAGTTTTGCAGTGGCAGTTTGCAGTACCTACTGCATGCTGTCTGGAATGTTCTACGGGTGCAAGGTGACTTGGAGTACTGCTTGTAAGGAAATTAATGGAGTGCCGAGCATTCATAAGGACTTTTTACTTCAGACTTAGAATATTCTTGTTCCGGCTGCGTTTATCAAAATAAGAAAAATTTCACTAATCATAAGTTGGCTCAGGAAAACAGATCTCGGCAAAAATGGAGGAGGTCTTTGCCCAGATGTGGGAAAGTATATAACCAAACAAGTAACATTAAATTTAAAATTTAAAAAACCCCCGACACATAGGGGCATAATTTTATGGTATTTTTTTTTTGGAAAGAAGTTACTTATCGCCCCTTATGGGTGTCAAACCCTTTCATTTGATATACCCATATTGAGGAAGTTGTGAAAAAAAATTTAATTCACCATTTGTGGTGCCGGCCACCTTGGATTTGAAATTTATTATCGTGTATAGTATTTTACTGGTCAAGTCCTTTCATTTGATAACCATATTGAGTGAGTTGTTGAATAAAAATGTAAGCCGCCATTTTATGGCGGCGGCTTTCTTCGATTGATTTTTATAAAACATAGCTAAGAACACTCCCGACTAATTCACCTTTCAAACAAAAAAAAAACAAATCAAAATCGGTTCACGATGCCAGAGACAGACACACGCAACCACGTCAAACTTATAACACCCCGTCGTTTTTGCGTCGGGGGTTAAAAAGCTATTTTTTGAAGCTGTTGTCAACAATTCTTATTAATATAAATAAGATAAACGTTGAGACATTTTTGAGATGTGAAAGACAAGAGAAATCAGCAGAAGAACCTTACATCTACAACAAAAAAAATAGCAATCAAATAAAAGCAAGTAAGTGTCTTTCAGCTTCATTAAAGGTGCTTTTGACCCGCTTTATCATAATTACGTAGTAAATGAAAAAGCAAGTTAAAAAGAAACCAGGAGCAAAAGTTTAATACCACTTGAAGTCTCTTGTAAGTCAATAGAAACTGACCAGAGGTGAACCAGACGACTTTTATGCAAAATATTTATTTCCACTGACTTTCAATGAAACGGCTCACTGGCGACGTGTAGAAATCTGGAGCTTGAAAATCGGGAAATTGAGTCTTGAATACGGGTGATGGAGGCAATAAAAATAAAGGCTTTATTTATACTTATTCAAAATATATTATGTAATTGTTATTTGTGTGGACTGTATATTTATTCTTCTTCTTTATTGTGATAGCCCAGGTGTATTTAGTAAATCAAACGCGAATACTTTTAACACTTTTATATTTTATAGGTTTACATAGATTACATTTAAAGCGGGGCACAAGACTTTACATTAGTAATTTTTCTCGTAACATAAGAACGTATATACTCGTAATAAATTAACACTTGGGGCGCGTGGGACTCATTTACTTATTAACTTGTTACGATATTTGGTAACTCATTGAAACGGTGAATCTACTTTAACTTCTCATGACAATCTGTCTGATATGGAGCTCTTCCTTGACTTCTTGAAGACTTCTCCTTGATTAACTGGTAGAATGACTTGATTACATGTTTCTATTTACTACTATTTGACTCGATTATCGTCAAATTAATCGGTCCCCCTTACATAAATAATCACGTCGTCGCAAGTTGTGGGGGCACCTGTGCGTCCTTCAGGGATCCTTAACCAACTACAGCCCGTAAAAATGGACTTTCCCTCTTGCTGATGCAATAATATTTATTATTGTGTAATTTTCCAGGTTGGACAGGTTTGGACTTGACTGATATCCCTCCCACAAATGGCTGATGCAACATTCTAAGTCATGGTGCAATGCTTAAGGCTTTTAGTATAATATAATAGTTCGGGGGTAGACAGACATGTAGGTCCCCGTTATTTTCCTAAAACCTACTTATACTAAAATTACATATTTATGCAGGGCTCGTCGTCCATTACAGTAATAGACATAATAATATTTGCTTTCCATTTCTTTACTTCTTTCACTCTTTCTTTGTTTTTCAATTCTCTATTTACATACATACACACATGTTTGAGGTAATAACTTATTATTATTATTTTTATAATTTCAGAATACAATCACCAAATTTTCTTTTCCTCATCGTGTCGATGGCAATAAATAAAATAAATAAATATCGCTGGACATTACACACAGTGCCATCTAGTGCCACCCTAAGCAACGAGGCTTGTGTCGTGAATACCAGATAGTTGTACTACATAGATACTTTTTTGTTTGTACATACATACTTATAATACAATCTATAGCTTTTATCAGAAAGCTAGTATGGTCATATTTTAAGGGTGTGATACAGATCATCAAACTGAACAGAATTGTCTATGGAACCAACGCTGTAATAGCGAAAGAATTACCTGCTGTCCCATACATTTGAGTCAAGTAGCTATTGAAATTTTGTATGACACGGCTAAAAACTTTTACGCAGGGTGTGCGTAAGAGGACATAACACGGTCGTTTTTCCATACAAACGTATAGTAGTCTCCCTGGAAAATGTGAGTAAAGCAAAATTTTCTTTTTCAAAATATCTATGACCACTATAAGCATGGCCCTATGTTCTCTTATCTATATCTATTCTATCTATATCTATACATATAATAAAAGAGTAAAAAAGCTGTGTCTGTACATTGAATATATTTAAAAAATAATAATTGAAGGGGGTTTAGAAACAGTAATAGAGCACGAATCCAAAAAAAAAGTCTGTCTGTTTGTCTGTTTGTTTGTACACGCTAATCTTCGGAAGTACTGGACGGATTTGAATTTTTTTTTTTTGTTGTATAGATATTATGTCTGGGCAACATATAGGCTATAATTTATCTTGGCAACCTGAACACCTGATGTAGAACCGCAACAGACCAGCTAAACTATAAGAGATACAAAAATGACACCATAGCAAAAATTGATCCACGTGATGAGCATTTTCTGCTGAGAGAATAAATTTGAAGATCTGGAACACCTGATGTGGAACTCCAAGAGCCCAGTTATACCATAACACATATAGGAATGACGGCTTAGCAAAAGTTGTTCAATCTGATAAGCACTCTCTGTTGACTTATAAAAATCGAAGATCTGGGACACCTGTCGTGGAACCTCAATAGCCCAGCTACACCATAACACATATAGGAATGACGTCTTAGCAAAAGTTGTTCGGTCTGATGGGCATTTTCTGTTGACTTATAAAAAATCGAAGATCAGAAACATCTGATGTGAAAATTATTGGAAAGCTATCACAAATTTCACTGTATTATTATAAAATAACAAAAACTGGGAGTACCTCCACGCGGTTAAGGCGGTAACATTTTAGGACTGATTTTCAATGACGATGGTATATCATTGAAAACTTGACTTTACTGGCCGAAACTCATTTTATCGAATAAATATGTCTTCGGGCTTATGTTATTTGAGTGTTTAATTTCCTTTTCCATTTATCTTCGTGACTCGGTAGCCTACCCGGTAACGCAGGGCACTTAGATTTTAATTGATCAGGTATCTAAGTGAGGGTGTACCAAGCGTACGAGTAGATACCGCGGCCCCGGAACGTAAAGGGCGAGGAAGGAACATGGATGGGTTTTGATTTCCCATCCTAAAAAAAAAAAAAAAAAAAAAGGTGTACCAAGCGTAGATCGACTTCTAGATCTCTAGAGACAAGTGGGGAACCTGACCGCTGATCGGGAACGTCACGCATTGTCTCGCGAGTCGGAGATGTTCACGGATAGAAAATTACACTTGATTTCTCATCGTATCTACGCATCTGCTTCTAGGTCTCTAGGGATAAGTGGGGAACGTGATGCGCGACTGACCGCTGATCGTGAGCGACATGCATTATCTTGCGAATCGGAAACGTTTACCCATACAGAAAATCACGCTTGAGTTCTCAGCGTATTCGCACATCTACTAACAGGTCGTTTGAAACGAGTGATGAACGTGATGCGCGATTAACTGCTGCTTGAGATTATCATACATTGCCCCAAACACGCACACAACAAAATATTCATAATCAGTTAGAAAGTGAGAGAGAAAGAATTGCTGGAGTACGGCATGAAGAGACAGAAGAAGAGCGCGAAGATTTCGACATTCTCTGAACAGAATGTCGATATCATCTGAAGAATCTGATGTTTCAAGATATAGCCGTAGGGCATGGCGACCTTCCTTGGGTTGATAAGGAACGGAGTGCATTTACATATACTCCTATGATTGAATACGCCATATATTCCGCCATCGGAGGTATGGTTCAAAATTGTACTTTTTGTGAAGCTGTTAAATGGCAAAAAGAAACAAACGGTATGTGTTGCTCAGGTGGGAAAGATCCGTTATTTTCCCGTCCCCGGGCTCTTAGAATTAGACGTTTCAGATCTTCGATTTTGACGAACCCGGTGTCGCTGGCAAAAGCAACAGGATCCGCGTACGAAGTCGTGGGCAGAAGCTAGTTTTTCATAAATTATTTATTAAAAAAGATATGAACCTTCAAAAACCTTGATTAGAGGAAAGTAGCTGTGTTCGAAAACAGCGGAATATCTGATCAATATTTGATCAGATATCCCGCTGTGCTCGAACACACAGAAAACAATTTTGACTAAATTATAGCACGGCCAAAAGCTTTCTTTATTTTTTAATGAAAAAGGTAGTTATATCGGTCAAGTTTTGGAGAAGTAATCAGGGAACTACGAAACATTTTTGTGTACTTTTAATTGTTATTTTCTGCTGTTGTCTCTTTCGAGCTCTGCGCGCGGTCGTTTGGGCACTGCGTGACGGGAACACTTTTACAAATACCTATTTTTCTTTTCTCTGGGCCAGCACGCAGAGGAAACACCACGTTTCCTGTTAAGGTGAAAGCGTCAGGGTGGCCCGCGAAATTCAATTTTTCTGACGTATTTGCCATTTGCAGGGCTAAGTTGTATGTTGATAAACGTAAGAGTCGAGGAGACCCTCCAAGTTCATAAGAGTCAAGAAACGAATTTTTCACGGTCAAAGTCGTTCTTCGACTCTTATAATTCGGAGGGTTGTATTGATGTTTTGATGATTATAATTCTCACAGCCGCGACCGATATGTTTATTAACATAACACTTAGCACTGCCCTGCAAATTGCAAAAAACGTAAGGAAATTTGAATTTCGCGGGCTACCTTGGAGCATCAGCCTTAAATATGGCTACACCATTGTGAAACATGCTGTATACTGAGTCCGCTAGATCTAAGCTACGAGTAAGGCGCTATCACAATCATCATACGCCTATACGAAATAAAAAGATAGAAAAGGCCTATTAAATACACATATCATCACAGATGTTTCCCCCGAAGTAAGAGTAAAGTGTACCTAGTACACTGATATTTCTCCAGTTATGTTCGATATTGCTATCATCCAACAAACTGTTCCAATCTGGAAACTGTTGATTTATATGTATAGCGTCAAAGGATGCGTTATTGATGTAATGGCCTCAAAGGATCCTTCTGAGTATTTTAAGAATCATAAAACTTTATTATTAGTCATAATATATTTTAGCAGGACCCCGGAGCCAACTTCGTATGAAACCCGGCAAGCAATTAGTTCACATACTCACTGTTACAGGTCCCCGAAATGTCTTAGTTTTGTCACTAATTGTTATTTGATATGCTACAGTTATCTCGCTTTTGACACTGCTCCAGCAGTTCTAGGAATTTATCAAAATGTGTATTTAACACTCTACTTATAGTTTGGTTTATACAGTTGTGGATTCAAATAGCAACGTTACTAATTTTAATGCCAAATGAAAATCTCATAGATTCAAAATTCAAATTCAAATTAAATTAGTCTAGTGTCCACGACACAAGCTTTGCTTAGTGTGGCACTAGGTGGCGCTGTGTGTTAAGGTCCAGCGATATTTATTTATTTTATTTATAATTATTTATTAATAATCAAGTACATATTTATCAGGTTTAACGGTGATCCCCAAACTAGACGTTAGTCTGTATCTTGGGGATCAGAGTTGCACATCGTTAGGTTATTCGGACGTACACGGCGATTATTAACAAGATTAAACTAAAGATAAAATTTGTAAATTAAAGTAAGAACAAGGAAATTATAATTAAAAGTAATTAAAAACAAAAACTTGGTAACAATGCACATTCAAACAAGATTCAACTTAGATTTGTGTGTTTGTGTGTGTATGTGTGTGTGTTGTGTGTGTGTGTGTGTGTGTGTGTGTGTTGTGTGTGTGTGTGTGTGTGTGTGTGTGTGTGTGTGTGTGTGTGTGTGATCAGAGTGAGATTAGGAGTGCTATCGGTTAGTGTATGTAGTATTTATTTATGGATGATCCTTTCTGTTTCGTCGTAGGAGAGTGTTAGGAGCCAGTTCTTTATGATCTTTTTACACATGGATGTTTTGAGAGCTATTATGTTGCAGTTCTTAACAGTTTCATTGTATATGTGTGGATACAGATAATTTGGAGAGCGTCTTGCCATAAGAGAGTTGGCTTGAGGGATGGGTATGCTAAATAGATCAAAAAGTAGTTACCTATTTTTGTCAATTGGTCGATGGATCTCTTTTCTAAACGTCGAAATAAAACGTTATGTTCTGCATTGATTTTACCAAACACATTTACACGATGTCTTGCACTAAATATCTGCATAGGTAACTGAAATGAAGAAATTCTATTTTTTTCCGCTGGAAGTAAGCACACCATGACATCCTGGGTTCGATTCCCGGGTTGGGCAAAATGTTATTGAGTTCTTCGAGCAGAAATTTGTCAGTAGCAGCCACGGAATTTGGATTTGAGCCTGGTCGCCCCCTAGGGCGAGCCCATTGCCGTAACTACATGGGACTTATACATAACTGACGAAATGTCGGTGTACTATTAGGTAACCCTCCAGAGATTACAGGCGTGATATATGTTTAGCAGAGTGCAGAAGCAGTTATCGTAATCTTTTGGTTGGGCAAGGTTCAAGTCTTGAGCAGAGCACAAGAGACAAGGGAATAGATCAAGAGTTCGACGACCAAAATGGATCCCGAACTGACGGACCCTCTATTTGGGGCTATCTTTCCGGGCAACCGTAATATAGGACAACCCGGTTTATATCTGACACCCAGCCAGAACCAAATACCAACAGCATAAGTGGCGATCCTCAAAACATATTACCGAAAATTCGAGATCGTCCAGTTTAGACTGACTAGATCTAATAAGAGAAACTATTCGTTCTAGCGCACATAAAAAATGTTAATATTCATCGTATTTCAAAGACTGCGGACAGACTCAATACATAATGGGGCAAAATTGGCTTCATCACAATAAAACGGTTCTATGTCTTTTCTTTTTAACCCTCGACGCAAAAACGACGGGGTGTTATAAGTTTGACGTGTATGTGTGTGTGTGTGAGTGCGTGTCTGTGGCATCGTAGCGCTCGAACGGATGGACTGATTTTGATTTTGTTTTTCTTTGTTTGAAAAGTGAATTAGTCGGGGGGAGTGTTCTTAGATAGGTATGTTGATAAAAATCGGTCCAAGATGGCCGCCGCCACAAAACGGCGGATTACATATTATTCAACAACTCCCTCAATAAGGGTATTAAATGAAAGGGTTTGACTACTAGAATACTAAACACTATAAAAATTATACATCTAAGATGCATGCCCGCCACCACAAAATGGCGAATTAACGAATTATTTTCTATTAAACTACATTGTGTTGGAGTTTTTTAAGTTTTTAATTAAATTTCACTTGTTTGACGTACGGGTCTGCAATTAAAAACATGAAGTCAAAAAATTTATACCCAAACCGCTAACGAGTCATATTTCACTAATAATCCTCACTTTTTCATTTCACTATTTATTTATTATTATCTTTTAAAACCTGGCCGCCCAGTAATAGTGGGCTCTCGTTTACTCCGATACAATTAGACAATGCTGTCGATTCTGTTGTGCACAAACTAAATTTAAGTTAGGCTATTGCTATCTTTTCCTAAAAGGCAGTGAGAGAAAAGGACGGCTTTAGCTATGAACTAAGTTAGAGATGTCAAACTATGTAGTTTATGCCTTGCGCTTCACCGTGTTTTTAGTCGACATGTTTTTACGTGCACCCTTCATTTGTATGGAAATATTAGTTGCAATTAAATTTGACTGCTCTAAATTACGTTCGTCTCTTTCTCGTTTCATTAAAGAGAAACAGATAGCAATAGCCAAAATTAAGTTTAGTTTGTGCACAACAGAATCGACACTAATGTGTGCGCATATTGTTTTTGACAGCGCCTTAACGTGTAAAAGCAACGTAATGTATACTGCAATATATTGATTACGATTAAGATTACTCTCATCTTCAAGGATACAAGGATGTATTACGGAAGCTTGAAATTACCCTGAGATTTCACTAGGGGAATATAAACATTTACGAAGAGAAACCTAACGCCAACATGTCACTTTCACAAGAGCAGCAAAATGACGTCCTTACATAATACGCCAAGACTGTATCTGAAGCATGTCTGGAATATTAAGAGGGATAAAATATTAAAATAGACAAGTCCTAGGAGTTTGAGTGACGGTTTTCTCTTCATTTACTTTATAGATTGTAAGTTCGGAGGACAAAAAAGTGGTGAATGTTCTGAAGTAAACCACGAGAAAAGAATGTGTTTCGACGAGTAACAAACAAGACGTATCAGAAACTTTTAAATGTTTCTGTTTCCAAATTTCAAAAACTGGCATGAAGAATAAAGTGATTCCATAACCTACCTTCTACTTTCCAGTTACGTAAGTCAATACAATGTAGTGTGTTCTAGACAGTCTAATTTAAAGTGCTTATTCAGCAATACTTTTAATAATAAATTGTTAGTATTTTTAACACTCATTAAACCGGACCGTGAAACAAAACAGACGTATCATTTCAACTTTTCTAACGACTCTGCAAGTCCTCATGTCACTCTACCATACTGCAACGACCCTGCCAGTGCTCATGTCACTCTACCATAATAAAACGACCCTGCCAGTCCTCATGTCACTCTACCATACAGCAACGACCCTGT
This sequence comes from Xestia ashworthii, assembly GCA_950022955.1. Classification (NCBI taxonomy): domain Eukaryota; kingdom Metazoa; phylum Arthropoda; class Insecta; order Lepidoptera; family Noctuidae; genus Xestia; species Xestia ashworthii. The sequence continues at coordinate 4,808,962 of OX465555.1, read as the reverse complement.
CACTAGTCCTCATATCACTCTACCATACTGCAACGACCCTGCCAGTCCTCATGTCCCTTTACCATACTGCAACGACCCTGGCAGTACTCATGTCACTCTACCATACTAAAACGACCCTGCCAGTCCTCATGTCACTCTACCATACTGCAACGACCCTGTCACTAGTCCTCATGTCACTCTACCATACTGCAACGACCCTGCCAGTCCTCATGTCACTCTACCATACTAAAACGACCCTGCCAGTCCTCGTGTCACTCTACCATACTGCAACGACCCTGTCACTAGTCCTCATATCACTCTACCATACTGCAACGACCCTGCCAGTCCTTGTGTCACTTTACCATACTGCAACGACCCTCCCAGCCCTCGTGTCACTCGAACGTACGAAAACCATACCAGAACTAAAATAACCCAGGCCTTTAAGTGAATTTCCACCTGTATTAAGCTGGCAACTATTAACCTTTGAACACAGCGCAAATAAAATAGGTTCCAAGTTCACCTTTCATAAGCAAGCATCATAAATCAAAGACCTGATTTCGTTGAGTGGCCACGATTCTACGAGAAATTCTCTAACTCAGTCACGGAGAAGCAGTTACGGAGGATAATTTATTAACAACTTAATATTATTACCAACGATTTGCTTAAATATTTTACGTTAATGAATAAAATCTGTATTTATTGCCGTAAAGTATGTATTTCTTCTTTGAGATTATTTTGTAAACGGGTTTTGATTTATGAAAGTTTATTTATTCATCATTAGGTTGCGTCGCATTATGTGTCAATTGCTGTATAATTTCCAGCAATTGACACATAATGCGACACATTTTCTCATAATAATATTATAAAGCAGAAGAGTTTGTTTGTTTGGTTGAACGCGCTAATCTCAGGAACTACCGGCTCGAATTGAAAAAATCATTTTGCTTTGGATAGTCCATTTATCGAGGAAGGCTATAGGCTATATAATATCACGCTATGACCAATAGGAGCGGAGCAGCAATAAGAAATGTTGCAAACGGGAAATTCAAGCGAACGAAGTCGCGGGCAGAAGCTAGTTTTCTCATAAAGACTATTGTCAATGAGACATTAAACAAACAAATCAAGAGAATACTTATTTCTCTTTGGTACCCAATACTACCGAAAATGATGCTAAATGAAAACAACACCAGAGGAGCCTTGAAAGAAAGAGAAATCACCAGCTACCCTTGTACTGTTAATTTTCTAAAGTGAGTGAGACGTTTTATTAAGATCAAAGTAAATCCATCGCATACCTAAATTACACAGCTAAAGAAAGGCCTTTAATCCGAAATTACAACAATCCAGTTCCAAAGACTTCTCGTATGTACATTTCCGTGGGATTACGAGCATCTGATCCAAATCTTCTGGTCGCGTCAATTCTCACATCCAAAATGTAAGTTTCAGACTTTCCTAATTTGCAGCAGGGCGTTGTTTGCGAGGTAATTTAAAGGGAGTTTCAAAGAAAATCATTGCGAAATGCGTGAGCGAGGCACGTAATGAGTATATGCGGGCTGTTTGCACTCACCGAGTTTGTGCTACTGTTTGTTCTGCAAGAAACTGATTTAAATAAAATTTTGTCTGTGACTGTCGTGTTTGTATGCTGATTCTTGTGAGTCGGCACATTTTCAGGGGTAAATACAATTGCCATACTCGTATTAATGTATTTGTAAATAAAACTTTGCGGGTTCGGTGGAAGGGACGCGTGATCTAGTACCTTGAAAGTCACTGAAAACTTAATACCTTTGAACATGATTCTGGAATTACGAGCGCTGATACAGTTAGACATTAAAAAAAATGATTTTACAAATTTATTCTGACCGTATTGAAGAAAGTAGATATTCGAAAGATTTTTGAAGTGAAAACTTCTATAGGCGCGTTGAGAACTTTTTGGGACAGCAAAAATCATGAAACTCGCGTGACCGTCACCTTCGTAGCACTCGTAGCCGATCCGCTACGGCGTAGTATGACATAGGTGTGCGCGGGGCGCAACCCGTAGCATTATATATGCAACATTAGTTTTCACTTCTATCGACTGTCCCCAAAGACCCTCGCATGATTCTTTTTCATCCATATTCAGGCACTAAGCCTAAATAAATTCAAATCGTTTATAAAACGGAAGCTATGCCTGAAAGCCTTCTATCATGTTAATCACTATCTTGAAGATAAACAGGCCTGGGATTAAGCTGCTCCAATGAAATTTGCTCTGTGAATGTCAAAATTTCAGACCTCGCTGGTTTATTATCAACCGACTTCTAAAAAGAGGAGGTTCTCAATTCGTCTGTATTTTTTTTTTATTCCTTTCTTATATACACTGTGACATTGAATCATTTGACATGAATACTTAGTTCAGTATTTTTTTATTATTTTACTTTATTATTTTTTATTATTTTATGTGTGTGTATTTGACATATTACATTACATACTTTGTGACTGTGACATTTAATGATTTTTTTTTTTTTTTTTGTGCTTTATTACTAAGAACAAAATTCTTAATAATTAATTACGATCTAGCCTAAAAGACTAATAAGTAATTTAACTCTTAACAACTTCTAAACTTAATATGTTACGTGATAGAATAATGTTAAAACTAAGAATAGTGTTCATTTGCACTTTTACACAAGTCCGTAGCACTTTCTTAGAGTCTAATATAATTTATAAAACACTATGTTCATGTGTTATTATGTATAGCACAACATTGTTACTATTACTCATTCACTGTACACTACACTAATTCAAAAGGTTTAGTTCTTTTTAGCCTACGCACTAAGTCTGTGTTGTCTAGCAGCTGGATTGCCTCAACATTCACGTGTCGATGGAGTCTGTGTTCGTGGGCTTCAGCAAATTTTTGGATAATGGTGGTTTAATGATTTGACATGAATACTTAGTTCAGTATTTTATTATTTTTTACTTTGTTTTTTTTGTTTATTTTATGTGTGTATTTGACATAATATTTTTTTTATTGACATTCGTTTTGTAAATTATTATTTATTTTATTTTATTGTTGTGAATGTGGGGACCATGCGGGTCACATTTTGTGTTTTTTTTTTCTTCACGACGGTCTGGCAGTTTGAGTACTATAAGCGACCTACCCAAATGTCCTTTCTTTGGTATTGTTCGTCGTTTCGTTGAGCTCCTTGAGTTAAAAGTCGAGCTACACGATAAATGACAAATGCTTGCACTGACTGGACAGGTCCACTCAAATCTGTATGGTTCTTTCTTCAAAAGACCATCTCGGACACGAATCTGCATGGTTCTCATGTGAGTTGAACAAGATTGTCTGGACTTTAAAAGAGACTATGACCTCTGAGTTTGTTTCGGCTGTTTTTTCTCAGAGTAGTCAGGTACGAAAAACCGGCCCCATCTAGTTTAAAAAATAAGGACGTGTAAAAGTGTTTGTGAAAACCAATTTGCAAAATAAATATCATTTATCATTTCACTGATCATGTCACTGTTGATTTTTAATTTGCTCTTTGTTTTAGGAACTGCTAATTTTGTATAATCAGTTCACAGCAAAAACCTCAGACACTTAATTCATTAAACATTTATAAAACAATCAAGTGTTTCACGAAACCACGCAAACATATTGATCAATCATATTAAGCCGATCATTATGGCAATACACGAGTATTAACGTTGTTAATTTTTTATTCTATTTGCTATTTTCATAACTACGTGAACAGAAGAACAAACAAATATTTTTAATCAACAATGTAGGCAACAGAACACAAAGGTAAAACTGTTGCAATTGTAGGTAATATTGTTCACGTTTGCAACCTTCCGACAGGAAGCGAGTTAGGGCTGCTACTCACTGCTATCTTTTGATTTCAATATTATTAGACTTGAAATTGTCAGAAAGTATGTAACATTTATAACGTTCATTTCGATTCCATATTGAATTTTTAAAAGTCAATTTGTTATTTTATGACTTGTTTTAAGTGGGAAAGAAAACAATTATTTTATATCGAAAATGTGGACTTGTTTCCAAGAATGGTACGGTACCTTATGTTTCTTAAACTAGGTTGCAATTAGGAACTTTCAACCGTCGTATCTTCCTAGATGGACAAGCTATGTATAATCTTAAAGCTAGGCATTGAACTGTTGAACAATAGATTGAGCTTTAATCTTACATTTACAAAAACTACTTTGTAACACTTGTGCTTTTCTATTCGTGCAATTTTTTGTATGTTTTCAAAACTTTTCAATAAAGACTACAGTAAAGTTTGTTTTAAACATTTTAAGAAAACAAGCAATACCACCAGTTGCTTTTCACCAAGCATCTTCCCTTCCGTGACAACCAACCTTAGCTTTTTACGCGTCACCCGTTTCTAGCCGGGAGCGGTCACTACGCCCCGTGCCCCCATATACGATGTTTGCAACTCAAAGTGTGCCCCCAAAAGGGTGCATCAGAGACTGCTCGATGGATATATTGGAATAAAAGCAAATAAAGCTGTAACTTCACTCTATATGCATGTAAATCGGCCCGGGGCCCCGATACCGAATACAGATTGAAACGAACGGCGGCTTAACATTTTTATTGGATACAATACGCGCTTGATGGCTTCGCGTGCTATTTTTGTGATCGGCTGTCGTTGATCACGTGATATTGTGTAAAGGATGATGCGTGTGAGCAGGATTTATAGTTTTTGGTCGATAGAATGGCAAGCTTCGCCACTGGTTAGTATAACGTTTTCTATAATAAATAAAAGATTAACGAAACCACAATGTTTCAGCAGCTGAATACTACAATGCAACTGCCTAGCACATCTCAACGACACAATCTTTTAACAAGTTATAATCAAAATGGACACTCTATTTATCATTCTTATCACCTTTGTGCCGTTGCCCTATGTGACTTGGGAACGGCGCAACGCGATTTCTTCCTCAATTCTCACCTGTTTACTGTTAATAAAGACTATTATCCTTCCTAATGTCAATAAAAACACTTATTATTCAAAATACATTTCAATGTATCAAAATATCGCACGCACGGACAACATGCACGGCCGATTGCATTGTATTTTGCATACAAGAACGGGAGATTTGTTAACTCTCTCGGAATGATCCAATATGCAAATGGTATATACGTTTGCAACTTGCACGTACAATCGTACCTATGTGTGTGTGAATAGAGATACAGTTTGTAAAAGAAAAACTGATTCGTACATATTGATGGGATGTTGAGCGCCAGTGAATGAAGATTCGACGTTTTGTTCGAAGAATTTTCGGGTTCAGCAGAGACGAACTTTAATAAAGGACTTGTATGGTGCAAAGTCATAGCGTTAGAGCGCGTTTTTCCTATCTGTTCCGACTTTCCGTATCTCGGTTCATTCGTGCATAACGATGGCGAAGTAGATCGGAGTGTTAACCGTAGAATTAACACTGGATGGGTGAAACGCCGCGGCGGCGCCGCCGCCGGCAGGTCGCGGGAACAATTTGTGACTCTCGCATTCCCCTTAAAACTTAAGGGTAAGATTTATAAAACAATGGTTAGACCTGCTGTCTTGTATGGATCAGAATGTTGGCCTACAAAAGGTATGAATGAAAGGTATTTGCATGTGGCTGAGATAAGAATGCAGAGGGGGATGTGTGGTATAAGACGAATGAAAAAATTAGAAATTAAAACATAAGAGGAATTCTGAAAGACGCTGGTGACTGAAATGAATTGTGGCGATCAGATACCATGGTATGGGCATATAATACGGAGGAATTACGAAAATTTCGTAAGGAAAGTTGTGAGTACGAACGTGGGTAAGAGTAGGGGAAGACCCTAGAAACAATGAATGGACTGTTTGGATGATGATATGGTCAGAAATAAGTTGTCTGATGAGATTACGAGTAATATAGATATAAGGAAGAAGAAGACATGCTGCGCCGACCCCAAATGAATCGGGAAAAGGGCAAGAGATGATGATGATGATGATTTATGGTACAGATGTCTGCACCATAAATCATAATCAATCAACATTTTAATTGTTCCCAAACAAATATTTGCCATGAATTTATTTTACATTGTTAACAATACATGTCATGGTCAGGGACTTAAAAACACCTTCATAAAGGTTACAGAATTAGAAGTGTTACATGTTGAATTGGTAACAGAATCAAATATGTAACACTTATAAATGTGTTTTCAATGTGTTAACCCAAAACACTTACAAAAGTGTAACCGTAACATATCCGTTACAGTTTGATTCGGTTACGTTATTGTATCTGTTACATCTAAAAGTGTTTTTCTGTTGAAACTGTTTTAAAAACAGTGTTAAAAACACATTATTACGGTTACAGTTTGAGTCCCTGGTCATGGTAATAGGGTTATCCCCAATAAATGGAATTTAACATACCTAATTATCTAAATCTGGGTGTATTGAGACATTTGCGTACCCCCTCAGAGCATACAAGCGTGACGTTGTGTCATGATGTTGTATAAACAATAAACATCTAAGCGATTGCAGCAATCACGAAAGATTTGCCGTCTATTTTTGAAGAGTTCCATTGCATATCTCCGAAGATCAGCATCCGATCTTCACCAAATTTAAATGGGACTACCTCAAAAGTATATTCTTTATAATAAAAATAATTTTAAGAATCGGTCCACAAATGGGGGAGAAATCGATGAAAATACATAAAAAAAAATATACATACAGTCGAACGTAGAACCTCCTCCTTTTTTATTGTAGGTTAAAAAGCAGAATTTGTAATGTTGTTCTATAAATTACACTACAAAGACTATCTCGCACATTTTCAAAGTTTCATGCTGAAAGGTAAGTGTAAGCGGCTTTGGATTACTTCCCGAGTTTCCACGACAGCAACTGTACTTTTCGTTCTGAAGTGTGAGAGCCTTTTGTAAGTTGAGCGGTGTGTGTGCACTGTGCCGTGCACTGTGCCGTCCACTTCGCACATAAGGGTGCCGTGACACTGATTGCACTATCTGTCATACTGAGAGCAGTGTGTGTGTGCCTGTAAAGATAGGTTATTTCAAAGAGAGCAAGTGAGAAAGTTCTGTGAGTTTTTTTATTTATTTTCTTAAATGAACACGGTATAACTGTAATTAAAATTACTTTAGGGATTTATGTGAGATTCATATTAGATGCGCTGTAGATTAAGGCCTGAATTCTTGCAACCTTGAACATAAAGGGCGAGGAAGGAACATGGATGGGTTTTAGTCAGTATATAAAAGTCTGACACTCTCTCCGCTCAGCCCAGAACGAGAGAAGTTATTTGATGATTTCCCATCCGTAAAAAAAGGCCAGGGGGGTTACCATGACGTCTTAAAGCAGGATTGTTTAATGTCATTTCAGTGTGGGAAAGAGACGGAGCTATAGAGGACTTCTAGCGCTACCTCTTTCTCACTCTGGAATAAGATTAAAACAATCCTGCTTTAAGACGTTATGGTAGGCCACCAGAACTCTTGTCGCGCCGACGGTCGGTCGTGACGTCAGCGAGAACAAAATACGACTGTCGGTTGCGCGACCAGAATTCAGACCTACGGTAATTCAGTTAACATTAATTAACTCACGCCGTTTCTAATGGGGATAGGCAGAAACTATAGGACGCCACCTGCAACGATCCCTATACTCCTTTTGCTTCATCCTCGATATATATGTCACCGTAAAATTGTCAAACAAGTTAGATTGTAATCTCTGTAGCGATATTGTAAACTCTCGAAATATTGTCAACTGAACATACGGAAGTATCTTTGCCCCCATAATCGGGACTTGGGGCACCCCCCGTTAGGTTAGTTAGGTTTCTTTAAACCCTGCACTCGGATATAGGGGCCCCGCGAAGGAGGGCTCCGTCGACTACGCTTTTTAGGGGAATATAAAGTGTTTTAAGGTTAGGTTATATTAATCGGTGTTTCTCAGGAATGGTACATTATCTTTTCATGAGAGTGGTACCATTGGGCATAGGGGACCCCTCCTTCCCTCCACACCGCGTCAGTTGACTACCGTCGCATGCATTTCACGAAAAATAATGCGTTTTATTGTAAGCAGTATGTACGTTTGACAATATTTCGAGAGTGTACAATATTGCTAGAGCTGATCGCTGAACCGAGAAGTTTTTTAGTGAAACCTCTGCCTGATTGACCGTTAGTCATTGAAAGTTTAAAATATTGTCGAGTACCGGAAAATGTTATAATTTACGGTATATGAAATTGTTATAATTATACTGATTTGATTGTGAGTTTCTATATGGTGATAAAGTGATTAATCTATACTAATATTATAAAGCAGAAGAGTTTGTTTGTTTGTTTGTTTGTTTGTTTGTTTGGTTGAACGCGCTAATCTCCGGAACTACTGGCTCGAATTGAAAAATTCTTTTTGCGTTGGATAGTCCATGTATCGAGGAAGGCTATAGGCTATATAACATCACGCTATGGCCAATAGGAGCGGAGCAGCAATAAGAAATGTTGCAAGCGGGAACAAAACAGTTTAAACTTCCGTTGAGTAGGCGATGCGTTGCGATATCAAAACTTCACGCGAACGAAGTCGCGGGCAGAAGCTATGAGGCTATAATTTATCTTGGAAACTTGAACACCTGATGCAGAACCGCAACAGACCAGCTAAACTATAAGAGATACAAAAATGCCACCATAGCAAAAATTGTTCTACATGATGAGCATTTTCTGCTGAGAGTATAAGTTTGAAGATCTGGAACATCTGATGTGGAACTCCAAGAGCCCAGCTACACCATAACACATATAGGAATGACGTCTTAGCAAAAGTTGTTCAATTTTATGAGCACTCTCTGTTGGTTTATAAAAATCGAAGATCTGGAACACCTGTTGTGGAACTCCAAGAGCCCAGCTACACCATAACACATATAGGAATGACGTCTTAGCAAAAGTTGTTCAATCTGATGAGCACTCTCTGTTGACTTATAAAAATCGAAGATCTCGGACACCTGTTGTAGAATTAATTTCCTTTTCCAGTTATCTTCGTGACTCGGTAGCCTACCCGGTAACGCAGGGGAGCAGTTACTTAGATTTCAATTGATCAGGTATCTTCACAACAAAACTATAACCATGCCTAGAAAGAGGTCAAATCTTTCCCAATGTTCCAAAGGAGCTAAAAGATTGAGGATCATAAGATCCCAAGAATCTATCGAAGAGCGTCAGGAGAGACTTGATGCTGTTCGAGAACATCAGGCTGCAACTTGCTCCGTGGAAACCTCTTCGGATCGCGAGGCACGCCTGCGTTCTCAGCGTATTTCTACATCCAGGTCTCTAGAGACCAGTGAAGAATAGATGCGCGACTGACCGCTAATCGTGAACGTCATGCATTGTCTTGCGAGTCGGAGCCGTTCACGGATAGAGAATTGCGCTTGAGTTTCAAGCGTATCTACGCATCGACTACTAGATCTCTAGAGACAAGTAGGGAACGTGATGCGCGACTGACCGCTGATCGTGAACGTCACGCATTGTCTCGCGAGTCGGAGACGTTCACGGATAGAGAATGGCGCTTGAGTTCTCAGCGTATCTACGCATAGCTTCTTCTAGGTCTTTAGAGACAAGTGCGGAACGTGATACCCGACTGTCCGCTGATCGTGAGCGAATCCGAAATTTTTACCGATACAGAATCAGGCTTGAGTTTTCAGCGTATTCGCACATCTACTAACAGGTCTTTTGAAACGAGTGATGAACGTGATGCGTGATGCGCGATGCACGTTCATTGAACGAACGTTTGAATTCTGATCGACGTCGACATTCTCTGAACAGAATGTCGATATCATCTGAAAAACCGCATGTGTCTCAAGATATAGCCGTAGGGCATGGCAACCTGCCGTGTCGACGGCGCGTTCGTGTTCCACGTGCGCCTCAAAGAGATGTCAGCATAAAGGGAGGGGCCCGCAAAGGTCGAAGCCTGCCGGGGCTGCGGGACTATTCGAAAGAGATACCGTGGCCCTGGAACGTAAAGGGCGAGGAAGAAACATGGATGGGTTTTAGTCAGTAAAAATCTGACACTCCCTCCCGCTCCGCCCAGAGTTGGAGAAGTTATTTGATTATTTCCCAACCGAAAAAAAAGGGCATGGCGACCTTCCTTGGGTTGATAAGGCACGGAGTGAATTTACGTCTCCTATGATTGAATACGCCACATATTCCGCCATCGGAGGTATGGCTAAAAATTATACTTTTTGTGAAGCTGTTAAATGGCAAAAAGAAACAAATGGTATGTGTTGCTCAGGTGGGAAAGATCCGTTATTTTCCCATCCCCGGGTTCTTAGAATTCGACATCAGACGTTTCAGATCTTCGACGACCCCGTTGTCGCTGGCATAAGCAACAGGATCCGCGTACGAAGTCGCGGGCAGAAGCTAGTAAAAGTAAATAATCCTGAAACTGCCGTGTTTCTGAGTGGCCTGACACTTGATTAAATATACCTATTTTCAAAACGAAAGAGAGAAAGGACATAAGAAAATAATAAAACACAATTAAACAAAAAATCAACAGCAAAAAAATAAAAATATAACATTAATATGCCCGGGCGGGGGTTGAAAGTGATGGACCTGAATATGAGTAAGCGTTTCTGCGTCGGTTCCACCCTGTATAATAATTCCAAATATATTTGTCCCAATGCCTTTATGTTGCGTAATGACAAGGGATAACAAAAACCACTCGAACTTTTCTCATAAAACACATTGTTATACGTTTTATCAACTCATCAACATAAAAACCGACCCACCCCAACGAACCCTCATAATAATCTAGGTACGTGACTATTACACCAACTAATTATTATTCAATAAATAATGCCGTACAGCCATTACAAGTCCTCGCCGCTGCTGTAATTAATTTAAGTTTGCACAAATTATACAAAACGTAACTAGTTGGGAACTATTCTTGTTATGTTGTCTAGTTTGTTGGGCATACTGAATAATGTGGCGATAATACGAAGGTATAAAGCTGATGAAGTGGGTTTTTGAACTGAGAAAATTATATAACATAAGGCACTGCTTACGACCACGCAAGTTGTCGCGCGCTTCTAAGGTCTGAATTCTTGTCACGCTGACGGAAGGTCGCGCACGGTCGGTCGCGTACACGTTAACATTGTGTTCTATATAGCACCATACTGCAACACTGACGTCACCGGCGACAGACTGCCGTATTTTGTTCTCCCTGACGTCACGACCGACTGTACGCGACCGACCGTCAGTGCGACAAGAATTCAGGCCTAAAGCCTGACTCCATCGAAGCGGAGACGAGACGAGCGAAGATATCTTGTCTCGTCTCATCTAGTGTAAACCACTAATAGAATTTCGTAATTGTCACTGCTCGTCCTCGCTTAGCTTTAGTGGTTGACGGTTGCGCTGAGACAAGATGTATCGGAAAAGGGTATATGCTTGTTTTTTTATCACTATAAACAAAGCGTGAAAGCGTCAGAAAAAGCAAAGTGTTTTTTTATATCAACAAAAATAATACGAGTAAGTTACAAGCATTTGGCAGATTAGACAAAAAGATCCGATACCTCTCATGACGTTGTTATCGTCGTTTATATTGACATACAAAATCCATACAAAATCTTGGTTAAAACTTTCTTGTGTTGTTTGGCCGATTTTGGTCTTTTTAGGGTTCCGTGGCCAAATGGGAAAAAACGGAACCCTTATGGATTCGTCATATCTGTTTGTCTGTCCGTCTGTCTGTCTGTCTGTCTGTCCGTTCGTATGTCACAGCCACTTTATTCCGAAACTACACAAGATATGCTGTTGAAACTTGGAAAGTAGATGAATTCTGTAAACCGCATTAAGATTTTTACACAAAAATAACAAAAAATTAAAAATGGGGCGCCCCATACATAGAACTGAAACTCAATTTTTTTTTATCATACCGCGTGTGGTGTTTCTATGAAGGTCTTCAAAAATGATATTGAGGTTTCTAATAATTATCATTTTTTTCTAAACTGAATAGTTTGCGCGAGAGACACTTCCAAAGTGGTAAAATGTGTGTTACTGGTAACCCTGGTGGTTGTTTCTAAAATAAAACAAAAAAAAGAATATATGATGTACATAACTAAGTAAACTTCCACCAAAAATTGGTTTGAACGAGATTCTAGTAAGTAGTTTTTTTTTAATACGTCATTTTTATAGTATGTTACTTGCTGCTACGGAACCCTTCATGGGCGAGTCCGCCTCGCACTTGGCCGCTTTTTTATTTTTTTGTCATCATTTAGTATTTTTACATTCTGTATCGAAATAAAAAAAAGAAAATAAGTATACACATATTTGCTATTGTTTAGGCCTCCACGCTCAGCGCACAGCAGAGACAAGAACAGACTTGAAAGGTGTGCTTTGAGCGGTATACTGTGGAGGAGAGGAGATGCCGATCTCCTCTCCTCTCCGCTTCGCACATCCTGCTTTGGTGAAGTCCAGGCCTTAGGTCTGAAATCCTGTCACACTACGCTGACGTCGCGCGTCGGTCGCGTACGTCAGCGAAATAAAACAGCAGGCCTGTAATGGCCACTTTAGCAGAATCATAATATGAATCACGTTAAAAAATTAATATTCTTAAAATGGACTTTATGGTTATGAATGTAAAGTCCATTTTAAGATTTTTTTTACGTGATTTATACAATGGTGCTATAAAGAACGCAATGTATAATGTATACTTGTACGCACGACCGGGAGGAGTTGCCGTACTACGACCTATAAACGTCGACGTATCAGATCGCGCGCTTAGAGACTATTTTCATCACGCGAGTTTTACCTGCCAAACCCTTTTTTTTTTCGGAATGGAAATCATCAATTAACCACTCCCACTCTGGGTGGAGCGGTGTCAGATTTTTACTGACTAAAACCCATGCATGTTCCTTCCTCGCCCTTTATGTTCCGGGGCCGCGGTATCTCTTTCGAACAGTCCCGCAGCCCGCCTGCCAAATCCTGGAATGATAACTCGTGCATCTTTATTTGTTACATTTCCTTTATTTCCTAAGTTTGCTAAACACACACCATAATGTGACAGAAGGTTTTTTTTTTAAATTAAGAATGAACTTTTATGGCACTAGTTAAATCATTAAGGCAAAGTTACAAATTGTGTTTTAAAAAAATACGTAATTTTGAATTTTACCCTGAATTTTAATTGCTACATTATGAATCCTGTTAAACAACGTTTACATTGCGGTCAATTTAAAAGTTAAATCGATTCTGGGAAAAAAATAAAAGAATATGATAGCCATTTTACGGCTGACAGAATTTTAATAACTAGTTTAAAACTTTTTTATTAGTTGTACAGCGTAGTATTCTAAAAATTGAATAAGTTTTCATGTAAGTGCTTAATTTTTTGTTAAATGATTTATCACCATGAACTTTTCAGACGAATAAACAATTGGAATTGAATTATTGATAAAATGATTTATGAATAAATACGGGAATTCGCTTAACACTGTACCTATGGATAACTTCCTTTCAAATAAATGAATAAACAACCTCGCATAAAAATAAGACTATACCTCGTTGGTCTATTGGTAGCAAGCGACTGCTGGGCATGAAGAGGAGGTACGATTCCTGGGTCTGGCAAAGTGTTATTGTGGTTTTCTATCTGGAATTTCTCAGTAAATACTAATATAATAATAATTTATACTTATTAATACTAATAATTTATTTATATTACTTCAAAACACATATCAGTGTGGTCTCAACCCCTGAACTAGGACAACCTGTATGACAGGGGTTAAGGTTTTGCTAGTTACATGGATCTGAGTTTGAAAGCTTATATATGGACAGTGCTTACTGCAACTACTGTAAAAAATAGCTAAAACTAAATTTATGTCTACTGTAGAAAATTGAATTAATATAAAGTTAACAAATAATAAGATTAACTGACAAAAACTAGCAGAAAATTAAATTGTAAAATAATAAAATAAATCATTAAATCAGGACCAAGCATTTTGTACATTTTATACACCCACCAAACTGCGTAACAGTTTGTCGGCGGGATTAGCGCTAAAACAGCCACGGAGCCCAAGGAGTCTGGATTTGTATCCGGTTGACGGCAAAAGGCTCATCCCTTATTACATGTGACTTAAACGTAACGGGCGAAATGTGATTTTACTATTAGGTGGACCTCTACCTAACCCCTTGAAGATTACAGGTGTGATGTTATGTTAGATACTTAAAGACTAGTCAAAATAATCAACCAAATTAAAAGAGGAAAAAAAAAGAAAAGAGAAAGAAATGGGGGAAGGCCATCGCCCAGAAGTGTGACAGTCATCATCATTTGCCCGACCTTTTCCCAACCTAACCTAATGCAGCTGTAAAAAAATACTCTAAGTAATAATAACAAAAGGTTCCATAGAGTATTTTACATGGATCGATTGCTTATCTGACCTCCACAAACCACAATCCAATAAAATACTTTATTAAACCTTTTGTTATTATTAACTTCACATCATTTCAGCCGAAAGACGTCCACTGCTGGACATAGGCCTCCCCCAAGTGTCGCCACATTTACCGGTCCCATGCGACTCTCATCCAACGGATTCCCGCAACCTTCACCAGGTCATCGGTCCATCCAAATAGTGGGAGGTCTTCCAACGCATCGTCTTCCGGTTCGCAGTCGCCACTCAAGAACTTTTCAGCCCCATAGGCCATCCGTTCTGCGAGCAATGTGCCCTGCCCACTGCCACTTATTATCACTTAAAGTATATTTTTATGTTTCTATATCACGCGTGGCCTAAGACAGTGATTCTAGTAAAAACTTTGCTAACTGTAAGAAAATAAAACGATAATTATGATTCATAATGGAAACTGCATATTAATCACCGATCCGAAATAAAATAATCCTCTATTTTCTAACACATTAAGTTAGAGTGCAAACTAAGATTAAAATAGAATAATATTATATTCTAGACACACGTACAAATCCCTCCGAGTCAACATGACAAGCATTATATGAAAATACGTGGAAGCTTAGGTCATTCAACTTGTATTTTCTACTCTAAAGTACGTATTATTGCCAGCTTTATCCAAGTGGAAATTATATTACAAAAGATTTTTAAGTTATCGGGATTTGTGAAAATATAAAATATCATTTTGTTGGAGAAAGGAGCGATTGCAGTGATTTTGAGTGGGGTCAACAGCTGCTGTTTATTTTGTTTTAGTTATTTTAATGAAAAGAAAGAAAGAAAGAAAGAAAAAGCATTTATCAGCCCGACACGACAAAACATAAAAAGAAAATAAAAAAAATGGTTAAATTATGATTATAACAACATTATAAAAGTAAACAGAGAAAAAAAAAAACAAAATGATAAAAAAAAACAAAAACAAAATACAAACAGAATTTGTTCTCTCAAAAGGTGTGTGTAGTTCAATGTGCTTGGCTGTTTCTGTAGTAAATGCAATCTCTATCTTACTGACATAAGGATAAACATCACGTTACTATGTTTAATACCAACCAATCGACATAACTTCTCTTCTTCTTCATCGCATGGCTAGTGCACTAACATCGTGTAGTTTTTAAGCCGCCCATTAGATCTCTGACTTGGCTTTATAAAGGATGTAAAACACCTCATAACAAAGCCGAAAGGCACTTTTCTCTCCATCACTACGATCACATTTTTGTTACACAGCATGCCTGGGAACCTCCCAGTTACTAAGTTGTTAGAGTTCAAAGTTCCATTTTTTTTTCTCCACAACCCCCGTACCATACTATTAAATCCATCCATCAGTACAATGTTTTGAGTGCGTTACATTGAGTTCTATAATAAAACATAATTTTCACCCCAACAACAAATCGTTTTCCAGCAATATTTTTTGCGAAAAGTTACTTAGTTTGATGTACATAATGCTTGATTGACGGCTTCGTGATGAGTCTTATTCCAAAACATTTTATTTTTTTTCGACATCAAGGAACTTCTCCCACTCTGGGCGGAGCGGGAGGGAGTGTCAGACTTTTACTGACTAAAACCAATCCATGTTCCTTCCTCGCCCTTTATGTTCCGGGCCACGGTATCTCTTTCGAATAGTCCCCCAGCCCCGCTGTTTCCACCCCCTACACACAGATTCTTCGTCACGCAGTGGTTGAGTGGTTCAGTTGTTGATGAATATTAAAGGAAGATCTGGCAATGGAACGTCAAGAATACCTACTTAAAGAGTATTTTGATAAGTATTTTTAATTTTAAAATCGACGGCTCAAATCACACTGTTAAATAATTCCCTTTAACATTTGATAACACAACAACACAATCATAATCAATAGAGACGACCAGGGATTCACTAAAACAAGGTAGTCAACATTTCCATTATTTGTCAAATAATATAGCTCCCAAAACGTATGTCAAGTACGACTGAATAAGTTACACCAACAAATACCTGTTCCCGGTACGTTCCCAAACGTCCTAGGTTCGCGATCATAGCTGCAAATTATATTAATGCTTGTTTGATTGCCCGAGCACTGAGAGAGCACCCCAACTGGGAATCAACGGAGTATTCCTGTTAGTACGATTAGTAGTGTTACTGGAACTGGAGATCTGTGTCAACTATTGCATGCTGGGTTTATGGAGTATGGCGTTAGTGTTTAGTGTGTAGATTCATAATCATAGTTATATTTATCGTTGAAATAAGATAAATTGGATGTTAAAACCCCATTGGTCTAGTGGTCGTAAATGCGCCTGCTGGGCATGAAGTCCTGGTTTCTAATCCAAGTCGGGCCAAGTATGCTAATATTATAATAAAATTCCACAAAGCATTCTTGAACTAAATGAAACCAAATTTAAAACATGCATTAAACGCACACTGTGTAAGCAAGCATATTACAAATTGGACGCTGATAAAAATGCTTGGCTCAAGGACAGGGGCGCATAAATGGATAGCGCTAATTGTGTTGTTGGAGCTGCTGAATATTGTACAACTATCTTTGCATTGTATAAATTCAATATCTTTAGTATTATATAACCTCATATCCCATATTGTGTGAGTGCTGTGTACTAGAATGCTATCATTCGCTGGAAACCTACGTTTTTATTTTTTGACTTGAATGTGCCCTGGCGGTTAAGAGTATGCCATGCTCACTCAAATGTCCCGCTGATGGTGGCGCGTGTGTCGGGTCATTTAGTTCCCTTCAAAATGGTTGAGTTGAATGGTGCTGATACATGCGTCATGTTCGTGAACGGGCGCTGTCGGTTGGGACTGGTCAGCTCTTGGTTGCCACGGCTTTTTTTTTTTAAATTAATTATTTTATTTTTGAATTGTTTTTGTTTGTTTTAACTATGGACACTTTTATCGTGCACATCTTGCTACATTGTTCTCACATAATGCACCATCTCAACAGGAATGATGTAACCAAGATTTTGTAACAACATTATGATTTAAAAGAGTGTCCCTGGAGTTTCTTGCCCGTTCTTCTCCATAGAGATCTACGCTAGGGAATGGGCAACTACAGTACTTTCACAGTTTTTATGTCTTGTGACTGGGACTGTAGCTACATTTAATTTTCATCTTTGTTTCGACAATTCAAAAGCGCCTGTAACTGGCCTACTTGAAATAAATGCTTTGATTTTGATTTCGATTATGTGGCAGTCATGGAGCCTAGAATTGTCCCGGTAGATGGCATTAGATTCCCCCGTTTACATGGTACTAGATTCCATGTAAACAATGTTGAAGCTGCGTATAAAAAATCACCTTAATTAAGATCCGGGTACGATTGATTCTTTCGGACATAACTGGATCCATTCTTATTGTATTTACTTTATAATCAGGAAGTCTAAACTGGTGTTTGTATGTATGACTAGTTTAAAGACAGAGACGATACTGCATTGGTGTGTATACCAAGAACTGACATTGGGCAAACCTGCGGACGTAGACCGATGCTTCGTTCAGATTACTGCAGTGACTAGCAGGGGGATACTAAGTGCCCTTTGCTTCGTTAAGGCGTTTTTAACACGTTTTATATGAATATAAAACGAACGCACTTAGTATCCCCGTCATAGCAATCATTTTTATTTTTATTTTATTTACTAGCTGACCCGCGCAACTTCGTCTGCGTAAGACGAACCAACAGTTCCTAAAATTAGCGCGTTCAAACAACCAAAAAAACAAACTCTGCAGCTTTATAATATTAGTACAGATTCAAGTAAGTAACAATTTATTTTTGCTCGAATAGGTTTACATTAATCGCAAAAATATTCTACTTTTGTTTTTTCAATTATGGGCTCTTCCTTCGACTGCCTTACGTTTCTATCCTTGGGCACTCGACGATTTCAGCTAGGTCAAAAGTCTTCATCAACTGGCATGGCATGAGCCGCGACACGTTAAAGCTGCTTCAAACTGTTGCGGACCTCTCGCATCTGCCTTCCTTCTCCAAAGTCAGACCTTTGATGTTAGTCATTCTCCAAGCAGGTCAACACAACACGTAGATTTAGATGCTGTAAACCTTTTGCAAATGTTTTCGTCTCCTAGCCGAGCCGAGCCGATGAGCTATTACTAAAGTTCTCATCAAGGTACGTTAAGTGAGCCCAATGACGATATAGCTGCTGTAAACTGTTGAGGATCTCTTGCAACTGCCTTCAGCCTCCATCGTTAGACCATCGATGACAGTCATACTCCAGCTAGGTTTAAAAGTTCTCATCAAGGTGTACGAAATGAACCTAAAACACGATA
This sequence comes from Xestia ashworthii, assembly GCA_950022955.1. Classification (NCBI taxonomy): domain Eukaryota; kingdom Metazoa; phylum Arthropoda; class Insecta; order Lepidoptera; family Noctuidae; genus Xestia; species Xestia ashworthii. Next base: position 4,790,364 of record OX465555.1, on the reverse strand, counting down.
GAGCAGATTTGAAGTGTTGCGGACCTCTTGTGACTGCCTTTCGTGTCCATCGTTAGACCTTCGATGATACTCATACTCCAGCTAGGTCTCAAGTTTATATCAAGGTGCACGAAATGAGCCGACACACGATATAGCTGCTGTAAACTGTTTCGGACCTCTTGTGACTGTCTTACGTCTCCATCGCTAGACCTTCGATCACAGTTAAACTTCAGCCAGGTCTAAAGTTGTCAAAAAGATTATGAAATAAGCCCCAACACGATCTTCTTCTTTATCGTGTGGTTAGTGCCTAACCTGGTGTGAGAGTTTTTATGCCGCCCAAGGTCCTCAGTCTTGGCTTTACATGCCGTCGATCAAATATCTCTCAGGCATGCTGATTTTCAGCGGACAGACCTCCAGCGCGATCTCATGGCGACATGGAGAGTGCGACTGTTGCAACCCCGTGCGGGGCACGCCACGATAGTAGCGGTAAGTCCCCTCTTTGAAGAGTGGCTGGAGAGGCGCCACGGCGTCCTCACCTTCCGCCTGACGCAGGTCCTCACCGGACACGGATGTTTCGGGAGGTACCTGCACCGAATCGGGTGGGAAGAAACGCCCGGGTGCTTCCACTGCGAGGATCGACCGGAGGACACGGTGGAGCACACGTTGGAAGTCTGCACTGCGTGGGCGGAGCACCGCCGTGTCCTCGTAGCGGCGATCAGCGGCGGCGACCTCTCGCGTCCGGCCCTGGTTCAATCCATGGTCCGGAGCGAGACGGAATGGGAAGCCGTCACCTCCTTCTACGAAGCAGTCATGCTAGCGAAGGAGGTGGCGGAATGAGAAAGGGAGAGAGCCTCTCTTCCCAGCCGCCGCGGGAGACGCACCGGGCGTCGGGGGCCACGTGGCGGCTACCGGCCACCGTAGATGCGGGCCTGTGGACGGTTAGCTATGGGCTAGCTAGCCGTCCGTCCGTCTAATGATGACAGGCCGTGTCGACGGCGCGTTCGTGTTCCACGCGCGCCTCAAAGAGATGTCAGCATAAGAAAAGCGGCCCGCAAGGGCCGAAGCCTGCCGGGGTTGCGGGCCTGTTCGAAAGAGATACCGTGGCCCCGGAACATAAAGGGCGAGGAAGGAACATGGATGGGTTTTAGTCAGTAAAAGTCTGACACTCCCTCCCGCTCCAACCAGAGTGGGAGACCCAAAAAAAAAAATGCCATGCTGGTTTCCTCACGATGTTTCAGCATGCGATGATTATACTATACGCACATGAATCTGAAAAATCAGAAGTGCGTGACTTTGATTTGAACACGACTATTTTCAATATAAAATGAGACAAACTTAGCGATACACGATTTCAATAAAAAATAATCATGAAAATCGGACTTCTCTGGAAAAAGTTATGCGTCATAATCATCATCATCCATAGTCCGACTTCACCCACTGCTGGGTACAGGCCTCTCTTTGTTTGTGCCAAGCTCCACGCTCGTGTGCCAGTCTCATCCAGGATATCCCCGTAATGGCAACAATATCGTCTGCTTATCTCACCTCTGGACGACCAAAACTTCTGTTTCGATTTCTAGAACGCCACTTGGTCATCCTGCTAGGTGACCTGCCCTACTCCATTTGAATTATCATCATTCATCATTATTTCTGCCGAAAGACGTCTAATGCTGGACCTGTGTCGCCACATTGACCGGTTTCGTGCGAGTCACATCCAGCAGATTCTTACAACTTTCATCACGTCATTTAAGTATTGCTCAGCCATACATAAAGAAAAACAGGCGTTGGATTGAAAACCTCTTCCTTAAAACCAAACTTGAGACATCTGAAACGGGCGAATGTCAGTATCATTCTTTCACAGAAAATCATTACACCGTGATTCAGAAAATGGAGTCAAATGAACAACGCCATTAACTATAGAGCACGAAGTTAAACTGCTAGAACATATGCATGGAAAGCGGTCGAACAGATACTCTACCGGCTATGCAGATTTAAAGCAGGGTCATGTTGACTATTCTCTTCTTCTCTATCTTGTGATTTTTATTCATTAGTATCATTTTGATTCAATAGATGTCACTGCATGTATCCTTAGATCATGATGATAAGTTCTCTTATAAACTTTAAAGTCATAATATATCTTTTGATGGAGAGCACCGATTACAAAGAAAGAAAAATGAAAACCTTCTCTAAGTTATGCACAATATTAATTTGTGCATTGAATCGAACCACATTGGTTTTATAATTTACACATGATGCTATAACAAAAGGGCTACGTAGAGACACACAGACAGACGAAAATTTATGAAATAGTAGAAAAAGGGTTCCGTGTGTGATCCTTTAACCGCTTATGTGCCATATTTACAGATTTATTATTTGTAATAAGTGATTCCCAAACTGTCGTTTAAGTGTTTAAAAAAGTATGTATTTAAACAATGATTTAGAAATCTTAAAGCTTTAAAAAAAAAACAAAATACTTTGTCACAAAAAGTGAAAACCGTGTGGGTTTTGAACGTGCGAACCAAAGTTACTACGGAAATCTTACAGCATTAAACAAAATCACAATGTATTTTGCATGTCTTTACTGAGGCTTGAACTTGCGACACATTGTTCGAAAGGCGGTAGCCGTCACCGATGGGCTATTTGTTCTAATGACAAATGGTTAAAAATAGTTATTCTATTACAATGCATGTTATGACGGTTGTCAGTTGTCAAACAGTTGACAAGTATTAACGAAATGATATTGCTCACCCCCGTAAGTAATTAGCGTGATAATATATAGCCTATGTCCTTCCCTAGGTTGAAATACATCTCCTTGCCAATTTTCATTACGATCCGATCAGCCGTTTCGTCGTGAAAAGGTAGCAGACAGACAGACAAACAGAGTTACTTTCGCATTTATATTATGGTATGGATTTATTTTTATTTTTTTTTAGATCTTGCCTCGGAACCTTCTAGTTACGGAGGGAGATATGGGGATCAAATTTCCAACTTTTTGAAAAGTTTTTTTTTAAATACAAGTTTTAATTGTTAGATTTTTACTTTAAATACCTTCACGACCCCTGTACTATTTCAATCCATTCATCAGCACAATGTTTTGAGTGCGTTACATTGAGTTCTCCCATAAAACATGATTTTTCACCCAAAACAAAAGTCGTTTCACGCAAAGTTACTTAGTTTGATGTACAGAATGCTTAGTTGACGGCTTCGTGATGAGGTTGTTTACACCCTGTATTATGTTGGAATGGTTTTGCTGCACACGGCTGTCATATATAAATCTTTGACAGTCGCTACAGGTAATCAGTGGCCCAAAAACTCTGACAATCAAACTTACCAAGGGGAAGTCAGATAGGCAGTCGCTCCATGTAAAATACTGGTATGCAGCTGCATCCGGTTAGACTGGAACCCGACCCCAACATTGGAAAAGGATGATGATAATGAGGACGGTTCTGCTGCAAACTGCATCGTATAGCGTTATGGTACGGTTCTATTTTGCATATTAAAGTAAGAAAGACACAGAACTGCTCTGATAAGGGTCGAACAAATTCTTCCAATTTACACATTTTCTTTACCACACCACATAGATCCGAGTTAACAAGATGATTTCTTTCTCGATCCGTTTTAATTTACACTCGTGGACAGATAAACGGACCGGGCGTCGGAAAACGGCCTGTTACTTAACAAAACAAGACCATTAACAAGTAGAAACACGTTTTCTTAAGTGTACATTAGCACTTGCCAAAATATCTTTGTACATTACTCTTTTCCTTTGTCCGTTCTGTACAATATCCTTTAATGTGGGTTCTGGGACACTTTCTGGGATGTAGTGGGTGTTTTAACTTTTATTACCGGACTTTAATCTTGACTTTTTTTTCTTTTAGGTTGTTGGTCATGGATAGTACCTATTGCTGTCTTGGCAAGTTACAAAAGAGATGGACTGTTTAGGTATAAATAACAACATTTTTGTCAATGGCTTCGCTTGACTAGATTCCCAGATGCTGTTTAACTTTTGTTAAATATTCCTTTTGTTTTACATTTTTTGTATTGTAAGCAACGACTTATTGCCGGGCCTACGCTGTCCCCCATACTTTAGTACTAATGCTGTAACAATAATATTTTAATACCAAATGATTTGAAAAAAGTAGGTAACCATGGAGTTTCTTGCCGGTTCTTCTCCATGGAATCGACCAACGCGAACCGTGCACCTTTTTCGACGTTTTATAAGTGCCCATCTAGGCCTATGTGAAATAAAATATTTTGATTTTGATTTCTTGCGTTGATTTTGTCAAAATTTCCTACGAAACAAAACTGTAATCCACGAAGAATTAGGCAGAGGTATACCTTAATATTAACATTTCGCCATGTAATAAGGGGGAGCCTAATGCCCCGAGGTAGTTACAGCTCTTCATTGTCACTAGTACCATTAACAAGGAAGGGATTAGGAACTACTGTCATTTTTTAATCTCTAGTTCCATTTTTGAATAATCTGAAAATAATGGAACTAATGTTGTTTTTTTTTTCACAACGTTTCGTATTTATCAGCTACCGGTTTGGAAAGACCTATTGGACTGGCAAGGCTACCATGGTTTGCCACTCGACCGCTTACTAATCCAATCTGAGCAAGGCTTTAGGCTAGTCGGCAAGCCGTTCTAAGTTAGTCAGTTAGTTCCATGTGACAGGATCGTATATCTCAATTTATTTTGATTTAGAGCCTCCCGCAGGCTGGATACATTGAAATGCTCGCCAGTGTTATCCTACGTACGTAGAACTGTAGTAATTTCTATTAACGTTATGTAGATATGGTACCTAGTGTTGTAGTTTCATTCTGTTTACATGTATACCGGGTGTAAATAGACTCTTCACGAAGACGTCAACCAAGCATTCTGTACATCAAACTAAACTGTTGCTGGGAAATGGTTTTTTTTTTGGGTGAAAAATCACGTTTTAAGGTAGGACTCTATGTAACGCACTTGAAACATTGTGCTGACGGATGGATTGAATAGTGCGAGGGTCGTTCGTTTCGTTCTTACATTGAATTAATGTCCTATGTCCCCTAGAGGGGGCAGAGGGCGTCCACAGATGTCGTCTATCGCGAACGGTCTTGAGTTTTCATGCTTCACCTCGCTCCACGTCATTCCGATGCTCGCCGCTTCTGCCAACACGGTGCGACGCCAGGTTTGACGGGGACGGCCACGTTTTCTTTTTCCTTGGGGATTCCAGTGCAAAGCTTGTTTGGCTATGTGGTCGGGATCCCTTCAGAGCGTGTGGCCAATCCATCTCCACTTGCGACGCTTGATCTGGCGGTCGATCGAGCTCTCGTGGCATTCCTCTAACAGTCCTACGTTGGAGATGGTCTTGGGTCAGTAAATTCCGAGATTGCGACGAAGACAGCGATTGACGAAAACTTGATTTGGCGTGAGATGTTCTTTGTGACCGCCGTGAACTCGGTTCGATATTTCTCCCCGTGTAGTTCATAATAATTATAATATCTGTCCTGTTTTAAAGAATAAATAAAAACAAAATAATTAAATAAGGAATAAAATAATATAATATTTTTTTTATTTTATTTAGCCTGTACTGTCCCACTGCTGGGCAAAGGCCTCCCCCAATTCCTTCCATGTGCTCTTTTCCTGTGCCGCCTCGGACCAACCCTCGTGATGCGCGTCCAAATCGTCTCGCCACCTTTTTCTGGTAAAAAAAAATAAATAAAAAATAATTTAAATTAAAGCTATAATAGCTAGCTAAGCTAACATAACAGTTGTTAGTTTGTAGCAATTTGTTACTTGCTATTATTTTTTAATATTTAATTTTTAAGGAATTTTAATTTTATTTTTCAATAGAAAATGGGGGCGCTAAAAAATAATTTATTCTCAAAGTGGGCAGTAGACAAAATGAGTTTGGGAACAAAGTGCCTTTCGGCTTCGTTTGGAGTCTTTTACACAGTTTATGTAGCTAGAATGGTAGCATTATATAGTTTCAGTCTGTCTACATGTATTATTAATTTTGATTGTTCAGGAATCAATTTGTTTCTGTGTTCCTGTGAAGTTTACCAGTTCTTCTGCACAGCTGAAACACACGGAAATGGTGCATCGGTTAGGCAGAAGTGCATCTAAAACTACACCCGCATTTCATCATTGCGAACCTATTGGCATCAACCGGGCACAAATACAGACCACGTAGTTGTTTCTGAAAAATCAAATAACACTTTGCCCGACACGGGAATCCAACCTAGAACCTGATGCTTTGCAGTCGCCCTCTTGACCACTGGATCATCGAGTCAGTAAGTTGGATAGCAAGGTTATATTTCCAAGTAACATAAACCAACAGAACCTATTTTTTGTCAGAAAGTTAATTTAACTAAATCGATAAACAGCCCAAACAAATCGACTAGCAATTACAATTAAACTATGCCTAAAACGAAACATAAATAACATGAAACATTTAAAACACGCTTATTGCAAAACCACCATTAATTTCTGTTCATTCCAACACAGGCTTATTTATGAGAAAAGTTTGAAGAAAATAGTCTGACCTCTCTACCCTTACCGAACTGGATTAATTAAATTCATTAATTGGAGAGCCAACATTAGAAAAATATTAACTTTCGTTTCCATTCTGTTTATTTTGAAATTGAATGTGGTGGCTGATGAGAGGATTTTAAGAGTTGTAACGCTCCAGTATTATATTGATCAACGCCAAGCCATGCCACGCCATGTGTGGTGTGGTGGTACAGCCATGCCAAGCCAAGCCAAGCCATCGCCATTTGGAGCCAAAGTTGTCAAAGCGAGCGAATGACAGTGAATGGCGGGAAACCATACATTTTTGACTAAGATTGAGCTGCTAAAGTGATAAACTCTGTCCAAGATTTTATAACTTACTAGCTGACCCGCGCAACTTCGTCTGCGTGAAGAACCGCTCGACCGATTTTGTGCAAACTTCACATAAACCATCTACTATATAGTCCGAACAAAGCCTAAACATTTGGTTTGGATAGGTGAGCCCGTTCTTGAGTTATAAAATTACAATGCAAAGCGGCAGTGATTTTTATATATTGATGATTGATTACTAATTTCTTTATTACTTTAAAATAAATAACCATTGTGAATGTACAAGAAGAAAGTATTAGAGGATCGAACTTAGGATCTCACGGTCAGCAAGAATGAGAAGAGACAAGGTGAGGAGTATCCTACTTCCTCCTATATTAAGTAAAAATCGCTGGAAATTACACACAGTGCCATCTAGTGCCATACATAGCAACGATGCTTGTGTCGTGGACACGAGATAGTTGATATACTGCATAGATATTTTTTTGTTTGTAAATAAATACTTATTATTCATATAAAAATCAATGACTCTGAAACAAATGTCCATGCTCACCAAACAAAACATTTGCTCCTACCGGGTAAGAATGCAAAACAAATATGATTTTTGCCAACAATCTACCACAATACAGCAAATTCCCATGAACATCTTCCCTATTTCAATTCCCCACAAAACGAATAAATAGTGCGTCTCCCGACGTCTTTTTTTAAATATTTCGGATCATCTTACGTCTCGGTTGTCGCGAACGATGTAAAATACGCGCCTCAAGGGAAATTTATTTGCGGGATCCTAAGCCGACATAACTTGTCGTGGTATCCCTCACCGGCGCATTAGCTGGTTGACGCTGGTTTATGCTTTTATCATGAGCTGCTCGATAGTCCAGCGTGCTTCTGATTTCCCAAGACATTTTTGGCTTTGTTAAGTTTAGCTTTTAGTTACGTTAGTTTTATATTGCGACAAAATTAATGTTTCTATTTAATAATGTTATCATACCTGTGTGTTGACGATGGTGTGGTAGTCCGCCCGTCTTTCTAAAAAGTATTATATTTTAATTACTACTTTATTGTTATATCATTTATTATACCTAGATTTTAAGTTTTTAGTTTAAGTACCTACTCGTTTTAAATTGTAAGTTAACTCAGTATGTTTTTTGTTACGTTTTATTGATTTCAAAATTAAAAAATACTCAGGCCAACAAGAACGGACTGCATACGGGCGCTCTCATTGGTGGATGCGCGTCTCCCTCACCCCGCCTACCGCTGCGGCCGCCATTGCAAATGACCACAGGGCAGGGCATAGAAATCCCTCAACGACTCCACGCGTTACATATTCAACGCCCGCGCATTCCGTCATTGTTGGCCAAAATTTAAAAAAGTTGTCGTTTTATTCTCTTTCTCACCACCAACAACCACCTATCAGCTACACTGTGGATGGAAATAGGAAAAACTTTAAGTGGAAAAATCATAACGTGGACTTCATCGCAAGGTGGACAATGTCTGCGTACTCCCAGCGGAAAAATGACAAATTTCTTAACTTCTGTTATGCAGAGATATTTAGGTCCATGTTCACCGAAAAGATAACAGCCTGATTAGCTAAAACAGCTGTTTAAAGCACATTTTTGTATGGTAATATGTCACAGTGACAGCTGTTTTTAGCTAATCAGGCTGTTACCTTTTCGGTGAACATGGACCTTAGTGTATGACATCGTTTAAATGTCTATGGCAAATTCAAATTTGTGTATCCAACCATTGGGGAGATATTCAATAAAAACTGTGTACTCCTAGCGGAACTTTTTTTTTCCAATGGACCTACCAGAAAAAAAATACATACAATAATCAGTGTGTAACGAGGGGTAAATGTGTATGCATAAATGAAATGTGTGTGTCTTATAACTGCGAAGATGTTTTCAACTCTAATCATTAGGTACATCACTACATATTTGAAAACAAGGTCCTGCTTCGCATCCGTCTGTCGCGATAAACTCAAAAACTACATGTTACATATTAGTGAGGAAAATTTTTAGTATATTTGTCAAGGTTTTTTTGAGGTATGCTCCACTACCCGTGCGAGCCGGGGCGGGTCTATAAAAAAAAAAAAAAACTATGGAAAACTTCAATTAAAGTAAGGCTAAGGGTATGCGTGCACTACGAAAATCGTTGCGACTTTTAAAGTGCAAAATAAAATCGCAAACTATAATAATTCCTACGCGCACTACGATTTATTATCTGTCTGACATCCTCAAAGATCACATGTCGACAGACCGCTGCGCTTGCGATTTCTTCCGCAATGCGCGAAGCCAGTACGTGCGAAAACAAATCGCAAACGATTTATTTTCGCAGTTCGCGGATTGTAGTACATTTCTGTTGTTCACAGACCGACGAATTTTCTTCGCAACGATTTATTTTCGTAGTGCGCGCATAACCTAAGTGCGAAATTTATATTTGTGGATAATAATCGCAAAGTCCGCGCACTGCGAAAAAAAATCGTCACGAACTAATGAAACATAACGGTTACAATTTCGTAGTGTGTACTTAGCCTTACCACGTTCCAAAACCAACTTAAAGGACAAAATCAAACACATAAACTGATGGGCTCTAAAGGTTATATTGTGAACAATTGTTCTGTACATATGAGCGTTAAGATAGGACGTAATCAAACAAACTAAAATATGTTTAATTGTTTACTATGTTCGGTATATTTCGGTGTTGCCTGTGCTGGGAGCAACACGTTCACGATAACAATATATTTTCTTGTTTGAGATATCACATGATAAATTGTCTTGATTATGTATCGTGGTGACGGTTAGGGTTTTCTATTCTCGTATCTGGATTGTATGGTCTAGCCTTACGCGGTTGATGATATCGTTGAGAGTGCGGCATGCCTTGTGCTGCAACAACAAATATTATGAGAAAAAAAAGTGATCAAAAAAAGAAAGCAACGAACAAGCATATTTTAAACTTGAGTTGGAAGCAGGAAGGACAGCAACATAAAATTAGAAAATTGATCAGACGGCTACTTGATCGTCGAGTCTGCCCACTGGTGGAGACTTCCACTAATTTAATGCGACTGAACCGACGCAAACAACACTAGTGGTAGATGCGACAAATAGTTGCAACTACCACCAGTGGTGGTGGACCGGTGGTGGCTGACGAGAATAAAGGCCAAAATACATATCAATGTCTAACATAAATAAGAATACCTACTTAGTCCTATTTAAGAAAATTCAAAATTTGTTCTTTAAGTTCAAGTTTCGACGAGCAGCGGTGGCCCAGTGGTGGCGGCCCCGACTTACGTTCAGTAAGTCGTGGGTTCGAACCCAGGCAGGCGCATTACTTTGTGTAATTTATTACATCACCGCTGCTCTCAAAACGGTGAAGGAAAACATCGTGAGGAAACCGGCATGTCCTAGAACCATTCGAAGACATGTGACATCTACCAATCCGCACTGGGCCTGCGTGGTGGATTATATAGCCCATTCCCTCTCATAGAGAGGAGGCCTGTCCCAGCAGTGGGAACATTAATAGGCCGATGATGATGATGATGATGAAGTTCAAGTTTAAATCGCGCATTCGTTAGGCTAAATAATAACAGCCGTTCGGGTCGATCTTGAGGTTAAGCCGTGCTTGCCTAGGTTGGTCTGTGGGTGGGTGACCACCCGCTACGTACAGAGTCTCCTCCGTGCCTCGGAAAGCACGTTAAGCTGTTGGTCTTGGCTATCATTTGAAAATCTTTGACAGTCGTTACAGGTAGCGGCCCAAAAAGTCTGACAACCAGTCTTACCAAGATGTATCGTATTGCCCCGTACTAACTGGGTTGTGGATGTCAGATAGGCAGTCGTTCCATGTAAAATACTGGTATTCAGCTGCATCCGGTTAGACTGGAAGTCGACCCCGACTTAAATGAGAAAATGCTAGGCAGATGATGATTCGTGACCTCTGAATTGTACAGTCGCTAGCATATCAAGCTACCACAAAATGTCAAAGGTCTACAAATGATTTTAACCATAAAGTGTTGACAGTTAGTTAGTCGGTCGGTCGGTGTCAGCTGTTTCCGAGACCATTAGGGTGAAATGATCTTCAGGAAAAAAGTGGACTTTCTTCAAAACAAACATGGGTAGTTTTTTTTAATTGGTTTTAGGTTCTATAATGAAACCAAACCACTGGTTCTAAGGATAACGGTGTTGACACTAACACCCTGTATTGTAAGCAATATGTTCAGTTGACAACCAATCGAGAGTTTACAATGTCAAACATTCTGTTCATCAAACTAAGTAACTTAACGCAAAAAATATTGCTGGGAAACTACTTTTTTGGGGTGAAAAATCATTTTTCGTGGTAGAACTCAATGTAACGCACTCAAAACATTGTGCTGAAGGATGGATGGAATAGTACGGGGGTCGTAGAGATGGTATAAATAAATTTCAATAAAAACTTGCATTAAAAAAAAACTTGTCAAAAAAGTTGTAACTTTACCCCCATTAAGTAACTCCGTTACTAGTAGGTTCCCATGTATGGTCTAGAGCAAAAAAATATCATAATGTCGAGGAGAACAAGTGCCTTTTGGCTTCGCTAAGAGATTTTTTTCACCCTTTACTTAAGGCGCTTAGACGAGCTAAATTAGCAACTCTATTTGTGGTGGTTCAAACTTTGTTTAAAATGCTGTTAGAATAAAGTTCTAATCAGCTTGCACTACAAAGTGGTTGTTACGTCAGCCACTGCGGGCCAAATAGCGCGAAATTAGTGGTTTCGATCGATTTACAAAAAAACTTTGATTGGATTGAAAAACTAAAACAGTATCATGCTAATATATTGCTTGTAGAGTTATTTGCCAAAAAATCAGAATGATCGCATGCACATTAGTATGTTTTTTATTGTTTGAAAGATATTATTAGAGGTAAGTTCGTGATTTCTTTTTATCGAGCCAAATTAATTTTATTACATTTTCAAAACAGTATCATGCTAGCATATATCCTGAAGAATATCATATATTTTTCTGGTCTTGTTTATAGCAGGGAATCATATACTTTTAGTAATTATAAAACTCGCGTTTAGCTCGTGTAATCGCCTTAAGAGTGATGGACATTAGTATTGATGGATGGAGAGGGAGAGGAAGGCCAAAGGAAAGATGGATGGATTGTGTGAAGACTGATATGAAAGAGAAAGGAGTAAATGGTGCCGTGACGTCGAACAGGGGAGAATGGAAGAAGAAAACGTGTTGCACCGACCACAAATAACATGGGAAAAAGAAAGGAAGATGATGATGACGTAATTTTTTTTTGTACTTACCCTGTTCAAAGCGGGGGTAATTAGGATTATCGGCCCACTGCCACTGCACTTGAAATGGAACACCTGCATCCTTTGAATCTCTAATTCCAGCTCCTAGAACGCGTGTCCTTTGAGTCATACATCGTAGAATATTCTTTAAAATCTTTACGGATACTTTTGGTTTAGACATGATACTATTCATTTTGAAAAGCGGTGGTTCAGATTATTGTTTTAATTTCTTTGATTTTTTCTATATTGTTTCCTGCATCTTGCCCATCTTACATGAATTTTAAAATGACGCGTTCCATCAAGAATGTCATTTTTTTTTCGTTTTCATAGATAATGTCATTGAAAGAGTTTTAATGTACCTATAAGTTTTAATTCAAGTTGCTCTCAGTGTTATTCAATGCAGTACGATTTATATACGCGTTGTTGGTACAAGGAGTAGTGACGTCGAGATGTTCTGCATAATATCAATCAGAACATACCATACGGTGCCTTGAAATGACGTAAAGCGAAGGAACGCGTGTGCATCAGACAAGTGAGATGAAGCTGGTAGGAGTAAGGTAGGTCTGTCGAATTACGCCTAGAGGTTAATTTCGCCTATCTATACTTCTTATATACTAATATTATAAATCAGAAGAGTTTGTTTGTTTGGTTGAACGCGCTAATCTCAGGAACTACCGGCTTGAATTGAAAAATTATTTTTGCGTTGGATAGTCCATTTATCGAGGAAGGCTATAGGCTATATAACATCACGCTATGACCAACAGGAGCGGAGCAGCAATAAGAAATGTCGAAAAACGGGGGAAATTTTATTCCCTTTGTGAGCTCTTTCTCTCCAGATGAAGTTGCGTGGGTCAGCTAGTACTTAATAACTCGAGTTACGTAATATCTAAAATCAAATCTAATACCTACGCATCAAGGTTTTTAAATCCCGAAACAGCCCCGTGTTGCGCCCGCGGCACTGGCACTGGCCCATCCCAGAGCTAGTATTCGACTAACATCAGTGGCTAGCTGTTTCTAAGCCGTTTTTAACTCCATAGACCGGAAGTTAGCGGTAAATTTTTAATAAAAAAATCAGTTAAGAATTAAACCTTATGCCTTATTTTATTAGTAAGATTATTGTACCGCTAAAAACCAGTGTTTTTCATACGAGTAGTATCAAGCATTCGATTTCCATTATATTTAGAACTTAATAAGAAGTGTCCTCGACGGTCATTAAATTACGCCTAGGCGTTGTTACCCATACTAAAAGCTATCACAGGCGTTTTTAACATCTCGTGAGCTTGTCATCAAAGGACTTTATTTGCACATTATGAAACGAATTGATTAATCCAGTAATTAATTGTAGTATAATAAAGTTGAAAATACTAATAGAATTAAAATACCATACTTTTTGTGCATAAAAAAAATACTAAACTGTACAATGTTTCAGGATTTAGGTAGGCGTTATTACCTAAACTAGATAAAGTAAGGCCTACATATGTTTTTTTTTAGGATTTATTTTTGTTTGAAAATCTGCTTACAGAATTATTTGAATACCGTTTAAACTATGTGCCAATGTAAAAAGAAAATATGTGTAATGTCCTTAGTTGTTTTAGATATTTTAAATCTGATTGTTTAACTGACTAAAACTTGTAAATCTTTAAAGAAATATTGTTTAAGGTACACCTCCTTCTTTAAGGTCTCCTGCTTAGACTAATTATGTTCTTTATTACAGAAAACTGTGATAATGCTAAAAAAAGTACTTAATTTTAATAAAACTGTCGTAGGCGAAATTTTACTTATGTAGTTTAATTGCGCCAAAACACAAACAAATGATTTCAGACCACTCTTTCTCACAGGTCTGTATATATCAACAGTGGGAACGATATAAATTGAATATGTTATGTTTTATACACAGACTGACAGACAGGCAGATGACGTACTAATTTCATCAACCTCCCCTGTTTTCACACGGAACCCGTTAAAAGTATCGGTGTCATGTTAGCATCCAATTTCAAATATTCGGTACATGTGGCCATCAGAATTGATGCGGTCCTATCAGGAGTAGCAGGTGCCCTTGCTCGTCCAATTCACACGGGAGTGTATTGCGTCCAGGATTGGATTGGTTGAAAAAAATCGACGCGAACATTGTCCCACAACATGTGGCGTGGGAAATAACGTTCTATGCTTTCCCATACTTTTGCCAATTACTGTGTGAAAAGTGCAAGCTTGGAGATAAATGCGTTGGAGAAAACTTTGTGAAAATATTTGGTTTTTATTTGCGTCTCATTGAATAAACTACTTTAAGGAGCTCGTGGCTAAATAATACGTTGCACGGGTTGATCTTCGAGGTTAAGCCATGTTTGCCAAGGTTGGTCTGTGGATGGATGACCATCCAAAAAATAACGAGTTTCTTCCGTGTCTCGGAAAGAACGTTAAGGGGCCGGCGGAGCATGCGTTTTTCATACAAACGTAATACCAAAATAATATGAAAATCAAACATATTCTTAAGGTAGTGTGTATGTCACCGTAAAATTGTCAAACACGTTATATTACAATATAACGTGTTTCTCTCTAGCGATATTGTAAACTCTCGAATTATTGTCAACTGAACATACGGAAGGATCTCTGCCCCCATAATCGGGACTTGGGGCACCCCCCGTTAGGTTAGTTAGGTTCCTTTAAGTGCAGGGTGCACTCGGAAATAGGAGCCCCGCTTCGCGGGGCTCCGTCGACTACGCTTTTTAGGGGAATATAAAGTGTTTTAAGGTTAGATTATATTAATCGATATTTCTTAGGAATGGTACAGTATCTTTTCATGAGAGTGGTACCACTGGGCAAGGGGGACCCCTCCTTCCCTCCACACCGCGTGAGTTGACTACCATCGCATGCATTTCACGAAAAATAATGCATTATATTTTTGTTAATTTGAGAGTTTACAATATCGCTAGAGAGATTACAATATAACGTGTTTGACAATTTTACGGTGACAAATATATTTCGATTGTATTATAGAATATCTATGTTCCCAAATAAATATTTTGAAAGGGCAATGATGTAAAGACGAGAAATGAGGAGTTTAAAATTTCTATAGAAAAAATATTTTTCTCATAACTCTTGTTTAAATCAGTGTACATTCAAAATATGTGTTTGCGAACCTATATATTCTGTACACACCACCTTAAGAATATGTTTGATTTACAAATTATTTCGGTATTACGTTTGTATGAAATTCGCATGCTCCGCAGGCCTCTTAAGCCGTTGGTTCCAGTAGTTTTTTGAAGATCTTTGACAATACACACATACAGTTCAAACAGTTTATCCTTCAACGTTGCCATACAATATTAACAAAAAACAGAACAGGGAAAAACAAACTAACATACCGGGCCTAAAATGTAAAATATTCGTAACTTACCATAAATGTAATAATTCATACCAATTTTTTGGTTTAGTTTCTACATATAAATCGAACGATTTATTATTGAATTGATAGTATGTTAGGGGTTTTTGAACAGAAAAAGTTTTATTTTTTAAATAAAACCAATAAAACCAAGTTTAAATTAGTACTTATGGTATAGATTTTTATGACGCTGGTAACCTTATTTTATAATCAATGTCAATTTGATTGACATAAACGTATTTGTTGTTATAATTTTAATGTGTTTCGTTTTGGGCCAGACAGCAACACCTTTGTGTTAAGCAAAGAGATTTGATACCTGCTTTTTCACCTGTGATCTTTTTGTTACAAACGAATACTATATGTACCGGTATTCAGCGTTTATTAAATGGCCGGTACTTAAATATATTACACAATATACACAACAATTTCTATAAAAATACTTTAGCCGTAGTGACAAAAACAGCTTTTTTATTAATTTTTTTTTTTATAAAATTGGCCAGCTCTTAAAACCTTTATAATTTTATACGAAACACCTGAGCTATAAGCACGTTTTTTTTTTAGAAGATTTTTACTAATAAATGACATAGATTTTACATCTGTACATTTTGAGGAACAGTCTCAAATAGTTTTTGTCCATGTCCACTACCATAACGATGGAAATTTTGTTGGCCACCTTGCTTGCACCTGCACACTTAAAATGGTCATGTAAGTGACGATATAGATGCCGGGGTTGCGGGACTGTTCGAAAGAGATACCGCAGCCCCGGAACGTAAAGGGCGAGGAAGGAACATGGATGGGTTTTAGTCAGTAAAAGTCTGACACTCCCTCCCGCTCCGCCCAGAGTGGGAGAAGTCATTTGATGATTTCCCATCCTAAAAAAAAAAAAAAAAAAAAAGTGACGATATAGATCTCAGCCTAAGACCGTTAACTACGAGTATGTTTATTTAATGACTTGAAACAATAGATAGAATAGACTAGATTTTTTGAACTAGACTTTTGAGATCATGCCTTATTGAGCAGAAAGTACTATTAGATACTTCCAGATATCCTACAGGTTCTGCGAAATTAGAAGCTTGGATTTTCACTATATTTTATATTTCTGAAACAACAAACTTTTTGTTCTATTTTTCATTTCCAATGTAAATTGGATCAAACTATTTCATGTCAATGCTAGTTGGCGAACTTTTTAACGAGGCTCACCGCTCACAGTATGTTAGGCGGTATTGTTGCGGCCGCGGGCCTCTGTATGTTTGTTGATTTAAATTGGATACTCTTGTAATATCATTACTGCTTTACATTGTTTCTTGAAACTTATAATGGTCAATTGCTGATACATTTCCTAGTTTAATACGAATTTTAGCGGAAGAATTAAAGCCTACATTAGACGCTTCAATCTTAAATTCAAAGTGAATCAATAGCACTCAAAAATAGGCAAAATGATGTTAGATTTCGGCACAGGGTGGGTATCTTCAAATCATCAGCCGAAATATCGAAAATGAAATTAAAGGAGCAAATTAATTTTATTTCCTTTGTATTGTTGTTAGTGTCTTAAGAACGCGCAATCATACAAGTATATACGGTCAGCCTCTGATTTCGGCTTGAGGTAGGTTTTACGTTTTTAAGAACGGCTTTCAAAACTTAATTGGCTCGATTTGGATATTTAATTTTGTGACAATTATAAACCGACGCTGTTTTAAATTATGCTTTAGGTACAATAGTTATGACCTGTGGTTATGACAAGGTTTAAAAATTTTTCAGCGCAGCTTATTGATCATCATCTGCATAGCCTTTTCCCAACTATGTCGGGGTCGGCTTCCAGTCTAACCGGATGCAGCTGAATACCAGTATTTTACAAGGAGTGTATTATGTCAATTTCTAAGATTTATGTGAAGATGGTTATAATGGTAGTGTTTTGTAAAATTATTTTTTAGGTATATCGGAAAATATTTATTTTCAGTATCGATAAGCTGCGCTGCAATGAACTTTCATCTGCCATGCTCCTTTCATTTCTATTTTCTGTCATTTTGTGGACGATGGAAAGTTTTCGCACTCGGCCTTTAACATCGCGCGTCACTTTTGAGTACTTTGTGTTCAGACGTTTCACTACGAGTGAAAAATGAATAAAAGATAGAAAATGAACAAAAAGTGAAGTGTCTTATTTGCTTTGTTGTCAAATATATGAAATAAATTCCAGTGTAGAATTTGTTTGTCGCACAGCAGCTGTTGGTTTGTATACAAAACCGCGACCGCTTCGGTTTCAACCGATATTTAATGGATGGAAGCAAATCGAATTTGATGGTGGTTTTAAAACTGGGAATCGATCCTGTATACATATGTTGGTAAGCTCGTAAGCTCTAAAGCTTTATGTGAATGGATAGTTGTTTTGCTGTGGCGTGACATGGAAACTGTAAGAACCTTTTTGCACTTTTTGTCTACATTGCTGTATAAAATATGTTTCAGGAATTGTAAACTTTGTTTTGGGTTTTTTGCTCCGCTGAAAATTTGTCATCAGAGCACTATGTGGGGATCAAACTAACGCTCAGAATGGTATACTATTTATTTCTATGACTTTGCTATTAGTTGGTTGTTAATATGTATTTGAGCTTGGCTTTGATTAAAGTGTGTCAAAGTTCCAGAAAATCATATTTGTGTATTTATAACTATAGTTAATGAAAAAAAAAACTTTAAAATATTGAAATTATTCTAAATTATTCGAGTCATCATCACCTGCTTCAAAAAACTAAATTACGGGGATATATCTCAGATAAGAGCAACAGAAAATAAATTGTTTATTATGTTTATTTTAAGACTAGATAAAACTTATCTTTGGAATGTTTAAAACATTTCTATAAATAGATAATATACCTACTTATACTTATTCATACATTTTACAACCATAAACGTTTGATAAGTTTCAACTTATTATTTCTAAAACTATGCATTTATTTACATGAATAATATTAGACAAATACAATCTTTGGATTGTAGCCAATAATTATTGTTGTTACATTATAATTACTCAATACAATAAAATATAATTTTGAGATATGTATTCAAAGCATGAGTAAAGTATCTAATGACTATATCAATTATTAGGCAATATTTACAATTCATTAAAAGGTAAAGGGATTCAGAAATACATTAAAAAGACTTCATAAATACAGAGTATCAGTATACACGTCACAATACAAATAATTATGCTTTTATGTATTTATAAAAATAATCTGCACACACTGCACACAATGTTTTTATATTATCTTTGCTTTATCTACGTTCTGTCAAGTTGCCTGCAATCTGTGTAAACTGATGATTAGTGATGCTACCACAAGCGCTGTAGTTGACACAATGTGGTGACCTGAAAAAAATAATAGTTACATCACTTTAATAAACTTATTTAAAACTAAACACAAAAACTTTTTTTTTGGGTGAAATATCCTGGTTTACGTAAGCTCAATGTGACACACTCAATATATTGAGCTGAAGGATTCATTTAATAGTACAGGGGTCAGGTATTTTAAGTAAGTTCTGACATTAAAAACTGGTATTTGAAAAAAGAGTTGGAGCTTTGACCCCCAATATCTCTGTAACTCGAAGGTTACCAGAAAAAAAAATCGCAACGGCAGGGAAAACAATAGGCTTGTTAACTGAAAAAATCTAATTAGTCCGTCACTTAGATTATCAAAAAATATTTGACCCGTATTTTTTCTTTTGTCACATAAAACTGATAAAACAAAATTGACGAAGATACGACGCTTTTAAAATTCCCAATACGTCACTGTTCGGTATGATTCTTAGTGAGTACTGACGTCACGAGCCCCCACTCCCGAGTTTTGATGCGTTTTATCTTCGTCAATATTCGTTGATTTACAAAAACAAAAAATACGTGTCCATTATTTTCTAATACTCTAACTGACGGACTAAATAGATTTGCAATTTATTGATGGTGGAAACAAGCCTATTAAGTGCCTTTTGGTTTTGTGAAGGGTCTTTTTAAATCCATTATAATAAATAAATATCGCTGGACATTAACACACAGCGCCATCTAGTGCCACACTAAGCAAGGCTTGTGTCTTGGACACCAGATAGTTGAAATACTACATATATACTTTTTTGTTTATAAATACAAACTTATTATACATATAAACATCCATGACTCGGAAACAAATGTCCATGCTCATCACACAAACATTTGCATACCGGGATTCGAACCCGGGACCCTAAGAACGTAAGGCAGCCTCACTACCACTACGCCATTCGGATCGTCAAATAAATTAAGTATAATTGGGTAATTCCCTAGCCTGTTCGTATACTGAAAGTACAAGAAGGTCAGCCTCGCTACCACTCAGAAGACTTAATGTTTTTTTTTACCACTCTACGATAATACAGGTAGCTCGCTAAAGATAAAGGGTGTAAAACACCTCTTCACGAAGCCGAAGGGCACTTGTTCTCCCCATACTTGCGATCATTTTTTTGTTCTACACCATACCTGGAACCTTCTAGTTACGGAGATCTGGGGGGTCAAAGTTACAGCTTTTTGACAAGTTTTTTTTGTAAGATTTTAACACCTCCACGACCCCCGTACTATTCAATCCATCCATCAGCACAATGTTTTAAGTGCGTTTCATTGAGTTCCACCACAAAACATGATTTATAACCTCAAAAAAAAAAGTTGTTTCCCAGCAATAATTTTTGCGTGAAGTTACTTAGTTTGATGTACAGAATGCTTGGTTACCGGATTTGTGATGAGGTGCTTTACACCCTGTATTGCTAAAGTGCAAATAGCCGGTTATTTTTATGTCAGCTTGCACTGTCTCACAGCCGGGAATAGGCCTCCCCCATGGTTTTCCAACTTTGATTACAATTTGCCCCATCCGACCATTGAGCAATCCGTTAAAAACGAGGCCAGATCGTCAAGCCAGTCTTTCTTGGGCCTGCCTCGGTTGTGACTGGTTTATAATTACATTAAGGCGAAGACAGTAGCTAAACGCGAGTTTTATAATGCCTGAAAGTATATGATTCACTGCAATAAACAAAACCAGAATAATATATGATATTCTTCAGGATATATGATAGTATGATTGTGTTTGAAACAATTATAATAAAAAAAAAAATCACGAACTTATCTCTAAAACATTCTTTTATTGAGTTGAAGCCATATTAAAATACATGCGATCATTCTGTTTTTTTGGCAAATAATTCTACAAACAAGATATTAGCATCATAGTGTTTAATTTTAGTCCAATCAAAAGATTTTTTATAAATCGATCGAAACCACTCATTTTGCACTATTCGGCCCGCAGTGACTGACGTAACAACCACTTTGTAGTGCAAGCTGATTAGAACATTATTCTAACAGTATTTCAAACGAAATTTGAACTACACATAGTTGTTAATTTAGCTCATGTAGTCGCCTTAATTTTATCGTACAAATTAATGATGGGCTCAAAATACAGGGTTCATTCCTGCTACTCGGGTTCTTTTTGGATTGATTTTTTCTTTTTCGATATCTTACCTGCATCAGGTGCAACATGTTCCACATACGGAGTGTCTGTCGTGGGTATTGGAGGATCTGTTAACAAAAGACATACAATTGATTTCTTTTATTATGAAAAATAATCTTATTCGAAAATCTCATAAAGAAAAAGTCTTTTGTGATTTTTCGTGGAAGGCAATTATAGGACTTTTTGTTGAGAAGTTATAACATGGATATGTGTAATCTTTTCATGAGGAAAAGAGTATGGATTTTCTAAGAAGTCTATACAAAATGATCACGGCCAACTCAGCGAATAATACGTCTCAGATGAGCGTTGTTACAATATTATATATAGGGCAATATTACCTAGAATTTTACGTCCATAATAACAGACTTGTTATCTAACTGATGATTGAGTGGGCTTCGCTTTATATGAAAAATTATATTTTCTTTCATCTTTATAAGGTACGAGTTGGGTTTGCTAAAAATATCAGGCCTAACCGCAATCCTTTCTACTGCCTCTTATTACATTAGGCTAAATAACAGGTAATTTTGTAGTACCAACAAGTAAAACTTAACATGTAATAAATGAGAGCAATGGTAATGAAACAAATTACACAAAGTATTGCGCCTGTCTGGGTACGCACCCACGACCTAAAATCCCAATTACGAGGGGCCTTTACCACATGACCACAACTGCGTAAAAAGAAAAAGAAAAACAATTTAAACGGTAAAAACATACCTCTATAAAAGATGTCTCTCTTCCTGCTAAAGTAGTTGGCGAGAGGGACCTGCATGTCGCACAGAATCTCAACAGTCGGAGGCAACGCGTCTATCCTCACGACGGAGCTCGTTAGGGCTGTGTAGCGGCCCTCGATGACTTTGATCGACGACTTCGCATTCAGCGGCCTGTGGACAGATTTCATTGTTTATGTAAGTATTGAGACTTTTGTTTTGTGAGTAGTCTTCATGCCATTGATCATGTATGCGCTGATAGATTTTAGACGCAAGCGAGGTATCGACGGCGCGTTGATTGACGAGCACGCAATTAGTGATTCTATGCAGACCACATTGAGACTTGTGTCTGTTTTATTTCATAAACACTGCACTCAAAATGGCGAAAGATTACATCGAGAGGAAACAACATAAACAAAAGGCTTGCAACATTTTTGCATGAAGCGTGGCCCCATTTTGTTTTTTTTTTTCAAAGTAGCGGCCACGCATAAGACTGGTATCAATACAAATAAGTTTTGTATGAGATAAAACGTCATAAAGTGTCACGTTTCTGAGATATGAGCTATCAAAGCTAAAGTGAATTCACTGATGGAATCTTCAGCACTACTTTGATTTGATCAGACACGCATAAAACGTGTACCTATCAATCGATAGCTGGCATTAACACAAACAAGTTTTGTCTCAGTAATAAATTGTCTGGATTGATGCCAGATCGATTTATACACGTTTTATGTGTCTGATCAAATGAAATTTGTGCTGACGATGTCGGTGATAGGTCATTTCTTGGAAACGTGACACTTTAGAACATTTTGTCTCATACAAAACTTGTTTGCCAGCTATCCATTACTATAAAACTTATGCGTGGCTGCTACTCTGAGAAAAAAAAAAACAAAATGGCGGAAGAAAATCCGGCCAAAAAGTTCAAAACCCTTTAGGGTTCAGGACATGACGGTTTTTTTTACGATATTTTCTTTCACTGTTTGGAGAGGAATGTAAGAGGTAGATGAGATTATTCACCAAGAATCTCTAATAACGTCAAGTGAAATAGCCTGTAAAAAAAAAAAATTACAGGCTAGCAAGAAAAAACAGATGTCTTCTTCAACTTCACAGTCACCAAAACAACTCGACATTTCAACAAGAAAAATAAAACCTCGTACGCAGACAAGGAACTCGAAGATTAAAGGCTATCTACTTCCCTTCCCTTCATACGACTCCGAAGTACCAGGATTACAGAATAGAGGTAATACCAGTACGACAAACTAAATCCAGAAAGGGGGGGGGGGGGGGGGGGCATGTGATCGCGAGCCCGATGTCGGGGTTGTTAGCCAACTTTCGCAGAGCATCCAAATTATTCAGTCTAAAATTCTAAGGCTATACTATACGGAGGGAGGTTTTGAGTGTGGACGGTGGATGAATTCTAATCATTCGATTTGTTTGCACAAGATGTCATGTGATTATTTCATTATAACTTATCTTAATAAACTTTCCTATACATATACAGGGTGTAAACCACCTCATCACAAAGTAAGCCGTTAACCAAGCATTCTGTACATCAAACTATGTAACTTTACGCAAAAATTATTGCTGGGACAAAACTTTTTTTTTGAGGTTATAAATCATGTTTTGTGGTAGAACTCAATGTAACGCACTTAAAACATTGTGCTGATGGATGTAATGAATAGTGCGGGGGTCGTGGATGTGTTAAAAGTCAAAATCTTACAAAAAAACTTATATTTTTTTTAAAGAAAAACTTGTCGAAAAGTTGTAACTTTGAGCCCCCATATCTCCGTAACTAGAAGGTTCCCAGGTATGGTGTAGAACAAAAAAATTATCGCAATGATGGGGAGAACAAGTGCCTTTCGGCTTCGTGAAGAGGTGTTTTACACCCTTTTGGTACCTTTTAGTCTAAGTTTCATTATCATTCCTTATCCCAATTTATTTGGGTCCTGTGCAATATGATGTCTTTATCAGCTGACATCACAGCTTTGCGTCACCGTAAATAGCACCCCCCTCGAAATATATTTAATTGTCATGACACGATCCTGTCGTCATACTTTGTCAGTGTATAATAACCGCAACTCACAACTTCTTACTGATGTCGACAAAAGTCAGAACTTAAATCAAACAAACACATCCCTCCCATCTTTCAAACTAAATTTCCTGAAACCAGACAATACTGAAACAAGCCGTGTCCTGTAGCAATATCCCGCCTTATGTTTCAAGATTGAGGAACGTTCAAGTGATCGTATCCGGTATTATTCACGAACCAATCGGATGTCCGGAACTTTCAGCCGTTGTGCCCCATTCCAACCAATTCATTGGAATTTACTTTCTACTATATCATATTCGAAATGATTTTTTTTTAGTCTTTTTTTTTCATTTGGAGGAAGAAAATGTTGTAAGTTCTGAATAGCGGGAATACCGAAGAAACGATGAATGGTCTGCGTGATAATAGCCAAAAAGTGACTAAAAATTGTATCATACAAGCGAAACATGTAAGGAGAAAACAGTACAAAAACTTCGTAATGAAAGTATTTAGTAAAAATATTGCTTGCTACAAGAGTAGGGGAAAACCAAAATATCGATGAATTTACCTTTTGAGGGAAGATATGACTTGGAAGGGATTACTGAAATTACAAATTAAGGACAATAAGATATTCCGCCCAAAAAAACTGATTAGGGAACGAAGACAGTCTTTTTCATTGACATTTACGTAAAAAAGGGTGACCTTCTAGAAGTTCTTAATGAAAACTTTTATTTGTTTGTTTGTTACAAAGATTCGTAGAGGTGAATCATAGATCATGATTGATCTGAATTTAGGATTACATAGTCAACAGCGTCTAGACTGGCAGACTAGATTTAAAAACCTTGAAAACAAGGTGAGAAATGTTGTTACACTTGAACGGATAAATCGTTTCGTGAATAAACCTCAGAATTTCGGATTGGCACGTCCCAAAACTAGAGAGCCTAAAGAAGCTTTTCATATTTCTGCACATAAATTTCGACAGCATTAGATCTTGAATACTAAGGTACGACATTTATTATACCTTATATTTTGCCACTAGTTGTACCTACTTTGTAGACAAAAAATATCTGGCGTCAAATCAAGGGTGAAAACTCTCTAGCACAATCAGATGCCTTTGCCTGAAGATCTGCAGCTACACATAAACCTATCATCCAGTAAGCATCACTAGCGGTTCAATTTGGCGTGATGTCGTAACTCAAGCCGTGCGACGTCGACGTATAACAGCTATGTTCAGTGAGCTTTGAGTTTTGATCCTTCGTATCGATTTCTGAGACTTGCATTGGATGTGTTTGATGTTTATTCTATTGTTTGTGTAGTCTGAAATGGATGCTAAGTACACGTTCTATAGATTTGCATATCGCATTAATTTGGTGATTTTTGCTGTAGGAGTCAAAAAATTTCCTTACAATCAACCAACAATTAAATTATATTTCCATGGACCTTCGAGCCGGATACGTAGTTTGTTTGCTTAATGGCTCTTTTTGCAGTCAGTAAAAGTTAAAATCTTACCTGTTTCCAGCTAAGATGACCAGCTCTGGTTTCGGAAACACGCCTTCAACTGAGCAGATAATGTTCAAGTATTGGTCGTCCAACCGGTCTTGAATCATGTCGAACTTTGTTTCAGGCACTGTGTAGTAAATTAATCAAAATATTAGTAAATTAATAAAACGTAGTTTCAATCAGTGAGTTTACAAGAAGTGAAAAGAAAAAGTCTCGCCTATAATCTTCCCACTGCTGGGACGCGGCCTTCTGCCAATGAGAGGCTTTGATCCACCACGCGGACCCAATGCGGATTGGTAGATATCAATGTCTTTGAATTTTTGGTTCTAGGACATCCCTCACGATGTTATCCTTCACCGTTTTGAGAGCAGTTGTACGAGATCGTTAGCAGTGGACTGTGGGGAATGTTGCTAGGTTGTTGGTAGGGCAGAAAGGCTTCAGTATTTGGTGAAGTAAAACTCTGGAGTTACAGACACGTCCATTTATTGCACAGTTCGTGGTTAGAAGAGAATGAAATACAGTGCTGTTTTCACAGATAATATAAATGTCAAATCTACATAAAAACTATTGATGTTGGTGTTGCCAACATGCTGCGGCCTGCATAAAACGATTTAAATAAAGTTATTTGAATTCAATCTTGCATTTAATTACATAGTTGAGTACCTTCTAAGTTAATTGATGAACAAACTAAAAACAAATTAATTAAGCATTGTTTATGACAACTTACATATATAGGTATATTTTATTACTATGCAATTAAGGATCTTACAATTAAATTTACAGACAGCAAGAAAGTTGCTGAAACTATTAACATTACAGAGCTGCTATTGTTATAGGACACAATATGACATTTAAAATATTGGTGATATAAGAAACTCTGATGAAAAACAGTTACACACATCGTTATTTATTATAGATGTTAAATATGTTTTATAGAAATTAGTTAACAACATGCGCTTATATTATAAGCTTATATAGGCAGCAAACTTAGTAACTATGGACTAAATGTATCAGTCAGTTTGATCTATAGGTAAAACACTAACTTTAGTTATGGAACGTACATGAGTTTTTCCATTAGGAGTTTTTACTTCCACAGTTCTAACTTTTCCATCATGTCCTGGAAATACATTTGTTATTCTAGCCATGGGCCAAGATAAAGGAGGGGTATTATCCTCTCTAAGTATAACTAGACTACCAATTTTAATGTTACACCTACTGTCCAACCACTTAGGTCTATTCTGCAAAATATTCAAATACTGCTTATTCCACATTTTCCAGAATGATTGTTTTAAGTTGGTACATTGTTGCCAAAATGCAAGTCTATTATGAGGAACGTTAACAATATCTGGTTCTGGATACATAGTTAAAGATTCACCTATTATGAAATGAGCTGGAGTAAGATAACTAAAATCATTCACGTCTGATGCAGACACTGGCAAAAGAGGGCGTGAATTCAACACAGCTTCTATCTCACTTAAAACAGTATTTAATTGCTCGTACGTTAAAATGTTATTTTGTAAAATTCTTTTTAAATGGTACTTTGTACTCTTAACTGCAGCCTCCCAAAGACCTCCAAAGGTAGGTGAATAGCTTGGAATAAAGCTAAAATTAATGCCTTGCTGAGCTGCATATTCATGAACCTTGTTCTGGTGGTCTTTGGAAGTCTGCAAGTTATAAAGCTCAACCAATTGGTTCCTTGCGCCCTTAAATGTGCTAGCATTGTCACAGTGTATCTCAGTGGGCAAACCGCGTCTTGATATTAGCCTTCGTAAACATGCAAGGAAAGTGTTGGTAGTTAGATCTGAAGCCAATTCCAAGTGAATGGCCTTTGTCGCAAAGCAGACGTAAACGCAGATATAACCTTTACCTATTATTGCTCGCCTCACACGTGAGTTTTTTACACTGATTGGCCCAGCGAAATCGACACCGACTTTCTTAAAGGGACGGCTGGTTGCAGTGACTCTGTCGGCAGGCAAAGATCCCATTAGTTGTCTCGAGGCATGAGCCTTTAGTCTGAAACAAGCTATACATTGGTGAGTGATTTTCTTTACAACTCTTAGACCATCAATTATCCAAAATCTTTGATTTAAGTTTGTCAGCAAAAGATTGGGTCCAGCATGAAGAAGTCTTTCATGCTCCCTTCTTATAATAAGATATGTAATCTGAGAACCTTTAGGTAATAATACAGGATGTTTTTGCTCAAATGGAATATTGGCATAATGAAGTCTGCCACCTAATCTTAACAAACCTCGCTCATCCAAAAAGGGGTGTAGGCTCCTTAGACTACCTTTAATGCTTGAATTATTTTTTATTAGATCTATTTCCTTTTTATAATTAATTTGTTGCTCATGTTTAATTATCAACAATAAGGAATGCTTTAATTCAATGCTAGTTAAATAGGGATGACTAATTTTACTATTTTTTGATTTAACGTTGCTATAAAATCTGAAAATGTATGCTAGTACTTACTCTAGTCATTTTATTAATATCAGAAATATTGTGCAATTTATCAAAAGTGTCGTTGACGTCCTGAGTAGCTGACGCCTGATCGCTGGAGATCGTTGAACAAGATTTCATCTCAGGTACATCAAGAGATAGGTTGAAATTGGGAGCAAATGAGTACATGCCGTCACGCAGGAACTGTGGCCCTTGCCACCACATATCGCAGCTACTTAAATCTTGAGGATTGACACCTCTGCTGATGAGGTCGGCAGGGTTGTCCCGTGTGTCGATATATCTCCATGTCCAGTCAGCTGTTAGCTGGTTAATCACATTTACTCTGTTCGCTACATAAGCTTTCAAGCTAATTGGATCTTTGCTTATCCAAGCTAGAACAATTTGCGAATCCGAGAATAAGTAAACACCGTGAATATTAATTTTAAGCATAAGCGTGCTGTGAACCCTAGCCATTAATTTTGAAAGCAATAGTGCTGCATTTAGCTCTAGCCGCGGCACGGTCATATTCTTATTATTTAGCGGATTTATTCTTGATTTCGAACAGAGCAAATATTGATTAACTTTACCTGATTTATCGATGACCCTTAGGTATATACAGCATCCATATGCAGTTGAGCTGGAAGCATCTGCAAAGCCAATTAATTGTACAGTGTCTGAATCCATAACCTGAATATTTCTTTTTAAAGAAATTGTGCCCATGGAAGCTAAGCTGTGCACAAACTGAAGCCATTCTTGTGTTATGTTTTCAGGGGGGGGAGCTGTCCAATTCACTTTGCTCAACCATAGTTTCTGCATGATAGCCTTTGCTTTTACAATGATGGGACTTATGAAGCCCATAGGATCATAAAATCTACCTATGTAACTTAATATCTGTTGCTTGTTAATTTCATTGCAGTCATATGTCTGTGGGCTACTTATTTTGAACTGATCCTCATTCATGTTTATGAGAAGACCTAAAGCCTTAAGATTATAGTTTTCTTTTTGCAAATCCACACTATCAAAATGCTGATCACTTGAAGGAATGTCAGTCAATATACGAGCGTCGTTGGAAGCCCACTTGTGTGTTTGAAAGCTACCTAAACTAAGCAAATCGCGCAATTGACTTTTTGCTTCAAGGATTGTTTGCAAGCTATGGTGTGAGTAGATGACGTCATCAACATAAGTTGAATTTTTCAATATAGCTGAAGCTAAAGGAAATTGTTGCTCATACATGCAAGCAAGTTCATTCAAGCAAGCCGTAGCTAAATATGTCGAGCTTTTTAGACCATATGTGACGGTATCTAGCCTAATACATTTGACACTCTCATTGGGGTGATCTCGCCACAATATATTTTGCAATGAGGTGTATTCAGAACTGACTTGAACGTTTCTGAACATGCGTCTTATGTCAGTTGTGAATGTGTATTGGCCAAACCTAAATAACATGATGATGTCAAACAGATCTCTTTGGACTGAAGGCCCATTCAGCATTAAGTCATTTAAAGATACCTTTTTGTTAGTTTTCATTGAGCCATCGAATACTGTACGCAGTTTTGTAGTTTTACTTTCTTCTTTAATGACTGCATGGTGTGGTAAAAAATAAGTTGCATCTCTACTGAAGTTGTATGAGTCTATGTCTACATAGTGACCATGACCTAAAGCTAAGTATTCATGAATAAACTTTTGATATTCAATAAAAAGGGAAGAATTTTTTTGTAATTTCTTTTCTAAATTCAAAAACCTTTTTAATGCGAGATTGAATGAATCACCTAGTGTGTCATTTACTTCTGAAAGAGGTAATTTTAAGGGTAAAACAACTTGAAATTGATTATTGTTTAACTGAACAGTACTTTTAAAAATGCTTTCGCAAAGCTCATGCTCTGAGGTTTGTTCGTTGAAAACTTCAGGCACACTTTCAGTTTTCCAGAAATGACTTAATGTCTCACCGAGGTCTGATGTACAATCAATACATTTCAATGCTACCTTATTGCAGACTTGAGATTGGCACTGCTCTGGCAAACCTCCAGCAATGATGTGCCCGAACTGGGTGTTGATGATGCGTGGCTCACGCGGGCTGTTGTGCAGCGCTGACTGCTCCTTCATCACAGGAACAGGCCTCTCCAGCGGCATCAGCACCTGAAAAAACACGTCAGCACCCAATAGTACTTGAATCTCACCTGGCATATAAAAATGATCATCTGCCAATATTGTGCCTGTAGGTATATTAAATTCTGAAATGTTTAATTTAGTCTGAGGTAATTTGCACGTTATTTTATCTACTACTTGGCAAGTAACTGTAGATTTGAACGTGGAATTTAATGAGTATATCTCTATAGGTAAACAAAACCTTATAGTACTTTTCACATTAGTGATGCCAATGATGTTTGTGTCAATTTGCTTTGGTTCCAAACCTAGAACTTGCACAAGTGAACTCGTGACAAATGACAGTTGCGACCCACTGTCAAGCAGAGCCTTGACTTGCAGCTCTGACCCATTATGGGCAATAATCTTGATTTTTGCTGTGGGAAGAAGTACATCATTAGTAGTATTGCCTGTCAATGACGTGACAGGAAGTGCGTTTGCAGCAGGATCGTGATGCAATAGAGTGTTGTGCTCTTGCTTGCACTCTTTGCATCGGAAATGAAATTTGCATTTGGCTGAATGCACACCTAAACATATTTTGCAAAGTTTATTACTTGTTGCAAATTGCACTCTCTCATGAGCGGGTAATAAATTAAATCCTTTACAGTTAAATAATTTGTGATCTGTTACCTTGCAGTACAGGCATGAAGATTGCTTTCCAGTTGCAGCATTGTTGGCCACTTTAGGTCCCTGTGGCCGTGGTCCCCGCTCTTGATCTACACTCTCCAGCGCAAGCGCCCGCCTCTCAATATATTCTAGGAAGTCAGCCAGGACTGGTTTAGTAGGTTTTTTCCGTTCCAGCTGATAGGCTTGCGAGGTGTACAGATCTAGCTTACGGTAAAGAATACACAACACTATAGGATCCCAGTATTTAACATTAGGTTCAATGTTTCCCAAAGCGGCTAATTGTTGCTTTACATCTGACAGAAAGTTTCTCAGATTACTACCTGTAGATTTAGCTATTGGTTTCATATCTATAAGAAAGTTTATGTGGTCATTAATTATTCTCTCTTCATTATTATATCTATCATTTAATATTTTCAATGCTTGACTATAACTATCACTGACCAATGGTAAGTTTTTTATCAAGTCATATGGTTCCTCTCTAACAAAACTCCTAAGATAATACATCTTTTGCACAGCGTCTAGCGATTTGTCGTTATTAATCATGGAAGTAAAAACATTGATAAATGGTGTGTAGTCGCTAAACTTACCCGTGAATGTTTGAATTTTCACCTCTGGCAGTTTTATTCTTGCGAGCGCAGTGGCAGAATTATCTGAGGGCTTTACTGAGGGTGAGGAACCGGAATTGATTTGTTTATCCAAAACCCCAATGATGTGAAAGTATTTCGTCTCAATTTCGTTTACATCTTCTTCGTCCTCGGGGTGAAGATATAAAATTGTCTTATTAGCTTCTTCGTAATTGTTGAATACCTGATCTGCCCGTGTTCTCTTGTTCACAAGCTCTTCAATCGAGGCTGAACCGACGCCCTCGGCGTCACTGACGAAACTTTTCAATCGCGTCAGTGAGGTTTTTAAATAGCCTCTTGCAGCCACAAGGCGCTTTAAATCTGATTCTGCCATTGCACTCGCAAACACTTGAAACTATTACTGACTGACACAATTATCTGCAGTAATTACGGGTAATAAACAATTATTATCAAAAAACTTAAATTAAAAAACAACTCGTAAAATAAGATGGCTTCTTGAAAATACCAATATTTTTATAATAATGAAGAAATTCGTTGCGTCACGCGTCGGTCGTTTTCGCCTTGCACTTGTCGCGTCGTGATTCGCTGATTCGTCTTGCTGTCACTATTGACTGGATCACCCGTCTCGTTCCTATGCGCAGGAAATTGTATCGCACTCTCACTCGAGCTTGCTCGCGTCACGTCGGAGATCGTTGTTTCGTTGACGACTCGAAGCGAAGATAGACGAAGTGTGCACGATGTCCGCACGAATATGTTGCATCAACTCAACCAATTTGTGTGAAGAAAATGTCCGCCATTGAAATCTTGCTCCAACTTCACAAATTGCAAATTCTGTTGCCTCCTCCTTTTCAAAATCCAGAAGGACCATGTACGAGATCGTTAGCAGTGGACTGTGGGGAATGTTGCTAGGTTGTTGGTAGGGCAGAAAGGCTTCAGTATTTGGTGAAGTAAAACTCTGGAGTTACAGACACGTCCATTTATTGCACAGTTCGTGGTTAGAAGAGAATGAAATACAGTGCTGTTTTCACAGATAATATAAATGTCAAATCTACATAAAAACTATTGATGTTGGTGTTGCCAACAGCAGTGGTGATAAATTACGCAAAATAATACGCCTGGCTGAGTTCGAACCCACGACTCACTGTTCGTAGGTCGGGCTGCCACCACTGGGCCACCGCTTTACCTTTTTTATTCAGAACTAATAATAATCTTAACTCTGAAATTCCAACCATATATTTTAAAACTAGCTTCTGCCCGCGACTTCGTACGCGGATCCTGTTGCTTATGCCAGCGACAACGGGGTCGTCAAAATCTTGAACCATACCTCCGATGGCGGAATATGTGGCGTATTCAATCATAGGAGTATACGTAAATGCACTTCGTTCCTTATCAATCCAAGGAAGGTCGCCATGACCTAAGGCTATATCTTGAGACACATCCGATTCTTCAGATGATATCTGAAACATTTGACCTCTTTCTAGACATGGTTATAGTTTTGTTGTGAAGATACCTGATCAACTAAAATTTAAGTGACTGCTACCCTGCGTTACCGGGTAGGCTCCCGAGTCACGAAGATAAATGGAAAAGGAAATTAAACACTGGAATAACATAAGCCCGAAGACATATTAATTCGATAAAATAAAATAATAAATGGGAGTTTTGGCCAGTAGAGTCAAATTTTCAATGATATACCATCGTCATCGAAAATCATTCCTAAGCTGTAACCGCCTTCACTGCGTGGATGTACTCCCAGCTTACAGTGAAATTAGTGATTGCTTTGCAATAATTTTCACATCAGATGTTACTGATCTTCGATTTTTTATAAGTCAACAGGAAGTGCCCATCAGACCGAACAACTTTTGCTAAGACGTCATTCCTATACTTATGTGATATGGTGTAGCTGGGCTATTGGAGTTCCACAACAGGTGTCTCTGATCTTCGATTTTTATAAGTCAACAGAGATTGCTCATCAGATTGAACAATTTTTGCTAAGACGTTATTCCTATATGTGTGATGGTGTAGCTGGGCTCTTAGAGTTCCAGAACAGGTGTTCCAAATCTTCGATTTTTATAAGTCAGCAGAGAGTGCTCATCAAATTGAACAACTTCTGCTAAGACATTATTCCTATATGTGTTATGGTGTAGCTGGGCTACTGGAGTTCCACAACAGGTGTCCCAGATCTTCGATTTTTATAAGTCAACAGAGAGTGCTCATCAGATTGAACTATTTTTGCTAAGACGTCATTCCTATATGTGTTACAGTGTAGCTGGGCTCTTGGAGTTCCACATCAGGTGTTCCAGATCTTCAAATTTATTCTCTCAGCAGAAAATGCTCATCACGCGGAACAATTTTTGCTATGGTGTCATTTTTGTATCTCTTATAGTTTAGCTGGTCTGTTGCGGTTCTGCATCAGTTGTTCCAGTTTCCAAGATAAATTATAGCCTATATGTTGCACAGACTTAATATCTATACAACAAAAAAATAATCATTCAAATCCGTCCAGTAGTTCCGAAGATTAGCGTAAACAAACAGACAAACAGACAAACAGATAAACAGACAAACAGACAGACTTTTTTTTTTGGATTCGGGTTCTATTACTGTTTCTAAACCCCCCTCAATTATTATTTTATTATTTTTTTAATATATTCAATGTACAGACACAGTTTTTTTACTCTTTTATTATATGTATAGATATAGATATCTACGGCAATAGAAAGTAAAAAAATATACAAAATTATAGACTCTCATTGCTGACCGAATGTACATGAACATGATTGAGCATTGTCGACCGGAAACAAATAGGTCCATAAAAGCTCTCTCGTTACTAAATGTATCAAGCTGGATTTGCAAAAATTCATAGAAATAAATTTTACAGCAGATTTGTGATTTGAATAAAAGATGCTATTGAAAAATACTAACGGACACATGACATAAAATTGAAATTAAAATTTTCATCGATAGCATCCAATCAAAAGGATTATGAAATGCATTTTTGCGTACCGTTGACAAATAAATTTATAGAACCCTCATTGTTTGCTGTCTACGTTTCAATATTTTAAAAATTAGAAACTATACAGTATCTTAAATTAAAAAAAAAAATAACATGGGAATTATCTTGATTGTTGCACTGGTTTACTATAGATTTAAGATTTTAATAGGTGTACTTTAACTCCTCACAAAAGAAAAAAGAAAAAAGAATCGTCTACGATAGCAATAGTAAATCCAAAAGAAGCGATGTAATTTCAAGAAACAGGGGGCCAGGATTGATCAACAACTAAGAATTTTCTGTTAAAAATAACCTTGTTCAAACATATTTTCAGTCATAGCTTTTACCGTCGTCGTTACCCCATCAGTCTATAATGTAAATGTCATTGGATTGCAGAGTTTCGCGAACGACCACGTTTTAGAAACACAATATCTACTGTCTATGATCACGCGAAAGGTAATGGATACTGATTTTATTGTACATGGAGATATATTCTATGGAAAAGGGTTGTAGATGGAGTTTTCGTTTTTCAGCACTTTCATGCTTTCAGCATGTTGAATGTAGACAAAGAGTCAGTTTATAAAACCTTTCTTCATTAAAATAATAGCTGACAAAATCAGGGGGCTGTAGCTGTGGTTATATCTAAGTAAATAATTACAAATGCATATTTATGCAGTTATTATTTCATACTTCGTAAATATGGGTAATTTAGTAATAATAAGGGAAAATAAAACTAAACTATAAAACATAGTCTTAATAAAATTATTGGCTTAAATGAAACTCCTGACAGATGTAATATTTATCAACAATGAACTAAAGAACAAGGACTTTCAATTTACTAAAAAAGAAAATCCAACCATTGCGCGTATACTCGTAAAATTACTTAGTATCTAAGAGGCCTATTTTCAGCAGTGGACGTCTTTCGGCTGAAATGATGATGATGATGTTATAAGTGGTTAAGGAAGGGAAAACCGGTACAGCCTGGCCTCCAATTCTATTGAAATTCTGTTCTACTCTAGGCCTAGCAAACATAAACTAGCGAAAGTTTGGTTAAGTGTCCCTAGGTGGAAACACCATGTTCAAAATATTCAATGGGAACATGTTGCAATACAGTGACTTCTTAAAACATGTGGTTAAACTTCCACCCATGGAACGAGATAGAGTGGTTTATTTTGATCTTACATCTTAACTGTAACTGCCGTCTCAAAAGCTCGTCGCTTCCAGTTCATTATAAATTCGACGGACACAGTAGGTACTGTTGCTTCAAATATTGATGGATTTTCTAATATAAGCAAAACAGCCATTTGCATTCCATTAGCTTGCTTTCTTTGACTTTTAGTCCACCGTACCTTCGACGTAATACACTTAAAGTTAGACTTTATTAAAAGTAGTAGTTTCGCTTGGAAATATTACTAAAGGAAGTTTTCTAGAACCATGTATTTTTATTACATTATTTTTCTTGAACAAGATGGAATGTCCATTACTGTTCTGTCTTAATACAATGGACAAATCATTTCAGAAATGAAATATGAAAAGTTTTAACAGATAGATAGAATTTCTTTTACTTTTTTGTATATTTTATCGTCTTTTTAGTATTCGGAACTAAAACACTGCGGATTGTATGAATTATTCGCAAAATTAATGAGTTTCACGAATAATTTATTATTTCGGATAGCGAAACTTTTTCGAGGACATTTTTTTCTGTTTCAGTTTAAAATATTTTTGTGGCATTCTGATGGGCGAGTCACTGGCTAAAAGAAAAAAAAAAACTTTACGAAACAATACTATTGATAAAAGCTATTTGAGCAAACCATTATCGTACGAACTTAGAAAATTTATAGTCCGGGAGGTACCGGCGCAAATAAAAAAGTCATAGTAAGCGGGCTGATATTGTCATCGAAGGTTGATCTTAGCTTACCAATAAGTGAACCAACCGTCAGCTGCTCAAGTAGCGGTGGGCGTAGGATTGGGAGGTTACTAAAGTTGTAAAAATAAAATAAAAATTAAGTTATAGTACGCCGGCTGAAACTTTTTTCATAAATAGTTTACATCATAATTAAACTAATAAATGATATACACCTGATAAAAAAACTAAAAAGAAAATATCACACACTCTACTTGATGGTAGATTGCTTTTAGTTTTTCATCAGACATGCATCATTTACAAGTTCATGCGAACGGCTGACGCATTTCCCCCCTCCACCATGCAGCTGACGATTTTTTTTAAGCTCAGTATTATGTAAACTATTTAAGAAACAAGTTTCAGCCGGCGTACTATGACTTAATTTTTTTTTTTCTAACCTTACCTAATCTCCGAATTCTACACCCACCGCGAGTGCGTCAGCTGATGCTAGGTTTACTTATCTTAGGTTTATTATATATTGAACAAGATGGCAACTACCGATCGGCGTAAAAATACTACTTAGAATGATACCTCCCGGACTACAATCAAGAATGTAAATCGATTATTTTGGGTAAGTAAAATTATACTTTAAATAAAATACGAGTAAAACGAACATGGTAATTGGTAGAATAAGCACTAGTTATAGGATTAAGGTACCATTTATAATCTTACTAGCTTCTGCCAGCGTTATAATAGGCTCATGGTATCTGACTACCAGGATAAAAAATATACTATGTTTTTTTTATCTGTGTGCAAAAGGACCATGCCCATCTGTGCCCCAGAAATGCCCAGATAAAGTATATTACAGGATTGCTCTAATAAATAAAACTAGAATTATGTTGTTAATTTGAAATCATATGAAGCACTGGTTAAAAAATAAAAATAATAAGACATTCTTGTTAACATTGCAGTACCCACAGTACTTAGCATTGGCCATCGGCATCGTTTCAATCGTGCTTTTCTTATTACGGTCTGGAATCACGTCCTTTGGCCCATGTATATTTTCATTCGTTGTGATAGTTTTGTTACCAATGATGATAACAAATACATATATTATTATAGTGTTGCGGTTTTATTTGCGTATTATTATT
Organism: Xestia ashworthii; assembly: GCA_950022955.1. Taxonomy (NCBI): domain Eukaryota; kingdom Metazoa; phylum Arthropoda; class Insecta; order Lepidoptera; family Noctuidae; genus Xestia; species Xestia ashworthii. The sequence continues at coordinate 4,753,414 of OX465555.1, read as the reverse complement.
GATACGATCGGCAAGACAAAACTTAACATGATTGATATTAGTCATAAGTGATTACTAAATAATCGAATAATAATATACTGCTTTACAACACGACCAAATAAAAATACATTTTATATTACTACTACTAGTTTTTTTACCAACGCCATTTATGGGACTATTTGTTTGTTCACTTTATGCTTTGTTTAGTTCGGGGCTAAATAATTGGCATGATAAATGAAATCTTCAAAAAAGAATCGTTTTCTTGTTGATGATCTAAGTAATCGATTCCAATATCGATTATTATCGATAAGTATACAAAAGAACACTAATCTGGCTTAGCTTATGTAATGACCATGAAGTTCCTAGTGAAAAACTAATAGCAATGCTGTCTGTAAACGATAAAATGTATAAAAAACCAGTAGGAAGTTATCATGTTTTATGTCCAATATCTTTTGAATCGGTGCTATAAATGACATTAAATCTAGATATCATATAAATACTGTTAAAAAGTTATCATATGACATAGAGCTGCAATTTGGGCATTGCATGGCATTGTTGACTTTCAGCTCCATACTAATATGGGCCCATGGTCCTTTCATCCAAATCCGTTTATTAGTTTTTGCGTGAAAGAGTAACAAATATACCTACATCCACACTTACAAACTATCGCATGTATAATAATATTAGTAGGATAGTAGGAAGTAGGATTCAAACAAAGCTTACCTAGCTTAGGAAAATTAAATAATACACCCCAAACCCTCAAAATAAACAAATAAAACGCTCAACAAACTATACAATAACGTGCCCCGGGTGCACCTGCAGATGAACTACCACAGAGTAATTTCCGTTAAGTCTCAGCACAAAGCTCATTGTTTTGCGGCCACTAGCTACCTCGGTATTATGTACGTGTTGAACGATGCATTTCATTTGTGCACTGTCAATAATTAATAGGCAGTAATTTCCTGCTCGATTCCATGGGATTGATGGATTTTCATTGTTTATTTTGGGAATTGTTTTGATTGATATCGGTCATTAGTGCCAATGATTGACTGTTGAAGTTTTATAAAGTTGGTCTCGAAAGTATTCTCATTCTAGTTCGTAATTGATTGTTTTTTTTTTCCAAATGTTTATAGAAACTATCTTTGTTTGTTACTTAAAACAGGCCTCAAGTGGTATAAATCGGACACAAATTGCATGATTGAGAACAGTCGGCTTGATCCTCCAGTGAGTAGGACGAAATTGGTTAAACAAGAAGGTCTAATTTAAGTCACAAATATACATAAATCTCTTCAAACAATTGGCACACACAAAATGATTTATCTTAAATACGTTTAAGTGTGTACAGATAACGGTGATGAAACCTAGTACTATCTGACTGCGCGCAATTTTAA